>JBBMOE010000009.1:12930842-13060479 GCA_037975065.1 Chaetodon trifasciatus | reverse complement strand
ATATATATATATATATATATATATATAGCCATTTACTTATTTTTAAACTCTCACTTTCGGTCACTAAGCATGACAACATTTTCATCATAGCACATTTCATCTAACAAAAAGAAGTCTCTTTGCACTAAACAACATTCAAAGTAAAACATGGCACAGGACGACTTTTTCCTTGTGTTTTCAGAATTTTTCCATCTTGGAAATATCAAATCAAACTTCTATCTTTTATACATTACAATGAAAAAACTTTTTTTTTTTCAATTTTCCACTTGTTTTAAAAACAAAAGGGTTGTATTTATATATCTATATATATATATTCATATATCTTCTTCTCTCTTTTGATTTAGCTTTGTTGTGCAAATTCAGCAGAAACACAAGTGGCACAGCACTGGGGAGAGTAGGCAGTTTGGAGGGAAAATGAAATCAAATGCAATATTAAATCAAATGCAGAGTTATGAAACTGAAAACGTCCTTTGTTAGACTACAGTGGAGTTCCTGTTGATAAAGAGTGGGAGAGTCAGTACTGGAGGAAGAGTTTCCCTGCAAAGTCCTTCCTCCTGGTTGCCCTGCAGTGGCAGCAGCCTCTGTGTTGTCAAGCATCCACCCTGATGAAGTGTCTTTGAGCAACACACTGAATCTCTACCAGCTTCATGGCTGCTGCTCTGTAGTTGTCCCTGACCTCTGACCTCCCTGTGGAGGAGGGCGTCAGAGCAGGGATCAAGTATCACATTAATATATCCTGGATTTTTATTGGCTCACAGTCTGAACCGTAGCCTTGGCTGTGGAAAGCTACTCATTGGCAGCTTGTACTTTTCCCGAAGCATTTCAGCTCTGTGTCCAGCTAGATGACTTATGGTCACTGTGCATGTACTGGTCCTGATTGTGGCCAAAGTACCCAACTGCTTCTCCTGTACTACTCTAGCTGTGATGAGGGCCTTGATGAAAATAAATGCTCTCCTGAGCTGAGGTCCATATCATCTGAGGGTGCGCTTGATTTGGTTGTTTGGGGCTGGGTTGGTGGCTCAGAGAGAGAGAGAGAAAAAAGAAGCCAACCCGGCCGGCGGGGCCTTATTTCCAAACGCTGCTGTCTCTCCAGTGTGCTGCTGCTGCTGGGTGCTTGTGTCCTTGCAGTCTTTTCCGCTGCTGCTCTTTGCTGTTTGTGAGGGTGATAATGACAGACTTCAAACGTCGAGGGTCAAAATGTCACAAAGGTTGTCAGGGAAGGCGTGTTGGTTGGCCAGTTCTCCGCTAGCCAAGGCGCATGATTGGCCGGTCCTCAGCTAGCAAGGGCCATGGTGTCGATGACCTGCTCCAGCTTGCCACGGAGCCGCTGTCTGCGTGACTGTTCGTCCTTCTGTAACGCCGACAGGATCTGCGCACAAATATGGAGGAAAGCTTACACCACATCATCAGATCCTAATCAATTATTTCAATGCTGTAGCATGAGGCAAATCACTGAGTGACTCTGTTACTTCACGTGTTGGTGCTCAGATACATCAGCTCTTCAGCAGAGAGAGCGTTCTGGGGCTAATTTCAGTTCCTTGTTAGTGATTACATTTTAAACTGATGCTGACAACATGGACATGGTTAGTGGGGCAGATGTGAGGGTCAGTGGGATGTCTATAATGGCATGTTAATGGCCACTGGGAGCGTGTACAGGAGTGTGTGTGTGTGTGTGTGTGTGTGTGTGTGTGTGTGTTGGCGTCTTATTAAGTGTACCATAAACAAGGGAGGGAGGAAGTGCTGCAGTACAGCCTGGAAAGATGCTGTATTTATGTGTGCATTTGTCCTTGTGGTGCCTTGTTGTGGTGAATGTGCCTACATGCATTAGCACTAGATGTGAGTGTGTTAAGGACATCTGTGTACATTGATGCCTGTGTGTTTTTGTGTGTGAACGTGCATGTAAGGTCAAGGCATGTGTTAGAGGCGATGGGACGGTGCAGCTGCCTACATCTGGATAATAGGCTGTAATGAAGGGGAGCAGTTGGTTTGAATGGAGCCAGCTGCAAGCAGCCAGCCTAACTACTGTAATACTGCTGTGATGGAGGGATGGAGAGCAGGAAAGAGGAGAGGAGAAGAGGATGAGGCAACTTATCTTCCACCACTTATTTATGGCAGCAGAGAATAAAGGGATTGAAGGGTAATAACCGGCACCTCTAAAGCTCACGAATTAACATGTGATATCTTGTGTAAAAAAAGTGTAAAAACAACATACTTGTTATATGTACATATATGTAGTAACCTGCCTTGCTCAGCAACCAGCTGAAGTCAGTGCTCCCGGCCAAGAAAATTAAAACCAAATTGCTGTTTTTACAGGCTGTTTTTATCAGGACAGATATGAAAGTGATATCGATCTCCTCACCTAACTCTCAGTAAGAAAGCCAACCAAAAATTCAAACTATCGATTGTTCCTGTGGATGAAGCTGGATAACTGCCCGCACGTGTGTTCCTGAATCACAATCAGCTTTAATGGCGAAGTATGTGTACGATTACAAGGGATTTCACTCCTGCTCTCATGTACTTACACAGGAATATGCATAAGAGCTAACCACCAGGACAACAAAAATGAATAAATAAAGGTAAAGAATAGACAAGTTGATTATGTACACAAGTATGTGGGAAAATAGATGGATATATGATTAAAAAAAACAATGACCAATACCATAAAAAGTGTTTTTGTAAGTTGTAAACAATACAATTAATGCAAAGAATGTATATAGGATGTGGTAGTTCTGAATGTGTGTCACACAGAACATGTCCTGGATAGTTTTACACAGTTTATTTTGTCATGCTCATCTGTACTTCCTGGAGTCTCTGCTGGTTGCCTGGCAACCTTGTGGCGATGGCAAGACTCTGCTGGCTGTAGCATCATATTCAGTGTGTATAGAGCAGAGTGGTATTGATCTTCTCATATTACTCTCAGCAAGAAAGCAAATGAGGCCAAAATATCGAACTATTCCTTTAACATATGCAACGCACGCTCATACACAAACACACACACACACACACTCCTGGTTTGTACAGAATACTGTACTTGTAGGCCTTTGGGGGAAAAAATCACGTAAATTTAATGAAGCTCCATTAGCTTCATAATGTGTTAAGCTCACGCTTTAATGTGCATCCTAATGGTGATAGTGCCTTCTAGCCTGTACCGATGTGGACTGGTTATCAGTGTAATTGAATTAAAATGACCTCATGGTATTAGTCAACACAAGTAATGGGGACAATGTCACAGCACACGCTGCTACCAAGTAATTACAACACTCTTGTCCATTCTATTTGATTCTACTCCACATCCAGTGGGAGCTCACCTCGTCTTTGTATTTGGTGATGTAGGAGTAGATCTCGTGCAGCGCAGACATGCTGTTGAACTGGCTGAGGTGCAGGCGGGACTGCTCTGCCAGGTAGGCACTCATGTCCTGATCGCTGATGGCCGGCATACGGGAGATATCGGAGTAATACCTGGAGGAGAGGTTGCACATATCTGTATTCCATCCCAAACTTGACTTACAGGCTGGACTTGGCGGTTGTTAAATATTCTGAACGCAAGCGGTGGCAGCTGGTGACCAGTCTTCTCAGTGGAGGAATGATCCAGTTCCATGTTAATTGTTCAGTGGATGTTTCACTTTTGTGTTCAAGGACACTTTAACAGGACAAATGGACATGTGAGGGGGTGGACAGGATATCATTCAATAGCACATACAGGTTTAAGATTTTCTGCTTGAAAACTAAGGGACTGAAGGAAAATTATTAGGCAGGAAGAGAGGAGTCAGAGAAAGGGGGCTGTTATGTATTTGTTCTTGTGGGGAGGTTTCTTTTGACTTTGTATCACCCCAGATTTAGATTTGATTTCCCTGATAAGCTTTATTATTCAGGCATCACTGCCTTAGTCATCCCTTAGTCATCATGTAATATAATTCAGGGTGGGGTGAAAATAAAGTCCATCGGCAGTGTCAGAGCTGCTGCATGTGTCCACTCCAATCATCCACTGGCTTTACAAATTGTTTATTTAACAGATCTTAACTCAAAATTAGATGCATTTGTTGTGGTCGTTGCTGCGCCTTTCACTCATTCCTAGTGTTTTTCTCTCCTTCGTTTCCTTCCAGCTGCCAATCTACCTGCACTCATCAAGCCCAAGCAGCACATACAACCCCGATCTTCACTCCAGTCTTCGCCAGATTGTTCAGTTTGTATGTGATACTAACGCTAAGGCCAAGCTCTCGCCCTCGTCAATATCTTTCTCTTGTTTACCTGAACCCAGATTTACTTTGTTTCCTTGTGCCTTAGGTTCATTATGCTCAAGTGACCTCTCGCTCCCTGCCTCACTCAGCGCATCACCAGTCCGCCTTCCAGCCGACAGCCCTCGCTGGCTGCCCCGCTCCACCGTCAACCCTGGCCCAGCTCTCCAAACCCCATCTCACCAACTTCCTGATAAAATTGCCTTTCAACAGTTTCAAGCCTCTTGTCTGAGGTTTCCCTTTGGGTCCTAAATCAACACAACCTCACAATATCATTCTGAGATTTTGGGCAAACAATTTTGTAGTTAGTTTTGCTGTCAAGGGGAGTATAAAAAAAAGATCAACATTAATGCTGAGGAGAGCCTTTTAAATAAATGAATACATATAAATGATAATGAGATATATATTAAAATTCAGCCTCCTTCCCCATCCCAATCATTTTCATTCAGTCCCTAATGAGGTCCATCCTGTCAGAGCAACCAACAACCTTCACATTATCGACTCAGCGTTGTTGGCTGCATCCAAGGAGCAAACAGTTCATTGAAAGTGAGACAGGCAGAAAACACACTGAGTGAGCAATGCAGTGTATTAAGAATATATCCCGCTATTGAGCTGCACCGGGACCTGTTTGCAGAATCCATATCTCAACTATCTCCAGGTTTACTGCAGCAGGGCAGGACGGGGTTGGAGTGCAGGTTTGGAGGCATAATAGAAACGAGGTTTAACTGTGCCCAATTAAACATCACCTATAAAACCTTATCTCATATTGCCTCTAAATACTCTCTGCAAGCCTTAGGACGTACTGTAGCACATTCAAGTATGTTGCTTGAAATGAAGAAATGGACCATCTACCAGGATACCTTTCTGCTCTTCTGTTTTTAGCTCCTGAGTGCTGCAGCAGCCGAAGAGAGAGACGAATGCATCTAATTTACTTTTTAACACAGTCCAATCAAATGATTAATTTTTATTTTTTGATGGAATGATGAATTAATCACCATCATCAGTTGTTACTCTCTGTTCTGTAAACATGGTATCTTGGCAATCTGGATAGAAATCCCAACTCTTCCATCATCAATGCATACTGTGGGAGGAGCTGTTATGCACGCTGCCAAACAAAGCTACTTAAAGAATACTGGACACTTTCCCAAAAGTGGAAACGACTGTGGCAAGCGTCGCTGGAGCATAACTTATCTTGAGTTTAGTTAAACATTCTGCAGCTGAATAAAAGATGAAGGGTGAACCAGAGGACATTTTTCAGGGAGCCTGTGTTTGCAGAGAGATGGCAAACAGTTGCTACAAATCTGTCTCTCACCTGCATGTTTTCTTCTATCATTTGCTTCTTTACAGTTGAAAAGAAAAGGGAATTTTTGTCTTGGACCTGAATTCACATGGCGAGTTTAAAATGTTCCAGACAGAGCTGGTATTATCCAACTGTGTTTCCTACTTATTGGCCTGGAACCAGGTTGCTGTAATTGCATTACATGATTTCTTTGCACTAATTAATCCAGTTATGTGCTGTGACTCAGTTGAAGGCTTTAAATGCTAGTACCAGATAAAACTCAACCTGCTACGTTCTTATAATCGTACAGTTGTTTTAGCTTGGTACTTAACTTTGATCTCACCACCTCATTTTTGAAGACACATTTGCTGTTTAGTCAGCGCCTTCCAGCTTCCAACAACCCATATCGAGCTTTTTCACTTAGCATTGTGTGGATATATTGATTTAATTCTAATTTAATATAGTTGATTTGAATGTCAGTTTGCCGGAGTTGAACTTTGACTTACCTCTCTACCCAGTTCTTGTAGTTGGGTATGTCTTTAGCGTAGAGAAGCTTATTTGAAGGTGAGTCTTTTCCTAGTTTGTGTTCTGACGTAGAACAGGAGTCCATGAAGGTCTGGGCCACCACAGACAGACAGGCGTCCGTGATGCTGTTCTTATGGATGTCAAATACAAACTGGGGGTTCTTGATGACGTTCACCCAGAACCGCAGAGGAAGACTGGAGAGAAGGAAACATGTAACCATACATAATTAAATGTGACATGGCAATGTCCTGTAGTACTATGCACCCTGTTTTATACACCACCATTCCAAGAGACTGAGTGCTTTCCTTCAGCTTGATTATGTTACTATTATATATTTCCAGCTCTGATTGGTGCATCGTATGTATTAAAACTTGTTTTTCTCATGGTTTACATTCTCAGTAGGTTTCACCATGTTCAGGCAATGCAGCAGCTAACTGGTAGAAAAAACTGGTCAGAACTTCATCAAAAGTTCAACTAAATGCTGTGCAAATACAGTAAAATCTGTTAATAAGATAAATGTGAATAAATAATTTCTAGAACATATATTGCAATGCTAATCTGAAAATGTAATTCATTCATCTTTGAATTTGACTTTGTTATGCAGTGTTGGTCACCAAGATATTCACTTTCCAGCCATTTGCAAATGGTTATATAACATTACCATTAACACAATGTCCCAGTACATATTTGGTCCAATATAGGGGTGCAAATGAGTATGTTTAGGTAGGTTTGTCTCTTGAGTATTTTCTGAAACAATCAATTATTTGTTTGGTCATTAAAATGTCAGAAAAAAAGTGGCCATTAAATTTTCCTAAAGCCCAGAGTGATTTCATCATCAATTCTCAGCCAGCAAGAGACTCTACTGCAAATGTCACGAGGGCTTAAAGTGAAGATGCCTGGAGATCCCTCTGTGCTGGAAGAGAAATTCTGAATGGGGTGCCATCTTGGAACACTGTGTTCAGTTCCCATGATACTGTGATCCATTTTTCACAGCTCCCTCACTTACCAGTTGCTCTTCCAGGTATGTCGAACGTCGTAGTCTGTGATGGAGTGTTTGTCGGCCTGCTCGTCCAGGAAATCGAACATGTACTTGATGGCCAGTGGCAGCGCGCTTCCTCTGTGGGCCGTGCTGAAGATGGTCTCAAACAAGTCATCCACAAATTTCTGTAACGTACCCTAAAGGACAAGGACAGAGAGTAAGGGTTCTGCCTTTATGCTGCTGTTTGGATGATTGTTTCAACTGTAACTTGTAATGGTTTTAAAATGGAATTGAGTTTAGTGCACACATTAGTGGTTTAAAGTGGCTGAGACATTAGACGTTAAGGTGTCAAACTGTTATATGGAACTGTGAGCTGTGAATTGCTGTCTTTTCGGGATAGTCTGTCACTGATTTGACATTTTAAAACAGGTGATATTGCCTTCGTTTTTAGAGAGTTTTTGTTTGTTTTTTATTACTTGTATTGATTTTGGTCATTCACAAGAAGCACTTCTGTGCTACTACTCCTGATCAATCCACCCAGAGGAGATGAACATTTTCTGAACGTTCAGAGAGAAGGTAGAGGATGACAAAAAATATAGTTTCAGTGTGTTGTCAAGGAGAACACAGTGTGTAACTTCCTCTCACTTGTATCCACAGCACCAGAATGGGCCATAAGTGTGTACATTTTTAGTATGAATGGCACCACTGGGAATCACAGTGATAACTCTGGCTCTGTGACTGTGACAGAATCACAAACAGCAACCTCAGCCCTTAGATTGGGATGGCTCTTTCCTCCAATGACAATGCTTCAATATTACATCAAATGTAGCTAAATGAATTTCCCTAACAACACATTTGTTTCCCAGACTTCTCCATCTGGCAGAATCTATTACCGCGGAAATGTTTGGGGATTGTATTTAGTCAGCCGTTGCGAAATGGAACAGGAATGAATTTTGTCCCAGTCGCGGATCAAAGGACTGAGATCTGCATAGACAGGATACCCAGGCAGACAGACACAGAAAGACAGCCATGGAGAGACAAGGACAAGATGAGCTTCTCAATTGCATTTGCCTGTTCTTTTCATCATGCATGGCCAAATCTTCCATTCCTTAACAAATTACCCCTCTCTCCATACCTCCGGTATCTGCGTCCCTGTACTCTGCACCACTCTGAGTCCACCTGTTATTAATCTGTTTTTTTCTTATTACCAGTGGAAATTGAAAAGCTGGTTCTCTTGTAACTGCTGCCCACTGCTATATTCCCCTCCCCCTTTTACACTAAGCAGGCTCAGGTTACTCCACTGCTGAAAAAGCACATGCTGAAATCATTTCAAGAAAACAGAACTACAGGCTGGTCAACTACCTTTCCTACGCAAGGCTGTCTCTGATTTCCTCTCGCAAACCAAACCAGTATGATTTCAAGTCTGTGAAGCTCATCGCACTCAAACTGCACTGCTGCCTGTCACAGAGCAACCATTCAGCATGAGAAGGAGAAGAAGCCAAGGTGCTCGGTGCTCCTCCTCTCTCAATCTCCACCACCACCCTTGGTGTGGTTATCTGCCCGGTTTGTCTTACCATTGCTATGCTGCAGATACCCAGTTTTATCTGTCCTTGCTGTCATACGACCCCACTCTTGTACCATGTTGGCGTGGATCTCAAATCTGGGCATTGTGATTGATGAACTTTCACTAAGCATATTTCATCTGCCACTGAATCATAGTGCTTCACAAAAATAACATCAGAAAGATGAGGTCTTATCTGACTGAATTTGCTGCTCAGCTCCTTGTACGAGCGCTGGTTATCTCTCGCCATGCGGCTGGAAGTCTGGTCTTTGGTTCACTGTTCATTGACCTCCACTGGCTCCCTCCTGCTGCTCCCTTTAAGTTCAAGTGCTTGTCTACAGAGTGGCCACTTGCATGTCACCTGCCTACCTGAACTCCTTCCGTCAGGTTTATGAGACTTCTCATTCACCATGATCTGCAAGTGAACCACAACTAGTTCTACCATCACTGTGAGGCAAGAAATCTCAACCCAAACTCTTCTCCTGTGTTGGTAATAGAATGAGTTAGCAAACTCAATTTGAGAGCACTCTTCTGAGAGCAACTACTCACCTAATGTAACCTCTCTTTCTATCTCTCTCTCAAGAAAAAAACCCTTTCTATTTATATGCTGTATACTTATGTGTTACTTCATGCTACTTGGCCTCTCCTTGAGTTACTGTGGCTTGTAATGTGCCTCTTTTGGACAGCACTTTGGACAAAAGCATCAAATGAAGGACTGTAAATGTAAAATGTATATACATTTGCCTGATTTAGGAATTCTTTGAATTTTGATGATGTGATTTAATACATTTTAAGGCTCCTCGATGACCTGCATATTTCCACTACCGTTAAATAGGTGAGGTGGATCACTCAGCTTTAAATAGCTGATAATGCCGAAAAGATTCCATTAGTCTGAGTTTCAGTGGTGAGTTTTACTGTCCCCCAATGGTTCTGAGTGCTGTTAGAAAGTTTTTACATCCTGATTTGAATCAACTTTTAAAACACTGGTGTGTAGTTTACTCCTCTGTGTCTTACTTTAGTAGCTAGCAGCCTGGTCAGGTAGATCTCAGAGACCATCTTGCTGCCTCGGTCACCCTCCCTCTGGTCGGAGTGGTCGTGGTTCTTCACCAGATGCCACAATTTGGTTCCGCTCTCCAGGTCAGGGGTGATCATGGGTGTTCGGGATCGTAGACTGTCTGGACTACTGGCTGTCCTCAGCATACTTTCTATAACCAGAAACACAAGACAGAATTATTTGGAAGGAATAAGTCTGACTGCACTGTGATTCAGTGAACAAGAAAAAAGAGTGATTTCCTTTTTCTTTTTTTGTTTGTTTTGTTTTTAGAAACCAGCAATTATTACAGCCTATTACTCTCCTCCTGGATGCATGTAGATTCACAGGTACGTCAACGAATAAACCATTAATCAACCAAAACTCAGAGTATTTCTTTAATTTTTCTCTCTCAGACTGTGACTCACACTCCCCCTCCCCCCGTTCTCTGTCATCTATGTCTGTTTCATTATTCATGGCGTGAGTGTCAAAGTTGATTAGAGCGAAGCAAGGAGATGCATATCTACGACTGTTCCATTTAGGATGGAGAGGGGGAGAGCAAGCAGGGAGGTGAGGCACACAGGGGGGAGAGGACTATCTGCAGAGGAGCTGTTCCTCCTGGGGAAGAAGGATGGATAGAAGAGGTGGAGAGATAAAAGAGAGAGCTGCTGATGCATGTTGCAATTCCTTTATGTTTGGTGAAAGGGTGGAGTGGGGAGAAGAGAGGAGAGATGACAGGAAAAGGGGGTGGGTGGGCGAAATGGAGAGAGAGACAAAAAGGTCAGGAGAGAGAGGGGTGAAATGGAGAGTAATGGGAGAGCACGGGATAGAAAAGTGAAAGAGGCTGAGTGGGGTTGTTGTTGCTTTTGCCGGCAGGGTGCTGAGTGGCTTTGATTCCAAACTCATCATGGCCATCGGTGGTCAACATTTACCCATGTTCAAAAACACGCCCTCCGACACACACACGCACGCACACACACATCCATGCACAAGCACACACCCACATGTTCACAATCAAGCCGTAAAGCAAGTACGAACACGTAAACACACGCTGTTTTTGATGTATTTCTTGTTAAGTAAGTAGCTGCAGCTGTGAATTTTAGCATGGTGAGATGATTCATGAAAATGAACCCTTTGATTTGAGAAATTTAATTTCCCCTATTACATTTCCACTTCACTAATCCAATACAGTGTATGTGTTGTGTGATGCACTGATTCAAAAGTTTCCACTCTTATGCAATTAGAAATGCCTCCACATAGATCAACCTCGGAATCAAAGCTATTTGTGACTAATCAATCAATCATATGACTGCTTGTGGCTGCGTGAATCCACAGAGAATTATCACTCGACTGCAGTTCTCCTCATGTCCACAGAGGTTTTTAGTGTCTCTCAGTTGATTGTTCTGGTTTCTGGCTGAAACCAAACAGCAGACAGACAAGAAATGTCTTTTCTCATCAGTTGGTGGAGAACAAAACAGAGCTAAAAAGAGAGATGATATTTATTATCAGGTGGCCATGCGCCCAACACCACATGGATGTCAGTGCTGCTCCATATCTTCTGGATGTGTAACTCGGTAACTGTTTGCTACTGTAACACATTTCAATGTGATTGTTTGTCAGCATGTTTCTGGTGCTCCCAAGTGGGTAAAATTCTTTGAACAACATTTATTGCAGGTGTAAGTCAACGTCCATGCCTTATGGGGAGTGGTGAAAATAGTCACCTTTCCACACACACTGTCATTGTCCTGACCTCTCTGGTGACTCGAATAGTGATGAAAATAGAATATTACCCATTTTGCTGAAGACCACCACTTTGCTATTTGACGACTGTGTTAGAGCAAAAAGCAGAGGTCTCACTCTCCTACTATTTTCAGGTACCACTATGGTCCTCAGAATCTGCCCTCGCTGGATAAAAGTGCACAACATACAACTGAATTATGATTCCAAACATGCACAATGGAGTAATGTCACGTTAAAGTGTTATATTACATATATTACACGAGCATTCCAACCTAAAATTGCTGTGTGTAGTTTCAGAAAAACTCCAGGTTGCTGTGAATCTACAGCAGATCAGTTGCAGTGGTAACAGCTGTGCATACCTGAGGCTCACCGCCCACTTTGTGTCAGAGGGTCCAGTTTTTCACTACAGAGTAATTTATCCTCTACATAGTTTAATTTACCAGTGAAGTAAACCATATTGATGCCAGGCCTCCATCTATTGCTGACTGCCAGGTGTCCTCTCTCTTTCTCTCTCTCACTCTGTCAGCTGGGGATCAAGGTGTCTGCTTTAATGCCTGTCATTTATGGACTGCTTGGAAATAGCCGTGGAACGGCCTTGGCCTGGGCTGATAGCAATGGATAAAAAGGATTGCTACTCACAGGGAGTGAGGTGACTCCCCACCCCCACCCCCCAAAACCAATGGAGCCCAATCATGGCCACAATAAACAAAGAGAAAGAGAGAACGAAAGAGTTCGAGGTTGTGGGGCGAGGTAGGCAGTTGGATAGATTGAACCATCGACAGAAGTTTTTAAATAGCATCCAAGAGGAGAATGGGAATCATACCGTATCTACTGAGGCTCTTGGTGAAGGTGGAGGAGTTGGAGATGTTATAGGCAGAGTTCTGCTTTGGCACCAGGGCGATCACTGAGCCATCTGTTACCTGCACATCAAAACACACATCAAAACACTCAGCGTATGAATCCGCCTTTGCTGTCGACTCTTGCTTGTGCCTGTTTCATGGCCTCCATACCTGATAGTGAGCCAGTGTGTTAAGTCTTTTCCAGTCGTTGTCGATCTTCGTTGTCACATCTTCATCTTGCAGAATGATTCTGGCCATGCGACCTTGACGCCATTCTTCAGAAAGAGGGGACAGGGCGTTACATGACTGTGTTTGATTTAGTCTTTCAGAACATCTTGCAGTGAGGTCAGATATCATTTCAGTTGTTTCTGAATGCTAAGGTTTGTCTTTCACTTTTCAGTGTTCAAGTGTTATCTTGATCCCTAGAAAAATCCACCTTTGCTCAGGTTACTGTACAAGAAAATAGCAAGACGTGAACTGTACACAAGTCGCAGTGTTTCTGTAGAGATGTGGTTGGCTGAGCTCTCTTGGCACCTGTGCACATCTGATCCAGTTATCAAACAGAATACGCATGCACGTACAGTACTGTGTCTTACCCAGGTCCATATCAGACGCCTTGGGTCTCTGTGAATAGGGGCTACCCTTGTAAACAGCATCGAGCAGCTTCTCTTTGACCTGAGTGATGGTGTCACAGTTCAGACACTTGACCGTCACCTCGGGGGCATTCTCATTCTCTGGGTTTACACAGTGCAACGTCTGGCAGAAAAACAGGTGGACACAAAGGGAAATGGAAACAGACAACAGAAATCAGGCTTAAGCAGAGACGCCACAAGAACACCGCCAACTAGATTAGAGATGTTTGGACGATTGTCTGGATCATTGTTTAGGTGCATTTGACAGCATTTTCACATCTAGTTTGTTTGCAGCAGCTATTTTAAAACTTGGACATTTTCCTAGCCCTTTCAGTTTGGGGCTATAATAACTCAGCACTTGCACTTAGGTGCAAAACAACTGAAGCAGATCCTGTGGACACGTAGGTCTGTCTGTATGTTTCCAATCCAAACCTGAAGTGCTTTGTTTGGAGAGAGAATGTGATTAACGCCGGGCAGTAGTTAGGTCGGTTCACGGCCAGTTCACGTTCTCCCTCCAAGCACAAGCAATGCTGAAGCTCTGTGCTTACCCTGGAAAAAATCCTTCCCCACAGCAGACTCCTGACCAATTAAGCAAACGACGGCTGCCACATTTCAGCTAATGATTAGTTAGAGCTTACTTTAAAATTTGCATCATTGTCAAATGTGACTAAAGCTTAACGACCCACCAAGAGATTGAGAGCAAGGCAGACAAGCCTCAAGACACGATAAGTTTACTGACCAGTGTTTTGTAGTCAATCTGCTGCCTGATGAGCTTGTCCTCGCTGAGGGAGTAGCGGGCTTCTCCTGTGATGGCGTCTATGGGTCCCTTCTCCATCTGCTGCTTGATGGCACAGTAAAGCATGAACAGAGGCTCCCCAGCACACTCCTGATGAGGAAGAAGACCGGGAGAGAGGAGTTGCCAGCAGTTCAACCAAAAACTGATTCTCCTTTTTCACAGTCTTTCATTTGAATAATTGTTAGAGGCCTGAAGAGGGAAAACTGCCCCGTAATTCACAACAAAAAAGAAACATTAGAGAAAATCCAGAGAAAATGGAGAATGTTTTTTCCCTTTGAATTCCATGAATCATTTCAGACCACTCAACCTTGTGGTTCTAGTTTTCTGGTTGGGGAAAATATAGTAAAAATGTGCTCAATGGCAGTATACCACAATATATCCACATGATAACTCAGTGATCTGACTTAAAGCCAGTTCATGAAAACATCTATATCTGCTCAACTGACAACTGTTTAAGGCTGTTGCGAATCAAAATGAACGTCTCCACAATTGTTTGAGCCTGGAAATTACTTCGAATACCAGCATAAATGAGCCCATCCACAGTTCATCTGATCTGCATATAGTGTCATTAAATAAGGTCAAATTACGAGTGGGTTTGGCATATCCGGAAAACCATGAAGAGCAGAGAACTTAAGTGTTTCTGCTGCTGAACTTGGGATATTGGTGGAAGAGAAAATATTTTTGGAACTGCAAGTGTGCATTTATCCCACAAGAGGAACACTGCACCAAACAGCCTGACGTTTTCAGCTCAACATCAATGACTGAATTACTTTGACTAGATTATTGCTTACTTAAAGTATTACTGCTGCTTCAATCATATCGCACTGAGCTGTAGTGAAGCATTAAAAGTCAGTAAAATAAGCAGGAGGCCACTGTGGTAAATATCATGTGGAACATGACATGTAGAAAGCTCAGCACAACACATGCCACATATTTTTCTCTCACTCACTGTAGTCTCTCACCCTCCTTATGTGTCAGTATAACACAGATTTTACACCTCTTCTTCCCAGATATGACGTTTCAGGTCAAACTTTCTCTGCAGCAGTCGTCAGTTTCCGGATGTTGCAGCTTTCTGTATTAATTCCCTTGCCCTCCTCCCACATTTTGTTGCTCTAAATATGCCTTTAAATACACGTTGCATGAGAGCAGACTGTGCCGCTTTTCCTCCATTTTACTGGCATAAAAACTCAGTGTGGTCTTTTAGTAAATACGGATAAATGCAATTTGACTGTTAAGCGCCTGAAAAAGGGCCACAAACCCTAAGCAAATATCCCCATCTGTGTCTAGTGGCAGAAATTTTCCACTTTATTTAAACTATTCATGACATTCTTTAACAAATGCAGGCTGTTTCTGAGGCCATATGTGAAATGTGTGTAAAATGTAGGTTGACATGCCAAGATTCTCCTCTCTCTCTCTTGGCATGCAAAAAGCAAACCCCAGAGCAGTAGATCTCTAATGTGGATTTTAGGTCCATAAGTAAGCAGATTTCCTTTCCAATCAAACACAGCACCATCCACATATGCAGGCACATGAGTGACGTGAGTTGATGCAACGTTCGTTGTTTAAGTCGCGGCAGTCAGAAACCAGCCCAGAAGATGCGGATGCTGCAATACAGTGATTGAACTTTTAGAAATCAGATCTAAAAATCATGACTGGCGCATAAACCCTAAGTGATCTCTTTCTTTCTCTTTCTGTCTCGAGGACGGACTGAAAGCAGTGTTACATAAACTTCTGAAGTTCTCTCCCATCGTTTACACGTCAGAGGTTATGCGACCAGACACAGATGTTATAAATATGTTTCCCACTCACCCCTCTATCAAAGGCACTTGTCAATCAATAGTGTCATTAGTCATCACTCGGGCCCAAGGAAAACACTCCTGACTGAAGCAGCAGCAGCAGTTTAGAGGGGAGAGAGAGGACACATCACGGCCGATACTCATCCTGACGAGAGCTTAATGATCGGTCGTGCGGTGCTCAGGGAGATACTTCAGACAGTGTGTCTGTGTGTGTGTGTGTGTTTGTTGGAGATGCATGAGGTCCTGATGAGAACAGGGGAAGTACTAATTCATCTGTCTCACCTTCATGCACACTTCTCAACTCGCTTTTTCTTTCTAACACACTTTTTTCCCTTCTCTCTGCCTGTAATACCATTCCTCACCCTCTTACTGCTATTTCATCGTCCTCTCTCTCAAATTTACACAGTGTGTTTTTCTTGTAGCGACCTTTGATTCTGTATATGATGCAAATACATAGGATGTATATGATGCTAATCTACTGAGGTTTATGAGCTTTACCAGGATAAGGCAGTGAATTATACGTCACATCAGATGTTGGGATAGTAGCTACCGGTTGTGGTCAGATAATGTTTGCCTCTGTGCTGTTTGATGGCTTTAACCACAATGGGCCTTTAATATGGAAACAAGACAGCGTCTGACATTTGTACGATGTAATGCCCAATGAGTGCAGCTGTCATCACTTTGTTTTCGTCCTTACTTGCACTTAAGTCAATCAAGTCAATTTCTCCTTAGAACCTTTGTTTGTTTCCAGCTATAATCAATAATCAAATATTAACAATGGGACACATGCCGATGTGTTCACTCCACCGACGGGTTTTGGCCACCTTCTCTGCTGCCACACACACAAAATGTTGTTGTTTTTCATGCCGTTCAAGTGAATATTTTCCAATAATTGTCTCTCCTGATTTATCAGGCACTTCCGACAAAAGTGACACTGCATCATATATTTTGAGTCATCATTCTCAACCCAACTGTATTTCTCCTCGACATAATGGAAATTCTTTTTTGGGACAAGTCTGCCTGTGTTTGTCTTCATGCCGCATGCTCAACTCATATTCATGCGAGGACAGACTCAGGCGGAGCGAAGTGAAGTGAGACGAAGCAACAAGCAAGGCAGTATCTGCAAAATTATTTAGATGATGTGTTTTTTTTTGTTTTGTTGTGTTTGCTTTTTCGAGCACTTGCCTAATTGGGCAGCGTAGTGATTGTTTTTACTGGCTCCAGGCCATTGGACAGTTCTTCTCTTTGGACCTTACTCTATGCCCTCCTTCACCTCTTCCACTCATCTCAGCATTCGAGTAGAGTTGAGCGACCACATGTGGTGCTCACTTACAAACCAATGTTCCCAATGTTCTGGACACAATGACAAAAACAACATCTGATGAATTTGTGCTTCAAACATGTGGATGAATGACGATCTGTCCTTTTTCGGTTGTCCCTCATTGTCTCTTTCTACCTTCCTGCTAACAATATATGTCCTTGTCTTTATTTATTTCACCCTTTCTTTCATTACATGAATTCCCTCTGCTCCTCCTCCTTTTTCTCTCCTCTTTTTACATCGCTTACACTACGATGCCTTTTGTCCTTTATCTCCTACCTCCTTCCTGCCTCTCCTCCCCTTTTCCTCTTCATCCTTTTCCTTTACTCTTCTGAACTCATAATTGTCATGTCCCCCTATTCTTCTTCCCTCTTCCCAACACCTCTGACACCCACCTCTAACCTCTCTATCCTCCTCCTTCCCACCTCTTCTGCCAACTATTCCCCTCTCTCTTGCTTTCCTTGTTCCGCCACCGCATGCTTTAAGAACCTCGTTAGCATCTGGGCCAATTAGGTGGGCAGCTGCTAACGAGACAGAGTGAGCATACATCACACCGTTGTGCTTTCGGTTCAGCTTTCGCCTTCCTCACTCAGCCACTGCATGCTTGTCTACAGAATTTGCCTTTACTCCATATAGTGGCTTCATTAAGGCTCCCTAATTGTAATATGACATTTACATTTTAGAAATATAATGATGGCTCTTGCTGTACAGAGAAAATAGGCTAAGATTCCTAAATCACTAACAATCAGAAACTATAAATCAGCAATGCACAACTCAGGGATGTTTTACATTCATTATTTTCTCTGTAAATAAATAGAAAAGCAAAAAGGATCCGAGTCTCAGTTTTGGTGCACTTTGAAACATTGTGAGCACATTAGAAATGCATACACTATAATTATGCTATGTATACAATTACACCCAATTTAATGCCATCTTCTGTGCAGATTCTCCCAAAAGTACTCAACTCCCGACATTTTTATGCTTACCATGTGACTTTAATAATTACCACATTGTACTTATGTGATTAGGATTATAATGGCATATGATGACAACTTCAGGTCTTACAGTTTGTAATTAGAGTGTGGGGAGGGGAAGAGAAGCTCAAAGAAGAGCCAGAAAAATATCAGAAAACATTTTCTGACTGGACTCGCTCTCTTTACACAGGCTCTGTAAAAGTGAGAGACGGGAAGAGGGGAAGAGGGACCGTGAGCATGAAGGAAGGGGGGGGGGGGCGCGTGAGGACATCACACCCCCTGGTGAGGCAAATGACCTTAAGGCAAAGAGCAGACTGACAGTGGAATAATGACAACAGAAACCACACCACATGATGAAAGAGAGATCAGAGGAAGAGAAGATGTGAGCTAAGAGAACGACACAAGGATCAGTGAAGAGGACGTGTCGGCTACAACAATGAAATTATCAGAGTGGAGAGGATCTGTGGACTAAAAAAAGGACATTGAAACAGTGGAGACGTGCTGCTGGGAGGCTTTGATGATTTACTGTACATATACTGCACTGGCAAGGCAAGAAAATATGTGGCTGAAACAGGAAAACCCTTTTAATAACCACAGTGAGATAAATGCAACGGGGAAATAATATAAGCCAGAGGCATTTAATAAAACTCTAACACACAGCCAGTATAAATGCATTTAAAACTGCACAGTAAATCCACTTCAGATGATCGCTATTAATCAGTGTTTCAAAGATATAAGGATACTATATTATCACGCCTTGTTGTTGGGGCTTACCTTGAGGAACTTATACAAGAGGAATGTAAACCAGTTGGTCAGCATCTTCTCAGCAACAGACTCCGTTCTGACACACAGAGGAAACACAAAAAAATGTTTGAAAAGGGACATTACAAAGAAAAGCTCTAAGCAATTTATGGAGCAACATGTTTATGAAAACAATTTGCTTGGACAATTCAGGGAACATCATTTCTGAGCTCCTTGAATGATCTCCATCATTTTGTATTGATTACAGGTAAAATATGTTTAAAGTTTGGTGACAGTTTAGTTTTAGCTAGTGGGACTGTAAAGACTGAGTGAAGCAGTGGAGAGTTAGCTACATTTCACTGACTTGGATTCAGTTTGTGGTTCACTTATTCTTCTTTTCTGTAAACTATCATTGAGACATACATAAAAAGTGAAGTACTGTAATTTGCCCTGTCCTTGTGTCTTTCTGTCTGAGTCTCAGCCTTCTCCTTCACCATCTTTCCACCAAATTATTTATGTGATATCTTTGTGTTTGTCTGGTTTATTTTATCCTACTGGCATCCCTCATTTCTTTTTCGCCTCTGTGCTCGTCTATTAGTCCTTCTTTGCTGTACAACACTTTAAGTTAACTCAAGAAAAGCCCCACTTCCCCTGCTGCATTAAACATATGAGTTTAGAGAACTTGAGAAACGAACTGAGACATCCAATTCAATCAACAACCGCTTGTAAGTTCTGAAATATGACGATAAAAGCTGAGTTTATTCCACTAAATTCCTGCATGATGTTGTCTCTAGCTGTGCAACATCTTTCCACATCTTCCTCACCTCCTAAGCAGCAGCTTGGGATGGTTTTTGCTCTCCAGGTTTCTGTCAATCAGGTCTGAAAGCAGCTGTTTCAGGACTCCGGTGGCGTACTCCATCTCCCCCTGCAGGGCTGTCATGATCAGAGATGCTACGTTGCCTCGGTCGCGCATTGAAAATGACCTGGAAATACATGAAAACTCGACAATGAGGTTCAACATAAATATTTCACAAATGATATCCCCAGTTTTTGTTGAGTCACTGTTCCTCAAAATGCATGTGCACCATTAACCTCCTAACTGTTCGTCTAAAATATTAATGCAATCTTAATCAAACTCTGTTTTGCCATAAACCATTTGGCTAAGTGCTTTACGGTAATTTTGGAGCTGCTAAAACTTATTCTGTTTATCAGTTTGCCTTTCCTGTTGCAATCCAGCACAGCCTTTGGTGTCACATTTGTCAAATTAAATAGGTAATAAAAGCACGCTTTCATGAAGACAAATAATTCCCCAAGAGAACTTTCTGTTGTCTGAAACCTATTATCCAAAAATGTAATTACAATATTTATTCCTAACAAAAGGCAGCATTACGCCCACAGCATAGCGCAATGAGTGCACCATAGATTCCACAGGGGAACTTTGATAGCTTTAAGTAGTTGTCAACCTGAAATAAACGAGCAGTCTCTCATCTCTCATCTCATCTCTGCTATCGTGAAGACCTTTCTGCTTTTACTGGAACCTGTTCCCATTGATGGAAGGCTCTTGAATGATATTACATAATTTAATTTTGCTCTTTAGTTATTTCAAAAATGGCAGGCACTGTTTTTATCAAATAGTAGAAATCCCTTTTGTACTGATATACCACAAAACAAAAACATACAGTCGATCAGTAAATGACTGAAGAAAGACAGACACCTCTGAGCCTCCAGGGTGCGTATGAACGTCAGGAGGAAGTGCTTCTTCGTCAGCAGCTGGCCAAACAGCGTCAGTGCCTTCTCAACATTCGCCTGAACCTGAAGAAAGACACAGCAACAGACAAAAGATTAATGCCACTCAAAGCAATTTTCTACATATAAAGACAAGAAACTACGTGTTGTTCAAATGAGCAGTTACTCCTCTGTGTTTTGCTTATGATCATTTATATGCTTGGCCTTCACATTGCAGAATGATGAGCGAACAGTTTGACAATTGAAGGCCGTTTTCACATCCATCTTCTAAAGCAGGAACGGTTCTCTGAGCTGAAGTAAAATCTCAATCATTCCTGTAAAATTAGCCTAAAGCGCCGATCTAAGGCATGAACCATTCAGAGTACATGCAAGATTTTGGTCTCTTTGCACAATAGCAGTCAGAATCACTGTAAGTGCTCCAGGCATTGAGTAATAGAGGTTTGAACACGCTGAAGTAGAAGGTCTTCATTTCCGCCTGAATATTTTTTTGCAAATAGATGCCTGCAGATGACTATATCTGTCACTTATTACCTTGAAAACACAACGGGACACAGCAAGAAGCCTTACACTTACACTCCAAGTTCAATAAAATCTGATAACAATACAGAAAAATAGATTAATATCTGTATTTATACTCACACCATGTTCACATTTTGCCTATTGATACTTATATTTATGCTATAAATGGCTATTTTTGGCTGTGGATAGGACATGGAAGATATTATTTGGTCAAGTGAGGTGTCAATTGAAAGGTAAGACATCAGCTATGCATACATGCTTACTGGAGTTATGACAGAGAAAATGTGGAGGATTAGCACGTCCTGATTAAAAAAATCAAATCCTTCAGTTTAAAAGATCAAATCAAAACTGCAATTAACATACAGGCTATATGTATAAAAGTAGATTCTGATTCTGTAGTCACGGCACTCATTCTGTACTCAGACATTTTTTTCCACTCTCTATGATGAGCTGAGATTGGCTTGTAAACAGCAAGGTAAGACTGATTGGCTACTCTCTCTCTCTCTCTCTCTCTCCCGCTGCACCGCTGTGTGCTGCTGTCTAAGTGATTCTCAGCTGTTGCTCTACAGATGATTTTAGCAGACAATTTGACATAATTGCCTTCTTGACATCAGGGGGTGGATGGGTCAAAGCATCCTCCAGTTGAATATCGATGAGACGAGAATGTTAATCACGGTTCCTGACCCACTCATGTACTCATGAACAAGTTGCCTTTGTCTGGGGACTTAGGTTTTAATCTTATTGTTTATTATTAGACTTTTGTAGAACACTAATGTATGTAAATTTCCTATTTTGATCACTCAGAACTTTTCCAATAACATTCACCACTCACTATCAGTTCTATTAATTGAAAGCCCTTAACTGAATCTTTTAATAACACTTCAACAACTCTGGCTTTAAATCTGTTGAAGGAACTTTCTAAAAAATGTCTAAAGCCTAATCGGACAGGCATGAACCAGCCAAACATGAGAGAGATTCTCCTGTCACACAGAAAAGGAGAGGAAGGAAGAAGCGTCGGGTCATAGCAGGATTGTATGTGTGTGTCAGGGTTGGTGACAGAGGTGCACCGTGCTTGTTCCACTGGCTGGCACCTGTCACTACTCATCAACAACACACTAAACCCCCTGAAGACACCTCTCTGTCGCTCACTTGCTCCATCTTCCTCGCCGCTCTAATTCTCTCCCTCGCACTTATTGTTTACTGTTTCACATCATTGGTTTTTCCCCCCCATTTTAATTTCTTCTGCTCTTAGTATTTGTGTGTCTCTCACTATGACACATACATCATTTCCATCTCTCTCTCTCTCTCTCTCCTTCTCTCTCATCATGCTTTTGGGCCACTGTTACATCTATTCTTTCTCTCCTCTGATGTGCTATAATAAAGTGTCTGGGCCTCTCGCTAAAGTGCTAAATGAGATTCTCGGGCCTCCAGGGTGGATACTGAATGTCGTCCGTGTGTTTGAAAAGAAAGAGTGAGAGCAAAAATGCACAAGAAAGAGAGACAGATGGAGATGCATGTAGATACTGCACACGCTGAAGTCTTTACTGTATTTCAAGGAGAGAGATAGAAATGGTATATTAAGTTATCTGCAAGACTGTTCATGTGTACTGCATGTAGTGTGTGTGTGTGTGTGTGTGTGTGTGTGTGTGTGTGTGTGTGTGTGTGTGTGTGTGTGTGTGAGCGTCAGCAGTGTGTAGTGTGGCTGTCTAGCTTAGGGGAGAGAGCAGTCACACAGAGCAATAAAGCTAGGAGCATTGGTTTACACAGGCCATTGGATTACAACGGCAACCCCTGGGGGAAATACAGAGGGAAGGGGAAGGAAGTCTAGACATAACTATAAAAAACATAAGATCCCTTTCCCTCTCTGCCTCCCTGATGCCTCAAATTAAAGGTGGACTCCACTTTTGAGAATTTCCATCAGGGGACATTTTACCCACCTTGTCATGTCTCTAGTCCTTATTTCGATTAGGTAAAAAAAGCCAAAAACTTTTGATGTTTGTTGATATTGATGTTTTATGACCTTGTAGTCTGACTGGTTGATAACTGACATAATAAAGCTTGATAAACGCCAATGACTCAAAATCAAGCAAGTTTCGAATATTAGTTCTTGTACCTTGTGCATGACAAAGATGTCAGGCTTTAGAATAACAGTCCAGGGCAGGCCTGGGTTCTGATCTTTAAGGAGCAGTGTGCCGGATTTAAGGGCATCCAGTGATGAAGTTGCAGACTGCAACCAACTGAATAACCCTCGCCTCACCCTCTCCTTCCAAGTGTGTAGGAAGGAGAACCTATGGTTGGAAAAAAAGTGTTTGGTTTGTCCATTCTGAGCTACTGATGAAACACGGAGGTGCAACATGGCGGCATTCATTCTAAAACACATTTCTCCTTCTCAGGTGATTATTCTCTAATAAAAACATACTTTTAATCATGGTTTTAAACTGACCTATTTGTGGTTGTTTTAGTTAATCTTGTTAAAAATTTGAATGCGTGTTGTGAAATGTTTGAAGTGTGCACAGTACAAAAACGAAAACAGTTTTTCTCAAAGTCAGCGTTTGGATGCAGGACTTCAAGCATTTTGGGTCAAATAATGACTGTGGGACCAGTTTAATGAGGAAGTTTTGTGTGATGGTGTGTTTCCATTAAGGGTTTTATGAATAAATGAAAACTAATGCCTGTCACGTCTTACTGTTGGAGATGCGCACCCAACCTTTTCATAATGGTGCCACGATGAGCAGAGTAACTGTCACCAGTAATGAAAGTTAGGGTGGATGATGAACTGAATCTAGTGGTTTGAGAGGTGAGTCTATACATAACATCACCAAATTCACGACGGACAAGAAGATGGCCTCAATTATCTGCTTCCTACCAAGCAGAAGAAAATTAGCTCTATCCCCACAAATATCCAGTTTCTTGTCTGACAAGATTGCTGACAAGTGTATCAATGTGAAATTTTAAAGTGACTTTTAAACTTTGTGGTTCAAGGTTCAATATTGGGCCTTGAACCTGGTGCTTCAATATTGACAGTCGTAAAAATAGAGAAGGATGATTTCCCAAAATCATACTCTGCTGTATGAAGCAGGTAGTCCTGAAACCATTTACAAGACTTCGAGTCAAAAGCAATATCACATAGCCTCTGGAGCATAGTATGATCAATAGTATCAAATGCTCTTCTTGTTAAATCTAGAGAGAGGGCAGATTTCCCTTTTTCAACAGCACATACAGCATCATTTGTAAAGCAATAGCAGTTACAGTACCGTGTAGCTTGTTGTGGATTTAACGCAGATTTCATGAGAGGAATAATTTGAGCTGATTGTTAATTAATCATTCCTGGACTGAACAAGACAGTTTGGAAATTGGCCGATTAAAATCATTTCTTTTGTCACCACCCTTATGCAGTGGGTCAAGATGTGCAGATTTCCAGACCTGAGGGATCACTCCAGTAGAATGGAGAGATTAAACAGATATGTAATTTGTTCAGCAATGAATGGAGCACAGGCCTTTAAAAGTAAGGGTCTAGTTTATCCTCCCCAGTTGCTTTCCTGCAAATCGATAGCTTGAAGCACCTCCCGAACAGCAGAGGAAGTGAATGCCTGTAGGGTGAACCGAGAGGTATGCTTTAAGGAGGGCACACAGGCCAACGGCTGACTGTTAAGAGCAGATCTAGGAGACATCGTATCAAACTGATTCCCAGCAGCAACAAAATATGTGCTGAAAGAATTGCAAATCTTTGATTACTTATGTATTAAGCAGTCATTAACTGTAACATGAGAAGGAATAGATATAGAGCATTTGTTTTAATTTAATTTATTGCTTTCAAAAATGTTGACAGGTTCGTTAGAGAGCTAGAGATGAATTCTATGTGATAATTGGCCTTTGCTTTTCTGAAGGAGGATGCACATTTATTTCAGAGTTGTCTTAAGGTCAGCCAGTGGGCTGCTTCACCCGAGCGCCTCGCCTGAGCCCAGACTTTGTGGGCTTGATCTATCTTTAACCCTAAGCTACTTAAAAAGTGCATATCTATCAATGATAACAAGTAATACATTTGGGGAATATTCCAATGTTAATTCTACATCTGGTATTTCAGAAGTGTGATGTATATTACTGTCAGCAAGGTTACTGAGAAAACCTGTTCATTAAAATTTGTTTGGAGTTTCTTTTGATAGCAGTTCTAGAGCTTGATCTTTCCTGTCTGCTACTTCTAAGGCAGGCTAGAGGGCAGTGGTCACCAAGGCCAAACAGAAAACTTAAGAGGTAGTCATTCTGTCCCTTCTATAATACAGAATCCAATCTATCAGTGTTGGTTTTGAAGGATCCTTAAAATTAGGTCTGGTTGGCTCATCAATCAGCTGTGACAGATTGAGATTGTCATACATCTGTGTTAGATTATTTGAATCATTTGTCAACCATTTTAGCTTAAAGTCACCTCAACACGAAAATGCTAAAGTGTCCTTGATAATTCAACAATATGATAGGTTAATGTGTTGGCCCTCAGTTTTAATTATTCCTCCTTGATACATTGTCCATGATCCTTAGCCACCATCCCTATGAAGAAAAAGCATGCGCACACATACACACATGCACAATGATGATTTCATATTAAATGTCCTCAGCCATATTTTTGGAAATATAAAATTAAATGAGCAACTTCCCATTTTACAATAACAGGCGCCTTTTGTTAACAGAGACAGTGGTGTCTGGATTCAGATTGCGGCCAATTGGTAAAATAGAATGAAGCCCGCCCACAGCTGTCAGTATTCAGAACAAGTAGCTCATGAAAAATAAGATACAGTATAAAAAGTAGACTGTTACTTTTTACTCATTTAATCAACATTTCATATTAAATGCCCCTCATCTCATTTTCAGGTTGTATCTACAGGTGGTGAACATTCATTTGGCAACAAGTGAAGACTGTCATGTTTCTGGTACCTCATACAATAAAATGTGATTCAAGAACTGAATTAAATGTTTGAATTTGAGTTATTTATAACTTTATAAACACTGAAAGCTAAAGCAAACTCTTCAAGCAGTTAGATATGATAAGCAGATTCCCTACTAGATTTGTATTCCATGAAATGCCTCTGCTCTCCAGGCCCAGAATGAATTATGTCACAAAGCTTCAAGTGAGTCAGCAAAAGCAGTAACACAAAAAAGAAGGAAGGGCAGTACGGAGTTTAAGTGGATGTACATCGGACTACATTCCTGCTGGTCAAAACTCTTTAACTACTTCTTTCAGATTTTGCGTTACCAGTAATTTTAAGGTATATCTTAATAGTCTCTGCTGGAAACCACAATAGGCCTTTTCTATATCCAAAGATAATTGTACCACATTTATGTAATCACCACCGTTTCTTCTTGCCAAAAATAATTAAGGATGTATCACCAAGAAAGAATCAAAAAAGGCAGAAATGGCAGCTATGAGACCACCTACAGGGTTTTTTCTTCTGTAGGAATATAAATCCTCTTTCTGGATTGGAACGATTAAATGAAGCTGTAAAAGGTCAAACAAATTATTCCTCGACTCCAAAAAGTCAGTGCTCCAATCAAAGCCAATGGAGCAGCACCAGATTCTACATCTTAATGATAGTGCTGATTACAAACTTGGCTCTCTGGTTTCTAGCTTTGGGGGAGAGTAGTTTATGTTGACATACTATTAATTCTACATCCCTTCGTCTCAGGGGTAAAATGTCTTTATAAATCGAGTGCGCTATCTCCATTCAGCTGTGCTGGCAAGGTGGTTGCATATACTAGCTTAATTAATAACTTAACAGTGATGTATAATGCAAGTAACAATCCTAATAACCCCGAATCTTATTTCTCCCTCTAATCCTCTTCACCTTCATCTTCTGCTTCATCTGTGCTGTGCACTCTTTTTCACGTCTCTTTATCTTCTTGGATCTCTTGCATAACATTTCTTTTCAGTCAATTTCCAGCAATCCTCACTTTAAAACTCCACTTCCCAACATCAAGAGAATTCGGCGAGCGTCTGTCCCCACGAGATCAAACTAATGACGATGCTAAGGCTCTTGAAAAGTCATTTGCATTCATTGAGACAAGCTGACTACATTAACTCAAAGCAGGTAAAATACAGGTTATGTGACTGCTTTAAGGTGAAACATGACTGGAGCTCCTCTTGGCTCACATCTCAGACTTTTGGAGAGGCCTGTCTTTGAAAACCTGTCATGGGATAATGACTACAAAGGCATTTAGCAGCAAAAGTCAGGAGGACATTTCCATGCCATTAAATCCAACTTTCAAAATACATCTGAGAAACACTTCTCTGAACATCTTGCTGAGATGTGAACTACTTGGAAAAGTAGTTTGCATAAGCAGCTACTGTTTCTACCTCTAATGTAAGTTTATTAGTGTGAAACCTTAGTTCTTGATTCTTCAAAAAGCGATTACTTATGGTGAGCCTGTTTCAGTTTCAAGCTTGGATGGTGGTGTACTGACCAGTACCTCCATCTCCTTGAGCACAGGGTGGTCCTCAATGCCTGGGAACAGGACCCTCATTGCATAAGTGCGGTAGTCCAGGAAGGGGATCCCAGCTCCATCCAGCTCCTGGGTCAGCTCATGGATGTCTGTCTGAAGCTCGGCAAAAGCTACCAAAAAAGATGCAAAAGAACAGAAAGAGATGGGATGGTGAATAATCATGTTGAATCGCATAGTTTTTTTTTTTTACAGTAGGAACAAAACATGCAAATATAACTGCAATTTGCAAGTGACAATCATTTGTGAATCATGACCATTTGCAATCTGTGAGTAAGCAGCTCTTACAAATCTCTTTTGTGAACTGGCCCCAGTAATGCAAACAAGGATATGGCCTGGGCCTTAGAGAGCAGTGCCTGGAGCCTACATTAGAAAGTGACAAGCTCTACCAATTTGATGCTATCAGCCTGCAAAAGGTCAGGTAGTAAATCAGTTATTGCATGATGCTCCAACATTATGCTAAACCCATGGTAACAATTACAAAGACTGACAGTGTATATGAATCACACCAGAAGATTTTGGATGGCACTGGGACCATAGCACTGGACACAAAATATATGGGTCAGATGAGGAGCCTGCCAGAGACAAAGAAGGGAAGGAAATGTAGACAGACAGACAGCGCAAACAGGTAGAGCGTCTGGGTCTTATAAAAAGGACTGGAGAGAGAAGACGCTGAGAGGTAAAGGTCAGTTGTGATAAGGAAAGAGGCCCACAAAGGCAATAAATAAATTTAAAGAAGAAAAAAAAAAAAAAGACAGAAGCATGCAAGACTTTTTGATCTGGTCTGAAAGGCAAGAATAGAACAGCAATTACTTTTTTCCACAATAAAATAGTAGACGAACACATTCTTCTGTGTGGTCGGTGAATGCAACAAGTGTGTGCTGGTTATGCTCCATGGTGACCATCAAGAAAAGTAGGTGCGGAATGTCGTGCTTTCCAAGAGAAATGAACAAACATTTCTTCTTTTTGTTGAAGCCAGTGTGCCTAGTTTATGGGACGAGCTTGCAGTGATGAAAAAGGCCACTCTCAAGCATCATTACAGCTGTAAAACATGCTAAACTGGATGAGATGCAAGGACAAATATGCTTGGATAAAGTCTACACTCTTCTGCTCTTCAGTTTGGGATCCCAACAAGCAGCTTTCAGACCACATTCTGACAGAGACAGTGTTATGAGGGCAAGATCTGTGGTGAGCTGAAACCTCATTCAGAAGGAGAATTAGTGAGGGAGAGCCTTGTTGCTGCTGTGGAGCTGCTAGAACCAGACAGAGTAAAACTGTTCCAAAATGAGGCTTTGTCTTAAAGAAATCATGCAGGTGAAAGAAGAACCTGACGTGGAAACTCAGTAAACTCAGTGGACATCACCGAGAAGCTCCCAGAGCTGAAGCTCAAGCTCCAGCTGCTTCTCAGCACTCTGCTTTCAAATGAGAAATCATTTGAAGTGAAAGTGCAGCTGGAAAGAGGAAACACTGCATGTTTCTACTCTGCAAGAACAACAAGCTGCTGTGACATCTGAACATGCTGGTGAGAGAGAAAACTCCTTCAGGCGTTTGGTGAGAGGTTTCAGGACATGGACAATAAACAGAAGAAACTGAACGTATTAACTGTTTAATGTGGAAGCAGCTGATGAGCCTGACAACCTACAGCATGAAGTCACTGAACTGCAAAGCAGCGATGAGCTCAAAGCTGCAGGTACAACAGCCTCCCTCTGCTGGAGGTCTACGAACTGTGTGTACGTCCTGTGGATGTCCCCATTCTGAGGAGACATGCAGTGAAGTCTACATCTGTTTTTGAGGCAATTCTTCTCAAAACTGACTCTTGCAAAGACTCAGGTCAACTTAAGACTGACTGAACCAAACCTGTTAACCAGCATCATCATCATCATCATCATCATCACTACCATCTGACTTCAGACGCCTCAGCAAAGAGTTCCAGCCATCACAGCAGAGGTTAGTGTGATATGTGTGTCCAGTAATTTAGTATGGCCCTCAAAGGATGTTATAAAAATTTAAACACTGACCCTTGAGAGGAAAAAGGCTCCCCACCCCTGCATTAAAGCATGATAACAGATCCAGAATCAGTAATTCAGTTACTTTTAGCAACAGTTGTTATTATGTACGGTTGAAAGAGCATGTAATTTCCCTACAATTTATTGTCTACATTAGAAACATCCTAGGTGCACATAAATACTGATATCAGAATCCAAATAAATAACTAATGAAAAAATAAAAATAAAAAATGAAAAAAATCCACATTTCATTCAAAGACAGAGCTAAAAAAAAAAAAAAAATGTACTTAACTTCCTTGGTGTCTTAGTCCCGACAAACTCAAAACTTTCTTTGTCCAAAAAAAGACTCAAATGCAATTAAATAAAAAGGAAAGCTAGCTCAGGGTGAGAAAAGCAGAACCAGGAGACAGAAAACAAAGTTCCTGGAAAGGAAAGTCAATTAATTGCATGAGTGGATAATTATTAAGAGAGCAACGGATGAGTTTTCATGCATAATTTCTCCCAGCTGTTATTGGACTGTTTGGTCCACAAGAGAGATGGAGAGGAGAGGAAGCAAGGAAAATAAAGGATAGAAAGAAAAAAAACAGGAGAGAGGGAGAAGAATGGAAGATGAGACGGTAAAGAAATGAGGATGGTAATACAGAGAGGAAAGAAAAGTCAGAAGACAGAGGACAAACAGTAAGTGACGAGGACCAAGGCAAGTTCAGCAGGTCGGAGCTGAGAGGAGGTGGAAAGTAGAATGGAGACGTAGACAAAGGGCAGAGAGACAAGTAAGGAAGAAGAGAGGGGAGACAAAGGAAAACGACTCAAATACAGATACTGTCAACTAAAGTCTCGTCTCCTCTTCTGCATGTTAATCAAGTTCTTATTTATTACTCAAATGGTAAATTGTTCTGCTTAAAAAAGAACCCAGCCACTTCCTCCCAAAAACCAAAAAATGATGTCTGCAGATAATATTCTTCTGACTGGAAAGCAAGTCTGTGAAAATAATACATCAAAATATCTCTAACACAGTTTCACTGAACTCCAGCCACTGTGGCCACAAGCAGTTCAAAGATACTGAATGGAGCTACTTTGGTTTCTCAAGAGCAAACTGCAAAGACATCATTGTCAGATGACATGACTGAGAGCAAAAGGGATGCAGCCACAAGAAAAAAGAAACATTCCTCCTGGCAAGGGTGTTTTTACTTTTCAGAGGAAAACACTGAAGTTTATTCATCACATGCTAAATGTAGTGTAACAGTAGTACAAGAGTCATACAGTGACTTAACTAAACATGCTGTCTGTAGTGTGTTACCAGCTGTCTTTCACTGGTTAAACTTTAGAAAAAGGCACAACGCAACCTTTAATATAGCCTTTTGAGCTATTAGCTATTTTCTGATCATGAAAATGCACTATGCAAGCATGTTTCACTGAAAAATAACCTTGTGATTGTTTTCAAAAATCTCCTTTCCAGCTCCGCAGAGATGTTGTGCCCCCCCCAGTTTGAAAACAGACACAGGTTAGGTCCTCTTGCCAAGTGGAGAGCTCAGGATGTTTCACTTGAAAAATGGGGAGAATATTTTTGCTTAATAACATCACACTAATACTGTGATATACTATGATCCCTGTCTACAGCAATCTGAAATGCCTACAGTGCACAGAGCCAACAATCCAGGGAAGACAGAGAGGCACACAGCCATCTAATGCGTCTAATGAAATGATGTGCTCCAGTCAAGACTTCCCCAAATATTTGAAATACACTGACTGATGATAAAGGTTTTTTTCACATACTTTAATGTCTCCCTATCACCTGCTGCTGTAATATGACTTTGGCTGCTGTAAACAGTGTCTGGCAGGTCTTTGCTGGGAAAATCCTCACGCGTTTCTGATTTGAGCATACAACGAAAAGACCTCAATCAACACAATCTGGGCAGTGAAGCCACAGTGCTGAGTGTGCTAACATTAGCATGTAAACACTGCTTCATCCATGAATTTGTTTGAAAGGCCATTTGCATTTTGTTTGCTTTCACGCAGTCATACAGCATTTGAGAAACATCCATATTACCTCTGCTGAACTAAAAAGTGGCATTTGCCAGTCAGCACTTGTCACTTCTAATGTGTTGCTAATTACCCGTAGCTGCTAATATGCTAGTTTGGATGATAGTGTACACTGCGACGACTGCTTCTCACGGATGACTGAAACAAGCGTCCCCTGTCTCTTCCCCTCAAGACTCTCAGAGCAAAGCCGACCTCAAGCACATACCATTTGCTATCACACACACACACACACACACACACACACACACACACGCACACACACACACACACACACAGAGCAGGCCGCCCACTTCATCTGTTCCTCCACCCACACGCACTGCCTCGTCCCTATAGGCCAGCTGGGAGTACAGCAGGCGGGGCGGGCTGCTTTTTTGAAGACGGGGTGGGAATAAGGCTGTGTTTAACTTCCTGGAAAACTGAGTGCTTTTATGTCTATTGATTCGATTACCATGTGATCTGAAAGAACATGGCCTTTCTAGTTGTGACATCTTAAAATGAGGCACTACAATAGGCTGAGAACATATGAAATGAGAATGTCGGAAAAGATGCCCTGACGCTGTCGCACTTTAAATCAAAAGCTGCTGCTGTTTTTTGTTTGACAAGCGATCCTGGCTAAACTCTGTGTCCTGTCATCACATCATAACCAGTCAGCGATTTGTTCATTCTAACAGTGGGGATGACCCAATGTAAGCCCGCCCCTGCTCCCACACTCCCAACCAACACACACACCCATGTACACCTCCCAAGTTTGGTCTGGGGGTGTATTTTCTGAATACAGTATACAAGCCACAATATAGAACTGAGTATTCATAGTATGCGCATATTGCAGTTTAGAAAATTTCGTAGATTCAATATGAAACTGACAGAAGGTCGGGCCTGGGCCAAAAAGGCACAATTACAAATCTGTCTGCTAGTTCAGCCTCACAGAGAGCGGCATGGATTTATCACAGCATGGTTAGACTGCTGATATTTCAGAGCCATGCTCGGGGCCATGGATTCTAACTTGCACAAACCTTGGTCAGATAAAGGATCAATAAGTCAGGCAGACTAGACGAACATATTCAATTAAACAACCCCTCTGCCCCTGGACTCTCTCGGCTACTGGGGGGTGGAGAGCGGGGATGGCAGGTTAACAGGAGGGATGCATTCTGAGCATTTCGCTAACAAGAGGCAGGCCCCCCCCCGGCCCATATCGCCTACTGATTCTAACCTTGCACCATGGTTGTGTGCCTGTGTCTTTATATTGAGTGCAAACACCTGAGCTGTTCTTACGTCAGTCATCGACAACCTGCTGCTAAATGTCCAATCTCACACGAGATCCCTCGAAAATAAGCAGAAGGGAACGATCTTTAGGAAGGATGGCATTCACACACTTGAAAAAAGAATGTAATGGTGGAACAGCACCCTACTTTATCACTTAATAGTGTTTTTCCCTTAATTTGTGGCCCCTCTGTGTTTGTATCAGTGTGGCATACCTGTGAGTGGAAACACAGAGGTGGACACGTCATACTCTACCATTTGGCTTGCCTCCTGACTGCATTCCTGTGATGATGGTGATAAAAACTGTAACTTGACTGGCCGTACCTTCCTCCTGTCATGTATTATTTTATATCAGCCATGTATTTTCTTAAATAAAACTACTTTTTATTTGCTGTGACTCAGCTCTGACAGTTATGCATTTACCTCAGTAAACATACCCTGCAGTAACCCTTTTGTCAGTGATGACGGCAGCATCCAACTGCAATTGACTGCATCTCTGTCTGCAGTTTCATTCACAGTTCTAACCACTTATCTCTCTCCCTCTCTCTCTGTCTCTCTACATGATTTCTTTCGCTATAACAGGCCCCTCTGGCAGTCAAGTCTATAGAAATGTCCTCTAGCATTGTTCATTCCACACATTCATACCATGAAACCTCAACTGGCTTTCTCATCTTGTACAGTTGTGTACTCACTCTACATAGCAGACTCACGCAGCCCAATCAATGTCACTGCCAGCGGCTGATCTCGTTTCCTCAGGCAGTAGTGTATCTAGGTACTACTAGATGAAGTTATGTTTTGTGAGGCAGTTGTGTAATTTATTACATTTGGGACTTCTGTGTTATCTGGAATGGAAACTAACGTACACTATCTGAAATCTAAAATCTCAATGTTTAAGAAACAGCCAAAAGCAAGTTAGCTTAGCTTAAAAAAAGACTGGAAACAGGAGGCTATTAGCCTTGCTCCTCTAAAGAGATGCAGGGTGCCGGGCCAAGAAATTGTCTAGAAACACCTATTGTATATTCAGTGAAAATAAAATGCTTATGCAAATCCCAGTGAATATGACCTTGTCACATAAATGAAACAGTCTGCTGCTGAGTGTGTAAGGATAACTTATTAATTACATCTCTAGTCTCGCTGTAGTTCTGCTCTCTGACAAAATCCTTAAACAAACAGCTTTGTAATTCAGTTTTATTTATAAATGAATTACAAGAAATGAATAACCAAAACGCAGGCATTCTGTAAAGCTAAGCTGCCCAGATGCTGGCTCCACCTTCATATTAACAGAACTAAGAGAGTGGCATCAACCTTCTCATCCAAACCGAACTCTGAAGGTTTCTTTAACTTTTCAATTCGTCTACAACTGTTAATAACAAACATGGATGTTTTATTAAGTTCTTTGTCTTTTTTTTTAAATGATGAATACATCATTTTGAACAAAGCTGTGGATAAAAGTTCACACACAACGTCTTCATTTCTTACCTTCTTTACATTCCAGGGCCACTCTGGACTCCAGGTTGTCCATCTGGAGCTGCAGACGTTTCAAGGTGCGGTCGGCGTCCCTGGACTTTCTCTTATAGGCAATCAGCACAGCGATGATGACCAACAGAAGCAGGCCACCACCCCCTCCGATGCCGATAATGGCAGGGAGCGTCAGCAGGCTGTCCGAGTAGATGTGAAGAGTCCCGGGGGAGTACTCGAACCCACCGGCACGGATCTAAAAACACACACACACAAACACACACAGACACAACTGATTTTTAACGATCAAGGGAGAAAATAAACACATTTGTTACCCAGGAAAAGTTATTTCTTTGTAAGCAACTCTGCTTTATTCATCGCAATCGATATCACCTCTGTCTTCTACCAGTCGCCAATGAGCAGCTGCATTATCTGAGCTGAGGGTTCAGTTCATCGCTCAAAGGCAGCTCCACCACACCCGTTAAGGGAGAGGAAATATCTACTTATTTACTTTCCCCTGCCAGATTCTGTTCTGCTAGTCTGGAGATCTGCACCATCGCCTTCCAGAGAGACATAAAAAACCAGGAGGCGGTCACTGCTCTCGCAGCAGATGGTTTGAGGATAGATGAGGTGGTCTGAAGAGATCAAAAGTTGGTGGTCTGACGAAAGAGAAGTTGGTTGACCCAATTTCTACCACAAGGATCATTAAATTTTGATCTGTTCTGTACTCACACTAAACAGGCCTCTCTGTTACAGTTATATCACCTTGACTGCTGTGAACACTTCTTGTAGGAGCAGTTTTCAATTCTTGCCTGCAGGCGTGCAGCTTCGGAGGGTTTCCCTGATGAAGAGCTCACTTGCTCAGTCCTTTGAATGATTCACCATCAGCACCATGTGCACATATTTCAGCTCTTATTTGGGTTCTAAGGTAGATATTTTGTTGTTAATGTCCTCGTTCATCACTGTCAACTTTAACAAACTGATTCAGGTCGGAAAGTGAACACTGTAGACGCAGAAAGTGCTGAAGCCACATACACACAGAGACACACACAAAACACTAAAGACACCCAGAACACACATATATACACATACTCACACACACTATAAGCAATCAAACAAAGTAATCACCAGCATTTGAATCTCTCCCCAAGGAGTCTTGGTAATTATGGGAAGTCAAACACATGTAATGTTATTTTTTGTGACTAAATACATTAACATAAGCGCAGTGTGTCTCAGAAAAAAAAAAAACTCACTGCAGTGGAATGCATCAAATCAAGCTATCCACAAGGGGGGTTGATAACCGATTAAAATGAGGTGTGATTATGCACTTTGAAGCTCTTGTAAGTGCACTTTCATGTTGACATGATCAAAGTCTGATTAAAAGAAATAAAATAGAGAAGTTGTTATATCAATATCAATGTAGTCAATAGCGACAAATGAAATTTGCAATAGTAGAGACAATTAGACTGGCTTGTATAAGATTAAGCGGCCAATTAGCTGTGCGGACATGATGAGGTTGCAGAGAAGTTGGTTAGCAAAGGAGATCAAATTAAATGAAAAAAATCCAAAAAGCTGATGATTTAAAAGAGGGAGTCTGAAGATATAGGTGATGTTTGATGCAAGTTCATGTCGCAGATACAAGAGGTTTCTTGTACTTAACAGCACATGATAATAAATGATGTCTGATGAATTTTGAGTGGATTTTCAAAGGCAGATAGCTAACAATAGCTTGGAGCAGGAAAAAGCCTTTAGCTGATGAACTGACTGTGCAGCTATCGACCGCTATTGGAGGCAAGTTCCACAGATAACAACAGTTTGTAAAGCATCTATCAGCTGCTGATAAAGCAGCCAAACCAGTTAATCAGTTTATCGACATTCACGTTGTAATGGGAGAGTGTCAGCTTATTGGACAGGCTCCAAGTGATGATGGTAACTCTTCACACATTCAAACCTATGTCTTTGAGCTGCTTTCATATTTTTTTATATTCACAAGGCTTTGTGCAATGCTGATAGTGACACAGAGAATTACTACTCAACTCTATCGTTGCCCTCTACTCATCATTTTGGTTTGACAGCCCACAACTTTGATGTTTGGGTTGGACAGACAAGGCAAGCAACTCTCTGGTTAACATAATGGAGCATTTAGCAGTTCAAGAGGCTGATATTTCTGACATATTTACATAAAGAGAGTAAGTATTGGACTTATGTGAAGTCAAAGTTGGGTTTTTTTTTACTTGTGCAAGAAGTGGGCAAAAGTCAATTACTGCAGGTTTTTTGATTATCTTTAATGTGCAATTAATGGCTCTTACACATGAGTTCCTGTTTGACAGATAATCAACTCAGACTCAAATAAAATGTACAACAAGCAAAAGTAGAGCATATGATTATAGGTTGTCTGTGCTGGCATGAGATGGGATTTGGTGGCAATGAAGGCACCAAAAGTCTCTTGACATTTTGAAAAATGAGTTCACAGTGGAAACTGGAGGCCAGATAGACCTTCTTTCACTGAAGACATTTCCCAGAAGGAAAAGCACAGCTGTAAATAATGAAATGAATGATGGCTGAATTCCATTTAGTTGCTTCAGTTTCAGGACATAATGTATATGGCTTACTGGGACACTTGAATAAAAATCATCACCCATCATTCATGTTATTAGTAACACAGCTGTGTTTTTCCCACAAGGAAAAGTCAAAAAGTCTGCTGTGAAAAAATACTCAAGCAAAGTCAGGAAACATACATTTTCAAGAGCGGTTTGACTTGTTTCCACATGAACCAAAATACTGGGAAGGCTCCACTGAATATTCATGGAAACAAATTTGTAGTCCAGCTTTCTGTATGTTGTCAGTCTAACTAAGGACTTAGTTCAGGACTTGTTTTTTTTGGCATAGGACACTTGGTTGGACCACCCCAAACTCAATGCTCACATGTTGGATATACAGCAGAACTTGAATGCAACAAAACGACAAAAAAAAAGGATGTTAGAACTGTGAAATTTCCAGATATTGGGTTGCTTTGTTACCCCTCATGTCACCAGTTGGTAATTATAATCTCATCTGAGGTCACTGGTGTAACTGATACAATTACCCAGGGGAAAACATATCCTCAGATGACATGAGTGCAGCATAAGTATTAGCACTATTAAGTTGGAAACACATTTTCGAGGCATTTGTCTATTTTTATTCTCCTGACAGACTGAAGGACTGATGGAGGAACTTAAAAAGCTGAAGGCCAAAACAAAAAACAAGTTTCTTCGAAAACTCAAGGGAGGCACACAGCTGCCAACACACAGCTGAGCATCTGAAGGGACACACAAAGACACAGTGACACACACATACAGCAGTCCTTTCTGTACACCCACGCATGCACACAAAAACACACACAAGCCAAGTATGTCTGGACACCCATTGGGGTCCCTTGTATGTAGGTCATTCTACATGGGGAATATTACTGCGCTACAGCTGTGTCCTTCTCTGCAGCACCGTGCGCAACACACGCAAAGACATGCACGTGCACATGAATAAAATCATATGCGCACTCACGCGTGTGCGGGAAATAAGCCACAAACACATACATGCGCTAACACACACGCACGCAGCAGAAGAGATAGGAGCAGACAGCTCTATTTTTTTTTCAGCTATTGTCAGATGAAGGACTAACTCCACCATCCCCCCAACACACTGCATCGCTCCCATATTCAACATGACATTTCGTTCAAAAAAAAAAAAAAAAAAAGAAGGAAAAAAGAAAAAGAAACAAGAGTTCCACCTTGGAACTAGCTGGTTCTGTTGAGTGCTATCATATTGAATCACACGGATGCGCTGTCAGTGGCTTTCTAGGTATATTGGCTTTAGCTAGCGGGGAGTAAATGTCATAATGATATAGTGAAATGACTGTGAAAGGACATTGGTGACAAGTTTAACAGGGGCAGGAGGTGGGGGAGAGTTGAGTGGGTGTACTGGCGGGATATTCAGACAAACATCCAAATATATTTAGAGTGAGTACTGCGTCGCCTGGCTGATGTTTGACCTTCCTCAATACAGATGATCCAGGAGCTGCGCGCTGATTTTGAAAGTCTGCTCCAGTCAGAGCGAATCAGGGATATCAGTGTGCAGTCTGCTGACAGCTCAACGCCCTAGACAAGTAAAGCCAATCGCTTGGCTTGGGACGCACGTTGTGACTTTTTTCTGCACTATTTCCTGCCGTATCATAACTTCAGAACATATGAAACAGTATGAATGAAAGTGACATCAACAGCATTGACACGGTGGGCGGTGATAAAAAAAAAAAAAAAAGGTGCAGCTCGTGACACACTGACAACAGGAAGCATAACTCGCCAACAATATGGCAATGGCTTTCAAAAATGCAACTTTAGCTTGGATTTGCTAAGAGTTGGACAAAATTTGCACATCAGAAAGGTTTATACAGTGAACGAGGTTCCTGGATTAGAGCTTAGAGACGAGCTTAGCGTCTGCATATCGGAGTCCTGGAGAAACAATTCTATTCTTAATACCACCTTTTATGTTTTTGCATCACTCGAGGACAGAGCCTCGCTGTTGACAGTGTCTTCTCACGGACATAAACTGGAGCAAAAATGAACTCTCACATGCTTTTCTTATCTCTTACTACACGTCATACATAATTCAGCTCTCTGTCTGCCCACATTTAGCACTAGTTTATTTTCTAGTCTTATGAATAAAGTTTTTTTGTGGATCAGGTATCCCTTTATTAGCCTGTTAATTTGTTTTGAGAAGTAAACATAATGTATCACCTTATGCTAATAGAAAAAAAAACAACTTGCCATCTAAGCACAGGCAAAATGGAAGGTTTACTACCAAAAAGGAGCTCTACCTTTGCCTTTAATTGACACAGTGTGCAGCTATCAGCACTCAGGAATCAGGCCGGCAAACTCGAGTGAGATGAAAAAGGTGATGGAAACCGAGCCCCTGTAGGAGAGGGGGTATGCCAGGGGGCAATTTCAACATATAAAAGAAGAATTCCGGTGCACTCTGAGGTGAAAATATGGGAAAATAAACACGTTTTCTGCTGTGGGTAGCTTGCAAAGGCCTCAAACACATCTTGACTGTGGCACAGTCCCTGCTAACCTGCTCCCCTTTGCACAGATGAGACCATGAAATTCACTTCAGCAGCAGAATGTTTAGTGCTGAGATCATGAATCAAACAGCCAGTCAACAGAAAATTAATCGACAACAATTCTGGTAATCAATTATTGAAGTGACATATCTTTAACTTTGGGACTGTTGGTACAACAAAACGTTTGAAGATGTCAACTTTAACAATGGGAAATTAACTGACATTTTAGAGACTGACAGGTTAATTGAGACTAAAACTGTTAATTGAAACCTCAAACTTCAGTCAGTCTTTATTCCCCGCCCACATCTGTCCTTCACTAGAATGGCTCAAGTGATGTTGGCAGTGAGAAACACCTGTGATTGGTGTGTGATGCAGTATACATGTTAGCTTTACCTCCACAGGATTTCTTTTTCCAAACAAGTTTATTTTCTTGTTTCATGGAACCTTGCAAACTGCTTCATCTGGCACGGACAATATTAATCAGATATGCCAGAAGAAGAGTATTCTGGTCTTTGTTTGCCGTGGCAAGCTGAACATCAGTCTCAGAACAACACTAAATGTAGGGAGAGGTGTGCAGCGCAGTGGTGATGAGCATAGCTTCCATTAGAGTTGAGTGTGTGTGGCGGATTTACTGAGGTTGGACACATTATATTTTGTGTATTATTAAAAGTCTACATCATCAAAGCAGAAGCTAATAAAAAAACATGAAAAATGGAGATGGCACTGAGGGACTTAGAAACTTCTCAAATCTAAAACCAGCAGCACCTGCAGGAAAGAATTGCTGATGCCTGCACGGCTGTTGATGTGGATACGCTTCAGCGGATAGAAAGAAACACGGTCTTCAATCTGCAGACACGTCTGGAGGTTCACTGTGGTCATGCTGAGCGTATTATATGAACAAGTGAATGATTTCCCAGTAACTTGCAGCATTTCAAACTCTTAATGGATCTAACTGAACATTAACGGCACTAAAATGGCGCAAAATCTGCAGATCTGTGCTTTGTTTTTTGAAGGTACATGTCATATATATTTATCAGGGTTCTGGTTCATGTGACTAAACTAAACTTCCACTGCAGGCTCACTGAAGGCCAATGAAGATCACCGTGTTAATTAAGCATTACATATTTAACAGCAGCCTTGGTGTGCACCCTCAATGGAGCGTATCGTGCATCTGTCAGAGGAAATTGTTCAGAAAAGATACGAGGGGTTATTCACATAACTCAACAACAAGGTTAGAGTGGCATTATGGGCTGAGATTGTTCCGCTGAAATGTTTTCATATTCATAAAAACGAATGACTGGTTCAGTGTGGATATACCAAGTAGTGGTACTTTTATAAATTGTTTTTTGAATAGATTCAGAAAACTGACCCAGTTCTTTAATGAATATGGAAGATAAGAAATACAAAAATTACATTACAAAATAAGTCTACCATGAAGGTCTCAGCCCATAATATCGAGCCAGTTCTCTTTCAGATAATCTATGGCGTGCATGCTGGTACAAAATGGGTCACAAAAGTGCAACATTTTAGAAAGTCAAAGTCACGTTAGACCAAAGTGCCACTGATGGAGACAGAGATGAAGAGACAGAGGAGGCAGAGTCGTGATCTGACCGTGACTTTGTGTTGTCCGGTGAGGTTGGGCCATTCACACAGCAGCTGGCTCTCAGACAGGGTGAGGACACAGGGAGTTTCTCCAATCAGCACCGTGTAGTTGAGGCGACTGTTACCCGGAGCCGCTGGGATCAGGTTACGACCCTGAACACACACACAGAGACATGTGGTGAGGAGAGGCATTCAGCTCATTTATTTTCACACTGGCCTGATCAAATTGTAGGAAACACTTGTTAAATGTTTCACTTAAAGCCAGTGAAATACCATCCTTTCCTTGATTTTCAACTTAACAAAGAGCTATGTTCAGAATGACTCTGGTGGCATGGTTCTTTGATGACAATCACACTTGTTTCTGTAAATGAATGCAGAGAAATGAGTCAGTGACAATACAATTGCTCATTTAGAAACCCTCTTGTTAGCAAATCCCACTAAACACAGGTCACAAGTATAACTACACAGTTGTTTTTTTTTTTTTTTTAGGCTCAGTAACTTCCTCAAACAGCTGGGACTGTAGTTTTTAGCAACAGGAGTAAATAGTACCTTTGTTTTCAGCACACTTTTTCAGAGTATAGGAACAACAATGGAGCTCTGTGGCGCAGAGGAAGAAAATATATCAGGCTTTGGATACACAGATAATACCTGTTATTAAGACCAATTCATAGTTGTTGTTTTTTTTTTTTTTGCATTTTCATTGTATTTTTTGTTGACAATGAAATATATACACAGAATATAACAAGATTTATCATTTCAGCTTAAACTGCTTGTTTACTCATTTTCAAGCATCAATTGTTTGCTCACAACTCTAGAATTGCTGATGTGCTTTTCTAATTCATCTGCTTGTGTTTTACTGTATGAAATGTGCTTTTCCAGGATGGAATATTCACATTTTCTATTCTGTATTGAAATAATTCAGTAAATCAAGCCAAAAATCGGAGAAAAGAAATAAGACAAGAAGATGAAGGCGAGGAAGAGAGCAAAGTGCACTGCTACATACTGTATATACTGTGTAGAGACAGATGGGAGGCCAACAAACTCTCACCCACAGACGGTTTTGTCCACTAAATCGGATTCCACACATAAAGTGTGTGTAAATTCTAACATTTGCCAGTTTCAGCTCCAGTTTTTCATTTCTATATCAAGTGCACTAGTTCCAATTTGACACACACTTTGCCTGTGATGGAAGGGGGGCAGTTAGCGGTGTGAAAAGAAAGACCCTGCATAACATCAGGAAAACAAAAAGCAACAGGGGGAAAGATGAATACAAAAAAAACAAGACAGATAGGAAACGTGGCAGGAAAACATCAGGAGAGCAGGCACGAGGTGCGGAGAGAGCCGAGACAAGTTTATGAGAGGGGTAGAAAAAGATGAAAGGGATATACTCTAAAGTGAGAAAGAAGAAGGGATTGAGTCGAAAACAGAGCCGGCGAGCGAGCGAGATAGACAGAGTGAGGGAGAGAGAGAGGAGATAGCTGCCGTGTCTCCCGCTGGCTTAGCAGTGGGTCGCAGAGACAGACTCCGTTTTCCAATCCCATCGTCTCTGCAGGCCACCACCCAGCCCCGCTCTGCAACCCTGTAAACATGCATCCCATTCCACCTCGCAAACACACACACACACACAGCCTGCTCGCCACACACACATGCAGAGATCAAGCCACACATGCACTCAAGTCGAAGCCACACATGGAGCTGTTGCCACACATGCACACTACAGGCAAGAAGCATCGTGCAGGGATACGATCTCGGAAAACACAAACACACACACAGGAAAGCACTCACGAAACACCGAGACCAGATAAATGTTTTTTTCTCGCTGACACACCTCAGTAAAAACACACCCGACACTTCAGATGAGAAATTAATTGCGTGGCGAGCGCAGCGCACGCATCTCTGAGAAATGCAACCCCCACATCCCACCCCGCCAAATTGCATTTTTGTCCATCTCATCAGTGCTTCCAATGGGTAGGCAGTTCCTCCAACAAGCCAAGCAGGAGATTTGGCAATTACTGAGAGGCTCTTCGCTAATAAATTATCATTTAAGAAATAAATTACGACGGTTACGCTGCTTTCAATCTCTTCATGGAAATGAACAGCGTAACAGCCTCTCTGTGATAACATAAGAGATAGTCGAGGCAAAGTCTGGCAGAAGATAAAAGCACTGAAGACTGGATTCAATGCAGATATAACAGTCCGATGTGATACTGATCTGAAAGAAATGATTATATTGTCCCTTTATTCCCTCTCATGAAAGATGAAGTAAAACCATTTTACACTACTTACACTGTATAGCCCACACGGTGTCAGTAGTTAAGAAATTGCATTTTCACCTCTTTCCAGTCACTGATCTGCTGGCTATTTCTCTTATTTTGGCATTAGTAATAGCATTTATACCTGTATATTCCCTCCCACTCTAATTCCTCTCTAGCCACTCTTTGACTAAATATTTCAGGTGAGCTCCATGAGATAACACTCTGACACATACACACAACTCAGAAATTGCCAATTAATTTCATATACTTATGTCCAATCACTGTTAATGAAAATGAAAACCAATATAATCCAAATCCCCTGGACTGCAGGCCTGTGTGCTTCCACGCTGCCCTTCCAGCACTCGAAATTAATTACACAAATTGAAAGGACTGTTATTTCAGAGGGCTCGAGGCTGCAGAGGAGGATGGCAGTCAAAGAAGTTGCTGTTAGTTACTGAAGGACAGAAATTGGCCTTGGAAGGTGTGGATGTTTGCTTTCAGCTTTCAATTATGAATTTGTGAGATTTTTTTCTTTCCCCTCTGAGAGACCTTGTAAACACATTTGTGAGCTTTTTTTCTTGCTTGTGTGGAAAAAAGATGTCAGTGAATGTGTGTTGGTGTGTGTGGGCTTTGCCATTATTAATACAAGATAGGTTCAATATGTTTGAGACTCTCGTAGTCAACCTGAAAGTAGAAAAACCTTGGGAGAAAAACATCTACTGCTACTTGAGACCTAGGCTGAAATAAAATATTTAGAATGTGTGTACAAGTATACATATACATTCTGCATGTGAACAAACTTTTTTTGTGGGGCTGCACAGCCCCAATAATAGTTAAAAAAAAACAAAAAAAAACTGAAAACTTATGTTATAAGTATCCATATTATTGTTGGCTAAATCTGTTTGCACTTAAAAAACAGCATCCACTGTTTTGCGCTGAAAGGCGATAAAGGAACTGACCATCTGCTAAACCCCTTCCCCAAACTGTGGTTGTTGAATCATAGCAACTTTCACAAAGTGCGGCAGATCTGTCAAGCTTGGGGTTTCTCCACATGGTAAAGCAGTGTGCATGCGAGTTGTAGTAAGGGTGATAATGGCATCAGCAGAGGTTGAGCGGAGAGTGCAAAGTAAATACAGAGGTAGCCTATCTTAACATTACTTCCATGGCCAAAGAGCACATCATTGGCTTGTGGGATTACAGGCTGTTAGAGCACATTTACTGTGTAGTATCTGGTGCGGTGTGGACACCAATCCTGGATGCTGCTAGAATTTAAGGTACTTTTAGCTGCTCTGTCCTGATTTTTATTTGCAATATCATTCTGGTTGCCATCATGTGAATACACCAAATATAACATATATCATAACAAAATGCTCACCTAAAACGACAAGCTGTAAGCTTTCAAGATTCACTCAGAAACAGGGTTTTCGACAAACTTACCGTTTGTATAATTAGCGAGCTAGCTACAGCTGACAAAATGTGCCACTGACAGTTGTCAAAATCAAAACAAAATCCACAAAATCTATTGTGGCTGAAAAGAAAAGAAAAGATTTTGTCTGAAATTAAGGACCAATTGTTTCAAAAATGACAAAAAATTTGGGGTGGCATCTGCTGTTATCACGGTGAACTGCCTATGTGTCATGCAAGAACAGAAAGTTTGACAGAAACAGTAATTAATGGGAAGCTTGGTGAAAGGTCCGTTCATACCATTCCCAATCAAATCTGACCTGATGGCTCAATATAAAGAGTGATGTTTGTCAGATTTATCCATCATTGTTCACATGGTAAAAGCTCAGATCACAAAGAAATGGAAATGTACAGGCAGGCTGAGAAAAGTCTCTCAAAAATAACACTTTTGCCCCTCTGACCTTGAGTATGAGCGGCGATGTGGGTTTGAGCTCCAGTATTCCAGTGGGACTCAGCGGTTCAAACACGGGGTCGGGGTAATAGCTGAACGTCTCGTTGACCACCACCAGAGCATTCACGTTGTCCATGTAGAACCCGATCTCATCCGGCCCGGTGCCGGTCTCAGAAAAACCCAGCTCTGAATCTGCCACCGATGGAGCCAGGCACATCATGACTGAGTTGTTATACACTGTGCAGTTCTGAAAACGAGACAAGAACAAGAGAATTTATGGCTTAGGTTTTAGTCAGTGGGTGAATCTGCTATAAATGAATCAGGAACACTCCTTATGTCTGTTTGTATGAAGCTATAAACAAATTTGATTGCATTTGATCATAACCCAGTTAATGTTCTGTTTAAAAGAGAATATCAGGTATAAAAGCCTTCTTTTCAAATACTGAATGTAATCTGCTGGCTATAATTGTCTTTTAAAAGAGACCTGTTGGGTGTAACAGCGTTTTGTAAGCCAATGCCCTGTAAAACTACAATGCTGTTTACCCTTTGGAAATGTAAATTGGTTGCAAATTTATGATCAATTGTTAACAATGGGCAATGTGCTGGGCCTTTGCTTATACCTAAGAATATTTTTCATTATCCACATATTCAATATCATTGCCTTGGAGAATACATGAATACATGATGGCATGGCCATGTTTGGTTCAATTTACAGAACTGCTTGGAAGACCAAACTATGTTGCATGTTTTCAGACCATTTACTACACATGTATTTTACACTCTAGTAAGAAGAAGAAAATGTAAGAATCAAATAAACAAAACAAGATGCTTCTTGTTTGCCTCCATGTTTTTTATCTTTCTGACAACATACTTTGCGGCTGCATTGCTATTCTGTCAAGGCAAGTCTTGCTTGGAAGACATGATGATTTTCATTGTGATGAAATACTTATCTCAAGCAAGTCAAGGCAAGCCGGCTGTCATTGAATAAGAAAGGCCGTCAGGAAGAAAAACCTATTGAAAAATTTAAAACTCTATAGTGTTTTGGAAAATGGCTGTCAGTTAAGTATTTAGTATTTAGGATTTGTAATAAATGGGCGACAACATTAAAAAACATCAGCATGGTCCTTTAAGTGTGAAGTAGCACTTTGATAAAGGATTGTGTGGGATGCATAGTGTAGGCCGTTTGCCTCAATAAACGACGGCTTTATCAGCAGGTTGAAGTGCCTTCGTATTGTTTGAAGTTCAGTTCTTAACCCCGACAACTAAAGAGCTTGAACTCACACTGACAATCACCAAAGTGCTTTGTGAGCGCCTTCTATGGAATTGATAAAACGCCTCAACTCTTCAAATGGAACTTCAGGTTTTGCATGGACTTTTTTCTTCCGTCTTCATCCCCCAAAAAACAATCTCTGTCTCTCTTTCTTTCACTCACACACACAGTCTCTCATTTTGTCTCTTTCTTTTTGTGACACAAACACTCATGCAGTGCGGTGACGTTTGAAAAGCTATGTGGCCTGAGGTAGCGTCAGATGTCTGAAGCTGTAGCTCTAGAGAGAGGAGACGTGAGCAACACACAGAGACAGACTGTCTGCCACCTTCAGCGGCTCTATTAAAGTTGTCTGCACATGTGTGGAGGGGTATATCTGAATAAATCAGTTAATGTATGTACTGCATATGTGTGTAAAGCTGAATAACATAGACCATATATACTTTATATTCACATATATACACACATATATATATGCATATGAGCTTGTGTATGCCACTGTGTGTCTGCACTGGCTGCCAGTGAATGTGAACATTTGTTTGTTTGTCCGTGGGCTTGTGCTGTGTGTGTTTATATGTGTGTCTGTGTTTATGTGGTGTGCGTGTCATTCACATCAATACTCACATGAAAGGACTCTGCCTGCCCGTACTTGGCCCTGATTTTTGGTTCTTTGATGGTTGCGAGGTTGGTCCCACTCACTGTCAGCAGGGTCCCACCACTGCAGGGACACAGAGGAAGAGAGTAAGAGAAGAAGAGGAAGAAATGTCCAGTGGGCTAACAAATCTCTGCCAGATTCAGAGGTATTTCTGATTGGTCGCAGGAAAATTTATGCACAAAATGTACATTACTGCAGCTTGCATCTGCATCGGAAGCGGTGTGACAAACATACTTAAAGAAAATCTGTTCATATTACGCTCATAATAAGAGTTTATTGCAAATAACATTGTGAGACAGTCACAACTTGCAGCCAGCATAACATTTGCTAAACTAAGGATTCAGAGCTCTGCGTTTGGCTGAGTGTCAGCAGCAAAAGTACTTTGGTTAATATTAGGGAAAGATTGTGGTTTTGGACAAATGTTAATTAACATTTCTGGTATTGTGCTCCAAGTCACTGATGACATTTTCTTAAACAAAGGTCATGACCGTTCCTTAACAAAAACCAAGATTACTAAATATTACCATAAAAAAGTGTGCTTATTTTGCCAAAAAAAAAACAAAAAAAAAACACAGATGAAATACATCAGCAACAGTTTACTGACTTCTTCAGCATCAGTACAGTTCTTCCAAATTATGTTAAGAAAGAAAAAAAAAAAATTAGTTGAATAACATGAAAAAATTCTGAATTAACACTGGCAGTTGCAAATAATAGAAGACAGGATGTGTGAAACTGTGTAGTTCAGCTCTCCATTTGCGCACAGTATAGGCTGACCACTTTGCAGGAAAGAAAGGAAAGAAAGTTTGGCTCCAAGTGTATAGTGGAGTGCCCTGGGCATCAGGTAGGACTTAGACACGAACCCTTTGTAATGGAGTTTACAGAGAGAAAGTAGAGAATGAGAACACAAGGGAGCATCTGTGTGAGTCAAAGTCAAAGAGAAAGAGAGAGTAAGAGGCAGAGTGAGAAATCTGAGAGAGGGGGGACGGTCCACAGAGATACTCTACATACTCTAATCACAACTCTATACACAGTAAATATGTGTTTGCCTTGAGTCAGTGAAGGTCACTGGACTGAATCCAGTAAATAATGATGCCAGAACTTGGCTCAAGCCCCAAGTTTAATTTTGTTGGTGACTAGGGTGTGAAGGCAGACTCACACCCACTTGGTGTAGAAATGTCTATTTGGTTGGATCAATTCTTCAAAGATTTCACTCCTTTCTCAATGGCTGCAAATGCATGTAGATTTGAAACAACAGCTGACTGGTTTGCAAATCCCACCAGTCAAATTGGAGTTTGTGATGCAAGTCTTGGGAAAATCTTAAGTATGCTTCTGTGGTTTTCCATGTTTGTCTGACCAAAAATGATTGGTGGACTTATTTCCTTTGATGACCTCCCACAATGCAGGATTACAAGTGCTGGGATCATGAAGTGCACAGAAAAATCATTGTCATAGGGGGACTCAATGGAGTTAGTTTGTCCTTTTCACTGCTACCCTTAAATTACAAATGAAAGATGTCATACTTTCTCAATACCTACCTTGTTTGACAGTGGCAGTACCCACCTCTGAGTACTCTACTCTGCTTCCTGCTAGGACATCATTGCTGTCTGGATAATATTCCATATTGTGTGTCTTTCTGCAGGTTTCTCACTGCCTGGAGGGGGATATACTGTAGTCTTTCACAACAGCTGTCTGAAATAAAAGGCTTCACATCAAACCTTGTGTCTTGAAAAAGTCATAGACAATGTGTACCTCCCTTACGGCACACTGGACACCAAAGCATTTTTGAAACATTCAGTGGGCATTCAATGGGTATTTTGGGCATTGGTGAAGTTTTTAGTTAAAAACACCCACGGCCAACATCCACAGTTATGATATTTCACTTAAAACGGAATCTCGTCTCTCCACAGACATCTTACAGGCTGGATGTGGAGGGTAATGCACCTCATTCTCAGTTCAGAAATACATGCGTCTGACTGCTGCCTCAACTATCTCACCTTAAAGACAAGCTGTTGTTTTTTATATATTATTCCCTCTGTTGCTTGGATATCTTCATAGGTAACGGCTCTCTGCAGGGGGTCACTTTTGAGGTAGGGAATGGCCAATTGCCACTGCCATGGCTATTTAACTGTACAAGTCACTATTCTGTAGACTGACCTTCCATTTGCTGTTTCTGAATATTGTGGTGCATAACCCCAAAGTGTTATTTCAAACATCTGAAAAACAGACATCTTAGTGTATCTTAACCAATCATCTCTGCAGACCTGTACACTCTGGAGTCTCCCATATATCAACGGGAGTCGGCCCTATAAAATGGCAGTGCTGTCCATGTTCTTTATCTCTTTGTCTCTATTCCTTATCAAGCATTTTCTAAGGATTCATAATAACTTGGGTGGCATTGAGTAATCCATAAAGTCCGTATTGCCTCCATGTGAGAGTGATGGACCTGCCACATAAAGCATCCCTTGGACTTTCTGCCATTTGACACAAACATCAGGAGTACGTGTTTTCACCACTCTTACCTTTTGCAGCTGCAAGTGGAAAAATGGTGACTCCATCAATTACCCATTACTTCTGAATTGTAGGGATCATGATGTGATGGCAAGAGCTGACAACCTTTTCTATCTTTACACCAGTCAAACTCAAAATAGGGCAAGGTATGTCAAGTTCTACTTCCCTGACAAGGACGGCATTACTTCCCCATGGTAGTCTGAGTTGTAGCTAAATCAGCAAAAGTTCTAGCACTCCCTGCAAGATCAGGTAATTGATCCAGGCAACATGTCTGAAGGCTATTACAAGGATCGTACAGGCAGGATGAAAGACAATGAATGAGATGATGTTATAGCATCATGCCACTCACTGAGGCATTGGGCACAGTTCAGTAAATACCCTCTCCAACTCTCCACCACAGAAAGATAACGAGGCACAATCCTTCTGGTGGGTTTCCATGTATTACCACTGATTTTTGCAATATGCAGGTGTCTTTTCATTATAGACATTCATTTGACACATCCACGATGACTTAGTGTACAAGCACCAGCAACAGTGATATGAAGACATGAAGCAGAAAGCAGAGCCTCTAATTTCTTGGGTAGCCTGGCTGGCTAACGCTAGACTCACTCTGATCCAAGACTTAAAAGTTCAGTAAACGGTAAAGATAGGGAAGGAAGGGGAGAAAGTGATAAAGGTAGATGTACCATCTCTGGTGTTTTGGCAGACAAAAGTATACAAGTCTGACTATTGTATTCAGTGAGAGAGTTTTTTTCTTCTTCTTTTGGCAGGTTGCATCTTACTGGCTGAGGAGAAACGGTGTCATTCATCCTCTTTGGATAACAGCACAATGTGTAAAATGTGATTGCAAATGTTTTGACAGCTGACGTAGGTGTACAGTATTTCTCTTTTTTGCTTCACTTTTTCTGATACTGTATTCTTGTCATTTCTACTACAGCACTGTAATCTCTTCAAGAGCCTCAGTTTAAGCAACTGGAAGTGAGACACTTCAATTCACTGTGGCTGAGTGCCACCCTGAAACTCTGCCATGATGTGCAAAAATGAATTTTGTACAAATCAAGTCTGTTCTGTTGAGCAGAGTCTAATTAATGTTAAGAAGTTTAGGTTGTAATATGTTGTATTGTAACTTCCATCTAAACTGCTCTAATGATTTTTTAATCTCATCCAACTTTGAATACAAATTAGTTTTCTGACTGTCACAGTAAGATAATGTACTCTTGGATTAGATCAGACTGTTGCCATGGTTTATTTATATTTCAATAGTAAATATATTACATGTTTATCTTAAGTTCTCATGATTGTAAGACATCGCAATGCACCATCTTAATCCACTTCCTGACAACAAATTGTTGCATGGGCAATACTTCCATTCCAATACCTGTTACATCCTGTAAACTGTGTTTGCACATATACTTCATGAGATGACAACAAAGGAAAAAAGTGACCTAGCATTTTATTTCTGTGCTCTTTATAGGAGAGATGCAGGCAGCTGATTAACACTAAAGCAATGGAACAGAGGGCACATTCAATTGAACTGATTTTTAAGAAGATGTTGACACCATTGCCACAAATGCATCATGGGACAAGACACACTCCAGTTACAACACTGCTTGTCCTCTGCCTCCCCTCTCCTCCTCCCCCTCCTTTCCCCTTCCTCCTCAACTTGATGTATATTTGTGCTGAGTCCCTCTGTCCCTGTTGCTCCTCTCTTTGTCTAAGTGAGTCTCTTTAGCTCAGGTACATGCTTCAGGGAACAGACAACAAGACAATCAGAATAAACTTGCAGGGATATCTGGGGAAATCCAACCACTGCTGTTAGTATTTTTCTCTGTGTGCTCTCCCTCTCTTACCATCTCTGCCCAGTCTTTCTGTTTTACTGCGACCTCTGTTTTCCTATTTCCCATCCTCTCTTCATTCTAATCCTCCTCTCACTGACTGTCAAATATTTCTCATACATTTTTTGTACAGCAGATGCTTAAAAGCTTCCCTGAAAGTCACACTGCCTCAAGTGAAAACACTGATTTTGATTAAATCAAAAGGGAGAAGATTAGCTCGACATTACAAATTCAAACAGAAATAATAAGACTTGGTCACATCAGCATTACAAAGGGCAACATTTAGTAGTTAAATCAGTTCACTGAAATGGAATTCAGTGAATTCACTTGTGGGGGTGAAATTTGCATGAAACTTTTACTTCAAGTCAATTTTTGATGAACTTTGCCACTTAAGTTTGTGGCATTCACAAAAAGGAAGTTCAAAACGGAGGAAGCTATCATAGCTATCATAATGTAGCTGTGTTGCACCTGACCTGACATTTTCCCTCTTCAGCAAGTCCTTATGGAATTAAATGGTGGACAATCCCGGGAACAAAGTCAGTGAAAAACACAGTACAGAGATTATCGAAAAGAAATTTGGAGGCCTACTACTGACTGACTATGTTCCCAGCTTGCTATAATGTCAGTCATTAGCTCAACAACATTATTTCTCCAGCTCTTCCTGCCTCCATGCCACCAAGTATGTACCTAGTTTGTGAACACGTATGGATAAATTTTGTTGTGAAACTTTCCAGTGTGTAAACAGTACAACCACTTTTGCAATGGTTACCATTAAGCACCTGCACTGGAGTAGTAGGGGTATTCAGTGCCTTGCTTAGGGGCACCTGGGCAGTACTTGCTGAAGGAGAGGCAGGTCCCATACCCATCTGCTTTATACACCCAGCTAGTTTGGGAGAAGATTTGAATATTTAGAAATTGCTTTTCTAACCTCTGTTGCTACCCAAATAACTTTCCTCAGTATCCCAGATGAGCACTCCTCATTGATTTGTTTTTGAAGTGCTCTGTCTTCCTCCTAAATGGAATATCATCAGCCAAGTACAATGATAATGCCTCCTCCCCTTTTCTCTTATCACCATCTTTTATCTCTCTTGCTCTCATCACCCAAGCACAATGATAATGCTCTGCAGGCGTGCATGTATTCGCATAAAGTGTCTGCCTTTGTGAGTCAGACATGAACCAATATGATATCACATCTGACTGGTTCGCAACACTTTCTACCTGAGCCAACATGTGATACTGTGAGTGAGGGCACTGGCTGAAACACATCAGCTAAATGAAAGCTTCCACTAGCTGGAAGCAACACACACGCTTTGTCTAGAACTGTTTTTTTTGCGGTTTGTGAGGTGTGTGTGTTGTTTGGTGGTTTTTCTCAGCCAGATGGAGGAGGAATCTGGGGCCAAGCACCGCAGACTCTGGGAATCAGTGGGGTGTGTGTGTGTGTGTGTGTGTGTGTGTGTGTGTGTGTGTGTGTGTCTTCTTTTGTGCAGGACCGTTACCCCTGGGTGAGCTTCCTGAAGTAGAGCCCCAGTTTAGAACTCCACACACACATACAAAAACAACCTCATAGTGGGTATGCGGGGCCTCAGCTGCTGCTTGGCCAGTCCTACTGGGCAAAAGGAACAGGGCAGGATTCATCAACACTCTTTTCTAACAAGCACCGCATCTATCTGCTACCATCTACTGATGAGTCACCACAGGGAAGAAAACAACACAGAGAAGGACAGAGAGGAGCAAGGGGGAGGAGGTAAAATGAAGGGAAGTAGGACAAGATAGCTGCATGTGTCAATATCTTGAAATAAATTAAGAGGACAAGGAATTAAAGAAAATGCAGAATAACAGAGAATATAGAGAGGAAATGTAGACAAACAGGTGAGACAGAATCTTAGTCACTGCAACATCACAGGAGTTTGTAATAGACAAAAACATTTTACAGGAAAATCTTGACCTTCATCAACAGCTGGCATCCAGCGCTTAGAGATACACTCAAACATCTAAAATTAAAGGAGGACCAACAGATGTCAATGATCAGAGGGTGTTTGCGATTGCAATTAATACCAGGGTAGTGGGAGGGAAATCAAACACATATACTCCTCAGTAGGATTAAAATGACTGATTAGTCCAAGCAATATTAAACTTCCAGAGTAGATATACATAGATAAACAGAACCCAGGCTGAATGGGGCTTCAGAAAAGCCACTGAGGTAATGGCTAGGTTCTTCACAACTGAACTAACTCTCCACCATGAAGACACAGTATGTGTGTGCCCTCCCTGCCTGACTTTAATTTGAAAGTCTTTGCTTGTGTGTGTGATCTCTGGTGGCACTCCTGTCATGTTCAATGGTGAGCAGTGGACAGTCTTTATTCATTTAGCTGAGGATATATAGTACTGCATGACAGGCTGTGGAAAGCTGAGTATCAAACTTAGAGTTGCATTAGTTCAGGCAGAGAACTTCAGTCTCACACAACATCAGCTGATCAGTATTAGCTTAACATTCAAAAAAGCAATGGGCTGTATAATATGACAAGCTCATGCTCTCCATTTTCCGATCAGCCACACTGCTGCTATAATGATTTCTTCCACTAAAAAATGTCTTGCTTAAGCCAGATGAAAAATCTAGAGGCACCGTCAATTTACCTCTATCCAAACCTGCTGTCGGAGCTCTCATATAGCACTGCAGTATGCTGAACTGTTTTAAGAACACTTCCTCAAATTTGTCCTGCTCATGCTGCTGTAGTGGTTTAAATATCAAGGTCCAAACCTGGCACTCAAGCCATCAGCCTTTCAAAATATCCACAATGCTTTCATTTTTGTGTTGGTGCATTTATTGAGCTCTCTGCAGGAACTGTCCAATGCTGTTTGGACTCATTTAAGGAACAACAGCCATTTGTTGCTGTAAGTAGTCAGATTTCCTCTCTCAACCAAATGCTGTTATTTGGTCAGATGGTAAGTTGCCCAAACACAAGATATTGCGTCATGCCAGTCTGTCTAAAAGCTCTGGTGGAGCTACAAATGGGCACTGTGAACATAACTGGGTTAAATACAAGAAATGAATTATACTAAAGTAAACCAGAGTGGCTTACCTGGCAATGCTCCAGTCAGGTTCAATCCTCAGGACAGTGGGGTCGTCAGTATAGTTAAACTTGACCTCTGGGTTTCTGAGCTCGGCGTCGTCGATGTCCACCAACACTGACGCGCTGCCTGGTGCTATTCCAGCAGGTGTAACGCACACTATCTCACGGGCATTCCTCCTTGATGAACAGATGACAGAAAAGTTTGACAAAGGTGATTCTACACCCATGCGTAGACAGAGGAAGCTGTTGTGACCTAGTGTTTGAAAGATATTGAGGCTCTTCCTTCTCATGGAAAATTCTAATAAACAGATCTAGGACAGAACACACATACAAGAATGCAGAGGAAAAAAAACAGTGAAGGGAAACTATTTTGGAGAAAAAGACAATTCACACTTCAACAGAGACACCAACAGAGAGAGGCCCTCGACGATATCCTGCAAAGAAGCTGTCTGGTGGAGCGAGATCACTCGAAAAACAGAATTATAATAACAGAGAGGCAATGATTACTTTTTCATGCCAGGGCATTCCTTAAATACTGAGGGTCCAAGCTGAAGCATTGACATATTTAATGACTTGCTCATTGTGCTTGTAATTACCAGTGTCCAGCCTGGGAAGCCAATTAGTCTCATTCTCTTAAAACCATATTGTAACTCGCTAATTTGATTAGTTAATTCCACTTGTGGCCAAATGTACTTCAGTCAGTGAGTCAGTCAAATCCTGCAAAATGAACACTCTCCTGGTCTGCTGGATCACTGCTTTTGACTACAGTGGTGTGAGCCATTAGCAACAATGTATACTGTGTACGTATTGTACTGGCTGTGGCCACATTTATAGCTGATATGTATGGTAACGTGATCTATATTGGATCCATTGCATGGGCAAATGCATTTACACCCGTTACCCGGTAATAAGTGTTCCCTTTACCTCATATCTGCCTGCAATGTGATCAGATTTTAATATGTAAATTAGGTAGGCTGGCCTGGAAGACTTAAAGCATGCCACGTTCCAGGTGAATGGAAGCGATGTCATAGATGGGTATCATTCATTTTAAATCCCTTTTAATGCAAGAGACAACTTGCTAGCCGCTCTACAATGTGTATGATTTAGTGGCAGCTAGTGGTGAGGTTGTAGACTGCAACAAAGTGTGTAATAGAACCCAGGGAAGCCACTAAAATGCGAAAGGTCTTCTCTGCAGCCACTGGTTTGTCCGTTCTAGGCCACTGTAGAAACATGGTGGTGCAACATGACAGACTCTGTGGAAGAGGACCTGCCCTATCTGTAGATATAAAGAGCTCATTCTAAGATAATGAAAACACAATGATTCTTATTTTCAGGTGATTATACACTAATTATGAATATTATATTCCATTTCTACCAATATATCTCTAAATCCTACCCACTGGACCTTAAAGTGACCTTTCGACTTGCTGGGTGGATTTTTTTTCTTAAAAACGTGGTCACGCTCTAAGGATTGCATTTACACCTGGCTAAGATCCAATCATAATGTGAGCCAAACCACTGAAGGTGGTGTGAATCAGATCACATGGTGTAAATGAGGTCTGTATGTAAGGCTGTGTTGGATATATATCCAGCGAAAAATCTTGTTTTGTTTAAAATCTAATTTATAAAAGCATAAAAAAATACAGAAAATCAAGAAATCAAAATCAAGTGAAAAGTAAAATTGGAAAGTGGAACTATTTCACTTCAAAAATGTCAAAACTTTAGTTGTTAAGATGACGTTTTTGTCGTATATGTCCACATTTGCAAAGGATGCAAAATAATAACACTGTGTATCATGACAGTATTTCTTTTACCTGAAAATTGATGTGTTTAGTATAGAGAAGTGAAGTCATGTTTAATGAGGTTTATACCTGCTATGATATGACAGGGATCAACGCCACACCGCTCACAAATACTGGGGGAGGGACGGAAAAACTTTGAATGTGCGTGTAATTTTGTCTGTGTGTCTGTGTGTGTGTGTGTGTGTGTGTGTGTGTGTGTGTGTGTGTGTCCATGCTCACATGTCCCATAGGCAAAATAATATTTTCAATTGCAGTCTTCAGTGCAGTCCCCAGTAGCTACATTATCTGATATGTATTTAGCACAGTTGAGTGGTAGCTGCTTTTCTGGGCCATGACTTCACAGGAGTGGTGTGTGTGTGTGTGTGTGTGTGTGTGTGTGTGTGTGTGTGTGTGTGTGTGTGTGTGTGTGTGTGTGTGTGTGTGTGTGTATGCACTTTAATGTAGTGTTGCACATTCTATTGTACCGCTATATAACATGGAAGTCAGAGAGAGAGAGAGAAACGGAGAGAGAATCTACAATATCCCCTCTCCCAAGTCCCTTGGCCTGTAACCATAGCAACCCCATTCACAAAGAACACATTGCCCTAGCAACCTTCACAAGATGCCACAAACACAGTCACACAGTTAGGTTGTGACAGATAAAGCCAGTGGAGGTGAGCGAACAGTTGCGGTGAAGTGGAATCTGTTGGATTACTGTGAGGAGGCTGCAGCACAGCAGTGACTGCTGTGACATCAAAGCTAGCACACTGTTGCTTCAATAGAGATTAGCTATGAGAGGCTAATCCACGCATTTGACATGCGAGCAACTGTGGTGATAGTTTGGATTTCTTCATGCACCAGATTAGGGAGCGCCTGTGTGAGCGTGGACAAATAGCTGCTGTGTGTCTGCAAGCAACAAGCAAAATATGCACACACACGCACACGCATGTACGCACATGCACACACACACACACATGTATATTCATTCATGATCCCACACACACAAACAAACATCCTAACCTGACATACTGATTACATGCTTACATGTGCATGTAATATCTTTATGATAATGACGTATTTTGTCATGCACACAAACACATCTTTAAACGGAACATTTATTTATGCACATATTTTCTTTATCTTTATTCGTTCATTCCCTGTATTCCTGTATTATCTACACAACCTTAAGTCATAATTATGAATTTGCTTTACTATCTTAAGTACTCATTTTTTGTCTTATTTTTATCTAAACCCTATTCTCCTCTGCTGTGATCAGTCCAATTATGCCACAAGGATAATTACCCTTTCATTTTGATTGAAAAACAAAATCGTTCCTTACTTTTTGAAGTAGCAGGGCTGCGGTCCAATGCTGACAGACACATAGCTTCCTGCATTGAGGTAGCTGCCCTCAATGGTGACCCGGGTGCCACCAGAAATGGGCCCCTGAGATGGCTGAATACGGGTGAAGTATGGAGTCTGGAGAAGGGAGAACAAAAAAAAAGTTATTTCAGCCAACATACACAGTGTTTGAGAGGCATCATTCTCTTAAACATAATAAGAAAAATCAAAAAGATATCAAGGAACAGCATTTAAATAAAAAACTAACTATCACTTACAAATTTAATCATGATTCAACCAATTCCAGACCATAACCTACGTGACTTTGTCATGGTCTGTCATTGCAATATAGTCATTGGACCACTGGAATTTTGAAAACGACAAAGCAGTGATGAGTCGCCTCATGCAAAAACTATATAATTTGCAACACAATGAAGATTTATGCATAGATGAGATGAGATTAAAAAAAAACTTGTAATATAAATAGTAAGTTATTTTAAGAGGTAATATTGGCAAAGTCACTGGGGCAATGCACACATTTCAAAGTCTTGAAAACTAAATTCTGAGTGAAAACTGAATAAATGTGAGGAACCAAATTCATGGAATAAATACTAGTTACAAAACACTGGAAATTAGCTCTTTTGAGACAAATTTTGACCATTCTTCATTAAAATTGTTCACAAATTGAACTCTTTGCTCAGTTACTGGAGATGCTTCATCAAAGCTGTGTCTAATTTTGAGTCATCCATCATCATTCATATAGAACGACTTGTCTACCCAAAGACCCCTTGTTCAACTGTGGTCTTACCACAAAGGTGAATGGCCTTGGCGACAGGGCTCTGTAGTCATTGATGCAGTCTCTCACACAGACCTCAACCTGAGCTTCTTGGACTCTGTAGCTGGTAGCGTCGTTCAGCAGACACACGATTCTGTGGATGGAAAGTTGAAGGGATTAACAGAGAAAGAGGACAGACTAAGAGGGAAGGGCTATGTTGCTGTTGCTGTCCTGATCTCTGTTTTATATTTTAATTTAACTTTTATCTTCAATGGTCACAGGAATACGCAAATGCAAACCAAAGTTTAATGTGTGACACAAAATAACTGACTGAACTCACAGTACACGTTTATTAAGAGGTTTGTAAAATTACAAAACAATACAACAATATCAACAGCAAACGCAAACACACACAAAGCACCATCACATCCACATGTCACCATTTGTGTTCCTGATGAACTGTAGGGTAACACAGTTTTCACCTGCAGTCCCTTTGCATTGTAGGCTGCACCAGAAGAAGTGACACATTAGATCTGAATTTATGTTTCAGGAGGGGTGACATAAAGAGTAACGAAAACAGGAACTAGGAAGGAGGGGAGGAAATGCAAAAAAAAAAACAAAACATCCTAGACATGTTTGAAGTGGTGCAGGGCTGTCAGGAATAATGTGGAAAATAACTCGTGTGTGTAATATTTGAATAGAGATGCCCTCTATCTCAACATGCATCATTTCCCAACTAACTGCACTACAGAGAGATTGTTTGATCTGCGTGAACTCAATTCCTCAGCCGTGTAGGACCCTGCAGAGGAGTAAATGTCAGGATGGAGGGATGAGAAAAATAAAGGAAAGAGCATATGTAGGGAGTAATGGAGGGGAACAACAGATGGAATTTACAGACACGTACACAAAAAAACCCTGATGTCACTGTCTTTTCAGCTGCTGGATGCGCCTGCATGGGCAGCTACACACACATACACACACACACCAAAGTGTTCTGGTTGACATTTTTTCTGTACTTTGATTGGTTGGGATGAGAGAGGCGCTGGTTGCTGCAGCCTTTGGTGTGTGTGTCCTCAGATCTGTGAGTGTGTGTGTGAGAGAGAGAGAGAGTGTGTGTCTGCAAATGCATTCATCTGTGTTTCTGTGCTGTGTGAGCAAATATAGCTCTGCACCATTTTCACAGTTTGTGAATGGCTTTTTTGTGCATGTGGGTGTGTGTTTGAATGTTGGTGTGTGTGCTTGCATGTGTATGGGTGAGTCCTCCAGTCCTTAACTTACCTCTCTGCACTCACATACTCCTCCTCAACAGGCACACAGGGCACCTTCCCCAGCCTGACGCCCATCTGGATGTCTCTGAACTGCAGACCAAGGTTCTCCCCCAGGATGGTCACCCTGGTTCCCCCTTGGCGAGGCCCCGTCTCAGGGAACAACTGGACCAACAAGAGGATGGAGTACAGAGGTCAGAATGGATTGAGGAGGAGAGAAGGAGATAGAAGAAGGGGGGAAGAAGTGTACAGAAGTGAGAGAAAAGAACAGGAAGATGAAGGAAAAAGACAATAAAGAATCAATATTTTGTACCTCTTTGACAAGACATATATTCACACATGCATAAAAACACACACTAAGGACACACAATGTAACCATGTATGCATCAACATTTTCATATTTTCAATTTAACTAGTTTAAAGTCCAAAAATAGTTCCCAAACATGACATAGCATGGACACACCCACACCCATACACACATAGAAACACTCACTCACACATAAAAACACTGAACACACTCAGCCACTGACAGACACAAACATGCACACTCACATCATACAGAATTACCCAGATCAGGTGGTTCAAGTTTTAATGAAGAAAAATCACCCTCTTGGCTTGAAAAACAATAAAAATTAGAAAAAGAGAGGCTGAAAAAACAACTCGCGCTGACATACAGGACCAAACCGGCATCATCTCGGCTGTTTAATTGAAACTTATTACGCTGGCTTGGCTTGGTCGGCGGGGCTGTGGCAGTGTAACGCTCAGTCGCGCCGCCAAACCATAATGTGATTTATCTAGCCAGATTATGGCGCATAACGGGGACAGGTGTGGTGTGACAAAACAAATATGGTGACTGATGGACGGTGGCTGTCACAAACACGCACACATACGCACACGACAGCACAGACATGCACGCACAAACCTAATCCCTAACAAGCATCACAAGGTAATTATGTGTAATCTGTCCATTGCCCTGTTCGCCTGCAGTGCTTGGCTGAGCAGATAGCACAGTGTGGAAATGCAAACTCAGGCGGCCGACAGTATGGAGGCATAGCACAATTACTATACCACAGACAGTACCAAACAACAGACCTTGACAAATGGTGATTTCAACAGGGTGGACTAGTTTGGGGAATGAACGATTTGTCTTGCCAGACACATGAGATTTCAAATTTTATGCAGAGAAAGTCAGCTGAGATGCAAACCCTTTTCTGCAGCCTGCTTCAGAACTAAAGGCGATACTGTTGAGCAGTAGGAGGTTAAATGCCTTGCTCAAGGGTACCTCATTTATAGCCGCTGACAAAGGGAAGAGCAATACTCCACTAAAGGATAACCAGATGGTCCAGGGTCTTACACTGAACCTTTGTGTAATGTACTGCCCAAACATATGGAGTATAATTTTACCCAGAATTACAATTAAAAGGGAAAATGGACTAAAATAGAAAATTGGAATGGAAAAGTGGAAAATAGAAAAGTCTAAATGAAACAATCAAATTGAAAGCCTAAAGATTAAATTGAGAGTGGCAATGGAAAGAGATAAAGGAAAACATATGCAATAAAAATAAATGGAAAATGATGAAAACCGAGAGGCTTAAATATAAATATACAATTAAAAACTTTGGCTTAAAGCCAGCAGTGTCATATCAAAGATTAAAAAGCTGAAGCCTCTATGAGCAGAATTTGAATATGTCTGACTGCCGGCTGAGATTTGAACCAGGATCATCTCATATTTCCACAAATAACAACATATGCCATCAGAAGACTTTGATAAAATATTGTACAACAAAATAGTTGATAAATAAAAATAATCATAACCACAGAAAAAATATTGTAAAAGATTCTTTTAAATTAGCTAAAAATTTATCTTATCAGCAGGCTACCAAATAGTAGTATGACAGACTGCCAGACAAACCATATTTTGGAAGCATTGGAGTAAAAACACAGTACCTTTGGCAGCATGATGCTACTACAGATTTTACGTAAACAAAGACAGACCTTCACTAACAGCCACACAGCTCTAAGCAGGCACATCAGCTGCTGTATGTGTTCAAGAGAAAGAGTTTGAACCGTAATGTAGAGATTATAATGCATGAAGCGTTATGTGTTTGGGTTTGAAAACTTATACCTGACATGTCGCTATAGAAAACAATCTGCAAAACAAAACAGAAACTGGAGTGAACTGAATTAAGAGAGGGAGACAGAGCGAGACAAGTCTGGCCGGGGATAATGCTGCCTAGTATTTGGAAGCAGACTCACATTGGAACCTCAGGCGCCAGTGGAGCCTCAGCATTTTGGTTCCACAAACACAATAGCTGGTAAACACTGACCAGAGCGAGTAGCCATCAAGCTCTAGGGTACGATATGGACAACAGATGTCAGGGTGTGGAAATGGGACTTCAGATGGTTTTGGAAGAATGGAGCTATGATACCACAAAACACAATATCAGCTAGCCACCAAGCCCTGGGACATAAACACTGGCAGAGCCACAGACAGACAGGCAACAGAGAAAGAGAGAAAAGAGTGCTGTTAAAGGGGATTACCACCATCAGCTGAGGGGGGCACTGAAAAAGGGGCCAATGAAGACTATGGGAACATATACTATCAGACTATAAACACACACACAGTCACCAGGCTGTGGAAAAAACATCTCAGGGCATGTTAAGCTTATCCTACATATACTTTATATTGGCACAGTTTTGATGCTGAATTATTTTGACTACTAATGTGAAGCACATTTCAGAGAGAATGGTAGATTCCCTCGCATGCACGGGAAGCTTAAAACACACATTATCATGCTGGCCAGCATACAATCCTCTATGCAACTGGACTTTTAACTGGTAATGTGTTTTCCAGTATTTGTTTGGTTTGAATTTACATGTTTAAGGTTGCATTTACCTACTTTCACTATTGAAGTATGGACTAATAACCTTTTGGGGCTAGAGATAAAGCCAATTGCAGCAGTAGCCCACTTAGCTTGTGCCCCAATTCTAAACAACAAAAAACAGTACATCCGTGGTTCATAGAGGACAGGTAATGACACAGACAAAGAGACAGACCACACCAGTGTACAGATGTTGTTCTGTGCTTTCACATGCAGTTCTGTAACTTCATTAGTTCGGCCAGGGCATTGACAGGGCTTGACAATATAATACCACATATAAAAAAAATGGTTTCCCAGTCCTGTGTAATATTTTAGAAGAAAGTTATACTAGTCGTTGACATTAAATTCTTTGAGTAGTGATACCACAATCTAAACTAGCCTTGGTGCTTGTGGTGGCTCTGACCATCTGTCAGTCCTCATCCATACTGGTGATGAGACAGGTGAGGCTGTGGTAGGGTATATCCTCCTGTCACCTCATGCAATCAGCAGTACTATCATGATGGACCTCAAAATGGAACAGGAAATCTCAACGTGCCTCAAAACCTTTGAGGGGGGAAGCACTGATGAGAAAATAAAAGTGCTGGTTGCAACTTGGCTCACTCAACGCAGATGCCTTACATTCTTCACGGAACAAGGAGACTAAAGTAAGCAATAACATTGCCTCTAATAAACCCCATGATGATCTCTAGCTATGCATTAGAAATATGATCATTGTGGTATAGAAGATGGAGCCAGACCACAACACCTCCTAGCTAAAGGAATGTAATGGTTGAGCATCATCATATTATTTCTGTGAAATCTGAGAGTGGATTTCCATTGGAACCTCAGAAACTCTTGAAGTATAAAAGTATGGCACCACATAACAAGATAACCAGTGCTCGCTGAGCCTGTGGGCATGCAGGCAGACGCCACAGTGTGGAAATGGGACCTCAAGCAGCTTTGGACTCATGTTGCAGTGATTTGACACAACACTACTACATTCGAGCACATAACCACTGCTCTCTGGGGAATGTAAAGTACAGACGCCCTGAAGCTGGAAACAGACCTCAGGCGGTTTTGGGAGGATAGTGGTCTGATACAATATGACCCAACACATTCTCACTCCCAACTCATCACATATCAATGCTTGGTGAGGACCTCTTGGCCTCACTTATTAAGGCACTGGGCAACTTTAATGTTTTTCTTCAATGTGCAGGGCTCCACGATCAAGTTAGCAAAAAAAAAAAAAAGTCATGTCTGGTTAGCAACATCCTTTTACAATTTCGAAATAAAGCTTGCTGAGAACAATAATAAACATGTGGTCAATGTTGTGATACGGCTGCACTTCAGTTAGGTTTAAGCACCAAAACTACTTGGCTAGGTTTAGGAATAGATTATGGTTTGGCTTAAAATAAGTACATTAGCTATGTATGTTACTCTATGTTACCTTACTTACAATAATCAACCTTCACTTTTGGTTTCAGATGGCACAAGAACACTGGTCTCCTGGGTGAATGTCTTTTAAAAGATCTATAAACCCACACATTACCAAACAGACAAATCAAATAATGCCCTGTACCAAGTTGTTGAATTATTCCCTTGTTTCAGCTTGACCTACATTTCATTGTCAATCAATGAAGGAGTTTCCAGTTGGTGCCAGTTCACGTGCCCTGGAAGATTTCAATGTCCGAAAAATGGGAGGAATTCCGGTTGCTTATTATCTGATTATGGACACTATTTCCCCATGTTTTTGTGTCCAAGTGACTAATGGGGTTGAAGTTTTTCCAGTATTTAGCCACAGCGCTACAGCCAGCAGCCACAAAATGGACTGCAGTGTAATTCCTCTGTCCGTTGTACGTCCACTAAAAGCAGAAAGGATCTCTATAAAGACAGAGCTTTAAGTTGAAGAGTAAGATCCTTTTTGTTTAAACGTAAACAGCTGTTACATTGCTCTCCCCAAAGCCAGCCACCATTCACAGAAACAGTAACTGCATCATCGCAGAACACACTTCATTGAAACTCGGCAAAAACAAAATAAAACTCACCAAAACCTTCTGGGTTCATCTTTTTACTGTTACAACAGTAATTCAACGCTAATTCTGGATTGGTTGAAGTAAACTCAGATTTTTCCAGCTACTAGCCACAAACCACCAAACCCTAGAGCTAATCAGCTAAAAGCCTGTTATTCAGACTGAATGGCATTTTTTGTGAAAACTTCTTTATTCAGTCTGACACTGTGTTCCTTGTTAGCTGTATTTTTTTTTTTTTTTCTCTCTAACCAATCACTAATGACATACTTTGTGTATCTGGCTGCTAGCCATTCCTAGTAAACACTGAGGCTACATTAACAAGGACAGTTTCTCTGCAATCTTGCAGAGAATCACAGTTGAAATTGTGATGAAAAAGAGGTGTTCCTTTCACTAATTTCATTATTCTCCAATTTTAAGATGCCTCAAAGCTGGAGAAGAGTCTGACTATATATTAATCTAGTCCACTGGAGCTCCCAGCTTTGGAAGTAGCAATAATTAATGTTTTCATCTTTGATATAATTTTTCTTCCTGTTCGGTCAGTTCTTCTGAATACCACTGACCAGGAATCTACTGGAGGTAAAGTACTGTGGCGTCGCTCTGTGGTGGTGTGGCCTTCATATTACAGTCCTAACCACATAGTAGCCACATCAAATCATCAATATTATAGCAGTGGTTTCCTAGTAGTCTGTGATCGAGCCTGTACACACATTGCGTGTGCACGTATGTGTGTTTTCTATAACACAGTCATCATGGTGTGGTGTGAATGGTAACCAATGGCGCGTGAGCCATGGAAGGCCAGCAGCTGTTAAAAACTGGGAAAGTTGTTTATGTGGTCAGAAAACAGGGAATTCTGCTAATGCTTTCTAAGCAAACAGAGTTCTGGAAATTCAATTTGCAATGGGTCCTTTTTCTTTCACGGGAATACTGCTTCAAACAAATGATCTAACTGTAGTTACTATGTTAAAATATTTGATAAACCTGGGAATACTGAATTGGGAATATCTTATTCTAAACAGTGGATTGGAGACTGTAATGTTATTAAAGGATTCTTGTTTTCAATAGGATCAGCTTGGCTAACTCTGAGACCCGGCTGCTGGTATTATCTTGCTTTCCATTTGGGGTTATTGCCAGCAGTGGTGAAATGTAACTGAGTACATTTACTCAAGTATTGCACTTAAGTGGAAATTGGAGGTGCCTGTACCTTATTTTATGTAACTTTATACTTCTATTCAACCACATATTAGAGGCAAATACTGTAATTTCTACTCCTCTAATTACTAGTTACTTTTCAGATTACAATTTTTCATATCCTTCTTTCCCTGTGAAAACCATGCATCTCCTAATTTGATGATTCTGAATTTGAATGTTTGTGATAAACTGAAGGGTTAAGTGTTCCTTTATGTGCAGAGAAAAATCTCTTACTTCTTAAATTCAATAAACTATTTAAAAACCCTTTTGGATTAGCTGGATTAAATGAATTCTCACAAAGCTGGAATCAGGGCTGTTTTTCTGACCTCATGAAAAGTTGGGATGCAGTACTTGGTTCTCACAGGACAGCGATGCTGTAAATATATGATGATCTTATAGAATATGATGCCTGAACTCACACATACACATTAATGCAGCAGGGATATAAATCTAAAAACATTACATATGAAGTAAAACACTGATGGACAACATTAGTACTTTTATACTTTAAGTACATTTTGCTTGTAATACTTAAAAAAATTACTTAACTAAGGTTTTAATTACAGGACTTTTACGTGTAGTGGATCTGAACACTTCTTCCATCACTGCCAATAATACCTATGATGTGATTAACAAGAACATCGACTGCATGCTGGGCCCTCAGTACGTATCGGGTCAGTGAGCAGTATAATGTCACAGTCAGTGTTACTACAGAGACTAATAAACCTGGTTCATCCCACATAATAACCCTAACGCTCCACTTAATGAAGTAACTTAACCTTTCATGGTGTAACATGCAATTGGTGCTCGATGTCCAATCTGTGGTTTGTTCACATAGTTACAATTTTTCAGAATCAGAATTGGATGGTTTACCTACTGAAATAAGTGATGTACTTAATTGTATAATAATTGTTTGAATTAGCCTTTTTATAGTTTGTGTATTGGCACTGAATCCAAAATGATATCCATAATACTTGCTTTTGTAACTCTTTCAACATTTATTACTACAGTCTGTCAACTTGTACTATTATCATAATATAAAAAACACAGAACTCTTACTTTCCATTCTCCTTCTCATGCCCTTGTGTTCGCACAGAAACACACACCCAGACACATGCTCAAACAAAGATAAAGAGGTGAGCACTCCTTTCTTTTCAGCTTGTGAACACATATTTACATGGATGGTCACAGCACTACGTAGCAGCCACAGGGGAGAAAAAAAACAGATGCATATTTCAGCAGGTTTTTGGGGTGTCAGGAAACATCAGAGACTGTTACTATCAAAAAATAAAAAGAAATGTTGTGAAGGAATCAAACGGAAGAACTGAAGAAAAACCTTTTTGTGTCTGTCCTCTCTATTATCACATTACCATTTCTATCATTCTCTCATCCTCCCACACATTAGCCATTGAGATAACTCTTTTATCCAGACCAACATGTAATAAAGGCTTTTACATTACATCATGTCAGAGGTATCACCATTTCTGAAAGGTCAAGAGTGTAATCACATGACCATGAACCAACTGTGTGATTCAAAATGATGATTTGATGAAGATCAAGAGAAAAAACAAAACAAAACAAATATACTGAGATATGGTCAAAAGATTTTGTAAAAAAAAAAAAAAAAAAAGGGCTACTTTCTCAAGACATTTAGCTAATAAGTGTAAAGTAGTCAACTGAAAAACAAAAAATTGTGTATCTTGAGTAATCTGATCAAGAACTGAAGCTTTAATAAGACTTAATGGTCTTAAAAAATGAGAATAGATAAGACCAAGTGGGAATATCCCGAAGTGACACAGATTATTCCATTAATATCAAGATAATCGTTGGATTCATTAAATGTTAATTTGCGGTGAAATCAAGCAGCTTTTGTACCTGCTGAGGAAGAAATTTGAATCCACGGCCTTACTGTTGGAAAATAATTTTTTTCTGATTCAGACTTTACAACTGTGCACAGAAAAAGCCTTTTTTCTTACTTCTTCGACTAGAACCCACTGACAGTCAAGACAGTAAGGCAGGAAGGAAAAAGATCCACAAATAAAGCATAAAGAAAGGAAACAAACATGAGAGAGTCTAAAAATCCATCTAACCAATGCTGGATTTTGACCCTTACAGCTTCCCAAATGCATCAATACACAGAGCCAGACAAAAATGAACACACCTAAAAGACAGTTAAAAAAAAAAAAGAAATCAAAACCAAACAAACCTCTCCATGCCTCTGTCGCTACGTGCCTCTGTACCAGTTTGATGTAACAGTGAGTAATAATACCATTTCTGTGCCAAGGGCAGGCACAAGGTCCCAACATGGGAACACATTAAAATAGAGCTGCTTTCATTCTCAGTTCAGGACACGTAGGGTTTTCATGACCACAGGGGCTTCAAGAAAGAGAGCTGACGCAATGGCCTATCAAGGTTTACCAGCCTTGGATCTCCGCAGGTGACTTTACACTCTTCACGAGTTGACAAGATTATGATGTGGTGCTCAAAGAAGCCGCACTGCTTTTCTTTGCAGGTGATTTTAGGACTGTAACATTGGGGGGAGTTTTGATTAGAAGAGTTTCTTTTGGTTGTTGCCGACTGTGGATGTTTTTTTTTTTTTTTTTTCTTACCAATGGTGATGTTTCTCTTGAGTAAAACTTTAGAATTAGGTTGGCTTATATGTGTGTGTGTGTGTGTGTGTGTGTGTGTGTGTATATATATATATATATATAGAGAGAGAGAGAGAGCGAGAGAGAGAGATTCAGTGGCAATACACACACTATAAAACTATATTTTAAAAAATCTCACGCATTTCATTTAGCAGAAATCATTAAAATTCTACACTTAGCTTCTGCTTTTTCATAAATAGATCTTCATTAAGAACAGAAAATGGAAAAGCATGGACATTTGCATTGATAATTGAATAATTTGGCATCATCTCTTTGGTTTTCAACACCATGATTAAAGTCAAAATTTGGTAAAAATCTATTTTGTTGTCAAGATTTGCATGTGCAGTCTGTAGAAATATGAAAGCAGTTTTCAGGAGACTTTAGACAGTAGCTCAAGATATTGAACATTTTTCCCAGAGAGGGTTTTGATTTCCAGTCCTTTATATCAGCAGTTCATGCAGAAGATACTTCCTTGTTGGGCCTTCATTGTTTTAATTGGAACCACACTCACTTACAGGTTTAAGCTCCAGGTATGTTAATGCAGGCAAAGCTGAAAGTCCATGTGGCTGAGGTTTGTGTTGCTGTTTTTCGTTTGAGCGTGACAAAGAGGTCAGAGCCCATACTGGTTTTTGTCAGCGACCATTGTGGCATCAGACTCCAATGCTTCGAATGCTGGCTCAATCAAAATGCTGCCCGCATCATGTGATTCCCTCTACAAACTTTTCTGTGATTTGGAACACACTCTGTTCTGTCTGTAATGAAGCCAGTATCTTTCTGTCTAACTGGCAACCAGTGGAACAGGCGGTGAGTAAGTGTGCGTGTGTAAGCTATTCGTCTGGTTTTGTGTATCTGTGTGGGAGACACTTAAAAAAGGGCCTTTAGAGGACCAGTGTGTAAAATATAGGGGGACCCATTGGAAGAAAAAGAATAGAATATTTCTAATTATGTTTGTTTTCATTAGTGTATAATCACCAGAAAATAAGAATTGCTGTGTTTTTGTCACTGAGAATTAATCCCTTTATATCTACAGAGTGAGTGGGTCTTCATGCTGTACCACCATGTTTCTGCAGGAGGCCAAAACAGACAAACCAAACACTGACTCTAGAGAACACCGTTTGCATTTTTAGCAGTTGCCATAGTTAAGGGTGAGGCCAAGAGTATTCAGTTGGTTGCAATCTGCAACCTCACAGCTAGATGCCACAAAATCCTCCACGCTGGACTTTTAAATGTACGTGTGCATTCAGTCCAATGTAAACTATTTGTCTGTGAAAAACTACTTACCATTAAACCTGATACTGATTCTATGAAAGCACAGAGTAACTCAGAAAAGCACATCAGAGTAATGTAATCAAATGACATTCATACTTGTATACATTCACATATAACATATATAATATATAAGTCAAGTGACAAGGGAACACCCATGTAACAAAAAATGTTCCTCAAAAGGCCACTTGAGGCTTTGGAGCGAGTCGATCTACTGTCACTGAGCTTCACAAGAGACTCCATGTCCATGTTTTATAAGGTCTGTGGTACAACTCTATAAGCACAGCAAAGACACAATACTACTAATAACACACACACACACTCACCTTAGTGATCTTGGGGTGGGTACAGCGGCTGTTTCCAGAGGTAGCATGCATCCACCCCCCACCTTCAGTAAGCTGCAGCGGGAGGTGGGAATTCCCTCCACTGGTACACTCCTGCCTGAGGGAGCACTTCTTATCCTGGACGCACCAGCCACATTCGAACCTGGGGTCAGCCTTGAGGCACATACCACAGCTGTCTCGCAATGCTCTGCACTTGTACAGGTGGGCTGACAGGGAGAGAGTGGGACAGAGACAGAGTTGATTTGACTTGAGTCCTGGGGGAACAGCAGCTTTTCACAGCGCACGCTATCTAACTTTTTAACTTAAATGTCGAGGATTCACGTTGACTCTGGTCAGTACATGAATGAGCACAAATGGCAGTAAAAGTGAGCCCATGGCAATTATGATGTTAGAAGATTAGCATGGAAGCTAACAAGCATACCAAAACAGCGAGTGAGCCAGGCTAGCAAACTAGCTAACTAACATGGCTAATTTGGCATGACTAGTTTTTCAGTTAGCAACCACAGCACTATATTTCATGAAGAGACAAAGTGATGTGAGAAAGTCACAACCCTGCTCCTCTTTTATCATTATTTCATGTTTTTCAAAAAGAGCTATGGAAGAATCCCTCCATGACAAAATACATAAAAACTGAAGGCTAGTGGAGCAGAGGCTAACTCAAGAAACAGCTGTCTGTCTCTTACCTTGCACTCTTTGAGTTTTAACAAAATTGTTAAGGAACATACTACGCATGTGTTTTTAATTAGTAAGTCTGAAAAGGTGAGACACAATGGCTACGTTTACACGGACACTAATAACACAATTATAATATGATTAAGGCCTCAAGGCGAGCATGGCGGAGCCCATGTAAACACCATACTTTGATTATGTCAATGCGATTAAGCTCATAATCTCATTAAGATACCTGAAGTTCTGCGATTTTACTTGCATTATGAATGCATGTATACACCTTAATCGCATTTCTTTCCCTCTGATCACATTGCGCATGTACAGGAAGTGACACACATCATAAACATTACGTGAAAGATGGCAGCGAGGGACATGGATATAATGTGTTTCTTTGATGGGTGAAAACATCGTAATGGAGATATTTTTAAACCTGTTTGCAGTACAGTTGAGAAAGGGTGGCTATTTGTCGTCTTCTTTGCCCTTTTCGCTGATGTAGAAACTAATGGTACCCACAATTCCACACAAAATGCCAAATAACTACAAGTAGCAGTTTCTGGTCACAGTCAAAGGTAAATTCAAATATAGGCAAACGTGACTGCTCCACTGTACTACCTTCATTTGTTGGCACCTTGTTTGAAACAATAGGGAACCTGTTTTTCCAGTCTTTATCCTGAGCTAAACTAAGCTAAGATATCGAGCTGCTGGCTGTTTCAGACATGACATCACATGACATGATCTCATTTAGGCTAACTCTTAGGAAGGTTATAAGGCTATAAGCATGTTTACCAAAATGTTGAACAATTGTAAGCACAGTTGCACATTAGTCATATTACTGCAGAGAAAATCTGTATTAAGTTTCAACTTTTGAGAAAAACTGGATTAGGCCTAGGGTACATGTTTACCTTGCAAAGAACTTCACGTGATTTAAATGCACAAACCATGCTTGCTTTAATTTTGGAACCTTTTTTTACACTGCTTGAGACATATTTCTGATGAACAGAAAGTTCTGTAAGTTGTTAATTTGAATGAAAGCAACAGTGGCAAGAAAAAAGTAATCAGGAGTATATGTGCCTGTTAGCCTGAGAGAGAGAGCAGGAACAGCATAAATGAATGTTAATCACCCGCGTAACACCGAAAACCTTTGGTAGGTGATTATTACCACTCGGAGACTGTGACGATGAGAAAATAACTGTTTCCACAGATAAATAGAGGGAAAAAAATGAACAAGCGACCTACAGGGATATTACAGAAATTAATTCGACAGGTAATGTCTTCCTACGCCAATAGGGAGTTGATAATTTGTTGTGTAAAAAAACCATTCCCCAAACTCTGCAGACTGGAAAAAGTCATTAAAAGTAAAAAATGAATAAATAAATAGATAAATAAATAATTAAAACCTCAAACACCTGAGAAGAGAGAGGAGAGGGAGATGAAAGGAAGCAGGGGGGAGGGGGAGGATAAATTTGAGCTGCACTTGTTAACAAAACAGCAACAAGAATTGCTATGAATTTAAAGATGAGGAGGCCCCTCGAGAATGACAGAATTGGAGAAACGAATAGAGCCAGAAAGAGAGAGAGAATAAGAGAGCAAGCAAAGACAAACAGAGCAGAGAAAGTCATGCAAACAAGAGAGAAATAAGCACCTCTAAGTGGATAGGTTTTTTGAGTTTTGTTTTGTTACCATTTGTCACCTGTTAATCTCCCTCCTAATTATCTATCATTGATACTACAGTGACACAACCTGCTGGCAGGTTTGTTTGCTGTCACACCAGTTAAACAGATTTGAACTCAAGTGGAAAAAAGAGAGGGGGAAAAAAGCAACAGAGCATAGAGGAATCTCCTCCCTCCTCCTACTCCTCGGCAGACAGACGGCAGCCGGACTTCAAAGCGAGCTTCTTTCCTATCCATCTGCCCGCCTCGGCCCTCCGCTCGGCCTAATCTGATTAGCCACGGCTCAGCTTAAAAGTAGCGCGACGCTAATTAATCTGAACCAAATGAATGATTTAATTAACATTAACATCTCCACTTTACACCGGGGCAAAGCTGGGCCAGGGCCGAGTGGCTGTGCTACAGACGGATAATACAGTTTCAATTCAAAAAGAAAAAGACAGGGTTGGAGCAAGGAGGGATTAATGGAGGATGGAGAGAAAAAAGGAGGAGAAAAGGAGGAGAAGGTCTTTATGAGATTTGTATGAGTGAGGACGGTTTTATAATGCCTGTTTTTAAAGAGTTTTAGACCTTTAACACTAAGCATTGCATTGAACTCATAATCCTAATAGGTTTTCTGTGAGGCTTTAGCTCAATAAGCATAATATATCTTCGGTGGGTTGATAGGGTTGTTGATTCATTCTCATCCATAACGTAGCCACATGTTTCACAAGTCTGTCTTGTGATGAATACACCACAGGCCTTGGATGCTGCCTGCATAAATTCTCTGCCACCTAGAAAGTCAAGTAGCAGGCACTGCTTACTCATAGTCATAACAACAGGAACATACTTGTCAAGTTTGCACACACGCACACACACACAGACACAGACACAGACACAGACACACACACTGCCTCTAAGATCATTGAATTTCACACTCCCAAACTCTAAGAGCTCAACACCACTGCTGTCACATGGAAAGCAGTCACTGTGGCGCACACCACTCGTGCCTGTTTCAAGAGTAAGCTGGATAGCTCTGCTGTCTAAATTGATAGAATTTTCAGTAGTAGTGGTGCTTTTGAATGAAAGTCAGTCATAACAGGGCTTTTAACATCAGTCCACGCTCCAGATATGAGCTTTTATACAGCAGAGTATCCCAGCTAACTCTTGAAACAGGGCCTATGGATCAGGATGCTTGCTTCAGTGAGTGCTCTGCATGTGACAGCAATGGTGCGGAGCTCATTTTACCAAGAGTTGTTGTATTAAAGAGACTAAATAGTATATTTACTACTGTTTCACGAATGTAAGCTAAGCTAAAATGCTCCACTAAACACAAAAATATTAGATTGCAATGTGCAGTATTACTTGACTCACTAAATAAATGCTGATACTAGTACTGAGTGGATTATTCGCCAAATACAGTATTGCTCAGTTAAGTACTTATCTGATTAGGAAAAGTCATCAAATCCACAGTTTGAAAAATGCCGAATAGGTTCCATCTACTTGATTGCACAGAAATGTGATTATTTATTTTGTGTGTACTTCTCAGCACATGCTAAACTCAGGATGTTTAATCCCCAGAAAGGATCTTTCAGCACAGACAGACTGAAAGCCTAAAGGAGCATATTTTAAACAAAATAACACAGGCAGAAAAATTAGGTCATGACCGATAAGCAACTAATTTCCAAGCAATCTGCAAAATGAACTACATGTCTGACATTTATCAAAATGAGGTCAGATGGAACACAAAGGAAGTGAGATTAAAACGTGCATATGTGTCATCTAAAGACTGAAGTGAATAGTGAATATGAGAGAATAGAGTAGGAAAGGTTAGTTAATCTGACTCAAGACATGAACATTTTTTTGCAAAACACTGTATGACACACTTGAGAGCAAGACTTACATTATCTTGTGTAATGGGACGTCTAAAATCATTAGCCTCCCCAACCCAATATATTACACTTGATAAAGAATTTAGAATTGGTAATTGTTTTCTACTTCATGCACAAATAGCGCTTAAAAATAATAAATGCCATCCCTCCATGTCGCTTTCTGTTTTTCTTTATCAATCCCCTTTACTCTCATCTAGCCCTGCCATTACATGGTGCATTTATCAACCTGTCATCCCCCCATCCTTCTTCCCCTACATCCTTTCTTCTGCCATTTGGTTTCACCATTTGTTTATCTTCCTCTCTAACATCCATCCCTATTAATTTCTGTGTTGGATGTTTGTTTGCTATCATCACCATCCATCAATCACTCCCTCTGCCCCTCTTTTATCCCTGAGACAAGGATAGTGTTTTTCCAAGTGGATACACTTTCACCTTTCTCCCTGATGGCTGTCAAAAAATGAAATTACAGATTTCTTATGTTGGGGAAAAGAGTGCACACGGCATTGTTGACTCGCAGAAAATCATTACCAACAGATAAACAACCAGGACTGATTCAAATTTTTGCCAAGCAACAATGCCCCGCCAAAATGAGAGTGGAGAATAGGGAGGGTTACACAGGGGAAAAAAATGTTGTACCTTGGATGTTGAACGGGTTGTCAATGACAAAGATTCCATTCCACACCACGGAGAGGTCGACCGGTAGGTCACTGATGTCACTGCCCTCGTAGTCATACTGAGACAGACAGAGAAACAGAAAGACAAGGAGTGTGTGAGAAATTGTTGATTTATAATGGATGCAATGCAAATTGGGAATTGTATGAGATATTGTTTAATTTGCATTGTGATTCAGTCCGGCTTGTTCATTGCAGACAGGGATACAGCCCGAGCATGCACACATGCATAAATCCATATTTACCAAAACAGACATATTTCATAAATACACACAGAGAAATAACAGATGGGGTTACAGTTGAATGGGCATGGAAGAATGGAGACGGAGGGGAAGGGAGGAGAGGAGATGAGGTAGGACAAACGGAAAGGGACAAGACGGGTGATGAGAGGAAAATGGGGTTGAAGGATGACGAGAAGAAGACGGGGAGGAGGAGGAGGAGAAGTGGTCAGAGAGGTGAAAGCAGCCTGACGTCGCACACTGTTAGATGTGCAACAGGACCATATTCATTTACGCATGAGCTAAATGGAGGGATGAGGGTAAGGGAGAGATAAGATGCGGAGCAGTGTAAAGTGAAATTGGCATTTCCAATTTGCTCCCTGACACAGTGGATTTGATAGACGGGATTCGACCATCCCATATGGGCAATGGGGCCTGAGACACACACATGCATGCATACACACACACACACACACACACACACACACACACACACACTAATGATACAGTGAAAACTTTTCTTCACTCTTCTCTTATTCACCACCATGACTCAAATACCAGACATATCCCTGGAGTGAATAAAGACGCTCATGCTTGATGGGGCTGTCCTGTGTGTACATACATTCAAAATCTGAGGTTGAGCAGTGGTTATTTTCCCACAAACAGACCGTCAAAGTTAACAAGCCTATGTTTACAGAAATGCATTCCTTTGCTTTGACGTAAATGAAATTGCTTCCTGGATTTTGTTTTGTAAATCTGATGCATCTGTATTCTCGGAGACAACAGTCGTTATTTGCATGACAACAAGGGGTCACTTGTCAGCAGTGTTGTGACTGTAATTCCACTACTTTTGGTGGCATCATGCGGATCTTCCATCAAGTCCTAATGCTTAACCAAGACAATAAAAGCTTACAGGTAGGAATCGTAGTCGCCCTCTAAAGGTTAGAGGTATTAATGACGACTATCGCTACAGTGACAATGGGTACAGTGATAGCTGCCTTGATCCACAGTGTGTCACAGCAACTCTGAAATAATATATCTATGTATGCAGCAATACGAGAAATGAAGCAGACTTTTAAAAGTAATGCAGAAGTTACTTTACCTGGTAAGTGATTACAAAAGTAACTAGTAATTGTAAGTAATTCAGTCAATTTAAGTGTATGAACAAACAATCCACTGCAGTTTGACCATCTTGGTTAAGCAACTGTAACACTAGGTTTGGTTGGAGAAATATTACTATCAAATTTTTAGTTTTTACAAATAATAATTCATAATACTTTACATCATCCGGTTTACTTTTAGTCATCCAAGCCCATCCTAAAGGGCGGACAGAAAACAGACAGGAGACAAGAGGAAAGAGAGGAGCATGACACGCATCAAAGGTCCACAGCTGGAATCAAAGTGATCAGCCACCTGGCACACGCCTCAACCAACCATGAGGACACCCTGGTAGCATTAATCTTTAGCAGTTCCTTGGAGAGGCTGTAACACAGATTTGTAGACATGGAATCTGTAGAGCTGGTACTAACAGACTAAAAGGGTGGGGCTACTTAAATTAATGAATTGCATGGGTTGTCTGTACACCAGCAAAGCAGATATTAAGCTTCTGACGTGTAAAACCTTTTTCAAAGCCATACAAGGTGTTATTTCAGATCAGTAGTGATTTTGGTTCAGCTTATAGCCTGCTGGAGACAGAGATGTGAAGAAGAGGAAAAGAAGAACCCAAACACGAGGAAAACAAAAGGAGACATTGCAAGCATGCAGCCACATTGCACCTCAAGCACACAAGCGCCTCTATTGAGACAGTTCAGAAGCTGAGAGGAACACAGGCCAACGAAACCACAGGATTCCAGGAGGTCAGCAACTCCAGAGCAGAGGGATTCAACCAAAACACTCTTTTGCCACAAAGTAAAGGCTGATTGGTCTTTCTCCCGTCCCACTAGTTCAGTGTGACCCTGATCCATCACAGGCTGCTGACTTTATTAGCATCACCATTATGTCCCACTGTTTAAAGGCCTGTGTATGGCAGCCTCCAGCCTCCGTGAAACCACAGGACGCACACACACACGCCCACATACTACCCCACTCTCTATGCCGTGGCCCCCATTAAACTTTAAGGGTTTCAACTTGTCTGCCATCACCAAAACACTGGGTGAGCTTGTTCTCTTGTCAGTCCCTGCCCACCCTGCTGCCCGCCACATCATGCTTTATTCATACTGTCACATGGTTTAAAACGCCGACACAAACCACACTGTGACACGGTGACACCGTCCCACCCAGTCACACTGAGCATCACCCAAAGTCTAACTCTCTTCCCGGGAGACACTTGGGTGTAAAAGATAAGATTTAGGCTGATTTAAAACTGAACAGCAGCAGGAGGAGAAATATGAAGCAGAAGAGAGATTTAAATTAAGCTAAAAATCACTTTAGAACTAAACTACTACTTAAACCACAGGTGTCACAGGGAATTTGCAAAGTAAAACTTTCCAGAAGATCCAAATTTCATCTTGTAGCTTTTGTCATTATTAAAGAAATGTAAGTGAACAAGACTAAGTGTCTCCAGCCATGCTAACAGCTATGTGAACCTTTTCTGTGAGCACACTGGTGCTTTTAGCTAAACGCTAACATCACAATGAGAATGAGAATGGTTACACTCTGATGTAATGTTTACCTTATCAGTTTTGTGCGTTAACATGCTAAAATTGGCTAATGAGCATTAAACTCAAAATGTAGCTGAGACTGTATTTGTTCATGAAGTATATGACAAACTGAAATTTTAAGCAATTTCAATCATAAGAGAGCACGAATTTATGCACCAAATTTTCTGGCAATAAGTCCAAAAGTAGTCAAGACATTTCACTCAAAACCACAAATGTCAACGTCATGGTGGCACTCGAGAAAAGAGGATCACCAAAGTCAAGAGACTTTCTCCTCTGGGGACCATGAACGTCTATATCAAAACTGCATGGCAATCCATCCAGTCATTGTTGAGATATTTTAATGTGGACCAAACTGGTGGACCAATCAAACTTGCCATCCATAGAGCCATGCCACCAGCATGGCTAAAATATCAGAAAAATAATAGAGGCACATCAGGGGTCTTGCCAGTCATCAGTTATTACTCCACACAGACCTCTGAAATTTAAAATTCTCCTCTAATGAGATTTAGAAGCTTGGGTGGCACCTGACATTTAATGTGGGCATTTTTCCACAACTTATATTTCACTTTAGGACAATCCATCTACTTATCCACAAACTTCCTGTAGGTTCTTCTCAACAATGCAGTGGCATTTAGTCAAAAATCAGTCACAGTCTCTTATTTTGTCTTCTCAATGAAAGTATGCTTTTTGTGGATGGGCAGAAGTCAAGCTGAGACAGAGATGCAGAGCTTTATTCCAAAATTAGACAGTCACCTTTTGAAAATCACAGATACTCTGACATCATGATTATAACCGTGGCATGAAAGTACATGTAATTATGGAACACCGCTGAATCCGTTACCTCCACTTGAACCTTTCTTCACAAAATGGCAATTTAACATTTTAAAGGATCTGTGTTTGAATATCGAGTGATGGCTATCGAGTGGTGGATATGCTAAAGCCAAAGTGTTTTAATACGTTTAATACAGTAAACCGATGGCTAAAATAAGACCACAACTAAAAATCCTACCTTGCTTCAAGACTTAAAGTGCTACAGGAAGGATGGGGTGATCTCCCCACAGTAATGCTTCACTTGTTTGACTGTAGCTTGTTTCAAATTCCTTGTCACCATGCAACCTTATAGAGTATGCGTAATACTGTAAATGATGAGATGATGAGGTGTAATACGAGTTCTAGTAAATGCCACAATTTTTCAACACTAAAGTCTTCACCATACGTCTCACATAGCAGATCATGTTTACTGTTCATTCTCAGCCTTTTACTCTGAGAAGCTCTCTGGCTCTGTGTGAATGTAATGTAATAACATGAACTCTACATCCTGTATTGCCGGAGATCCAGAAGGAAACAGGGTTCAACCAGTGTGCAGACATGCAATGGACTGCAATCTGACTGGAGCTAATGAGCATGTATTTCAAATGTCTGACCAATCTGAACCGCTTTAACTAACAGGATGAAAGCAACTTTACCTTACATGATCTGTATTTTAAAAGCTTTTGGCTTACTGAAAAACTGTTGCTGTCTTTTATGTTTGTGATTTATTATCCATGCTCATGGTTTCCACATTTCCTGCATTTAATTATGTTTTTCTCTCTCAGCCATCCCGCTCTGGGATACCTCTTTGGCTTCCATGTCGGATTTCTTCCATACTAGGCATTCCCGTGGTCTACTGGTGATTGGATGTTTGTCCTGCTGGGCTACAGCTTGTTTGAATAATTGATGACAGCTATGAACATATACAGTATATGGTCAGGTTTGGCTTTGGCCTCCAGAAAACTGACGCCTTCTAGTTGAAATATTGGGTACTTACTGAACTTTACTTATTGAATTGAACAGCTATTGACCATAGGCATGTCACTGACTCTTGGTACAGCTTTGATCTAGAAGTGCCACCAGTGCAGTTAAAAGCTCTGTATTGGTGGAACCCTGTAGCTAAAAGTTGCTCTCCCCATACTGAGCGGCCTCTCTGCTGGCCTGCCATCCTGACTTCCCTCCCCTAAGTGCCCGGAGCTGCTGGAGATGAGTAATCAGACTCATTACTGAAGCCTCTGGCCAGCTTCTCCATGTCATTGCATGTAATTAATCTACCTGAGCCAACTCATAGTGTATTCCCCCTGGGGAAGTGAGAAGGGAGGATGGGAGAGGAGAGGAGAACAGGAAGTTAGGTGAAGGGAATGGTAGGAGAAAGAGAAACGGTAGAGAAAAGTTGGGTGGATGCAAGTGGAGGACAGCTGAAGAGCAGATAAGGGCAAAGTGAGAGCTGTGGAATTAAGGGAAGGAGGAGAGCAGATTTGAAGCAATGGATGGCAAAGAGGGAAAAGAGGAGAGGCAGTGGGATCTGGTAAGGGATGACAACAAGAGGAGAGGAGGAACATGGGAAAGAGGGAGAGGACAGCAAATGAGACATAAAAGAGTGGAGGACAGAAGAAGGAAAGTGAATTTACACAAGGAGGAGATAAAGGAGAGGAGAGCTACAGAGACGAGGAGGGGCAATGAGAGGGGACAAGGGAGAGAGGGAGGAGAGGTGACAAGAAGAGAAAAAGGGAGAGGGAGGGGAGGAGGTGTAAAAACTACAAGGTGAGCACAAAGCCGTCCCTGGCCTCATTACAGTAACACACCAGCCTGGCGCGGGTTCATTCGTTATCTGCTCCTGCACTCGTTTATTCTCTCGCTACATGAATCGTCTCCATGGATTGCATGTCTCCATGGATTGTATGAATAGATATGGCTGGTGTCTGCATGTGTGTGTGTGTGTGCGTGCACATACGTGCTTTAGCGTATGAAGGACTGAAAACTGCCGATGTTAACAAAACAGAGCAGCTGGCTGGTGAGGTAGAGAAGGTAGAAAAACGGAGAGGTGTGTGTATATGTGTGCGCGTCCATGTGCAGGTCACCCTCATGTAATTAGTCATGTTGAAGGATACCTGAGCGAGTGTTAAAAATACACTGCGGGTGCACACATACACACACACACACGTCCCCCACTTCAGTTCAGTTCAATTCATCGGCTTCATTAAACAAACAATTTTGCCTGTGTCTGTTCAATTGTATGTTTTTATTTTTGCACTCAAGAAAACAGATACCGTTCATCCATGAATGAATCAAACACATAAACCAAATGTAAATAATAATTCCTCACACTTCACCCAACATTTTCCTCCAACAATATTTGTGCATGGCAACTAAAGCATGATTGATGATGAAGGATTTTAATGGTTTATGTTAAGGCATCTCAGACTGCTTGGTTTAGGTTAGAGAAAGCCTCGCGTAAGTGTTGAAGAAAGTCTATGCTACCTGGAAGCATGCAGTGCACATCGATCTTTTCAATATTTAACCAAAATAATCCATCTTTCCCTGACCATAACTCAGTGCTGTGTGTTAGCCAATGCCTAATAACAGACCACAGGCCCTGCTCTGTGGTGTCGAAGTCCAACAATCCACTCCAACATCCCACCTACTTCTGTGCAGTATAAAGGTGCATTTAAATAGAAAGCAAAGCTTTATCACCTCTAGTCATTCCTGTGAATTTGACCAGGGGGAACATTTATGCAGGCTGTGCTGATTTTTCCCAAACAGCCAATGTACCAACTTATATGTTAACTCTTAGCTAGCTTGCTAGTGAGAAACAGTTGCTGCACCAGGTGATTTGTCAGATAATTGTGCCCATTGTGTGCATCTTTAAATCTAACTTCATGTGCAATCATACAGCCTCTAAAATCCCCCCTCTATTAGATTGTCAATCCTCATGGACATTTAAAAAAATGTGGTCTCTGAACCCACAGTAAACTTGGAACTAATTACCTTCATGTCAAAATATATTAGGCATAGCACATCAGTGCTATATGAATGCATTTTGTAAGAGGCAGGAGGTTGTGTTGTAGAAGTGTGGGGGTACTGTGTGTGTTAAACGGTGTGTGTGCTTTATGTAGCATGTTTGCGAAAGGTAGGAAAAGTCTAGACTTCAGCAATGTCTACACCAATTTGTGGGCTGTGAAAACACAAACACAAACAGTCTGTCATCTTGCTAAAATTGACTATGCTGCTCACAACAGTGCCAGATGCATGGACTTACAGTGGGAAGTTCATACACACAGACACACACACACAGTGTCTGATAGCCTATGTGTGTCAGTGTAATAAATCATGTAAAGCAGGTTGCTGGTTGTTGCTGATGCTACAGTCTCCGTCTGCTCCACATGATTAGGAAGAGGATCATGTGGAGAATCTCCATATGTCTGCTTCACATTGGGCTTCCAAACCCCTGGGGAGGATGCCTGTGTGTGTGTGCACGCATATGTGTGTGTGTGTGTGTGTGTGTGTGTTGTCCATGAACCAGTAGATATCCACGCAGCTTGCATGCATCCTATCTGTGTGTGCCCCCGAGTGTGTGTGCTCACCAGTGTGTGTTTTCCTGTGAACAGCCCAGAGTGCATCCATGCATACTTTGGGTCCCTGGTGTATTTGAGTATGCAAGTTCAATGTTTCCATGTTTGGCGCGGGGCTAAATAATGCACAAAGAGACAGTAAGATTGAATGGATGAGTGTACATCTACTGCTGGCTAATTTTCTCTGTGATTTATTACACTCTACTGTACCAGTCATAGCCAGCTGCGATACATATACACACACCTCCCTTCTGAGACTACTGAATACAATGGTGGCAAGTACACAGGTTCTCAATCACAGATGGATCTTCTGTGTGTGTTGATCCTCTGTATTAACTCTTTCACTCTCGTTTTTCCTATTAACACATATTATTATTTATAAGAACATAGTTACTTGCACAAAAACATTACACCTGGCCTAGAGGACCATACCAGTGCATTTTAAAATTTTTATCTTCTTAAAGCTGCACTAATCAATATTTCAGTATTAAAAATGTCTCAGATGACTAGGTGCAATATACAAGGAGGCATTAGCAGGGACAAACCCACAGAAAATTCTGTTATTATTACTCAACTGTGGAGCTCTAAGCACTAAGGAATGTTTTAGCTTCTTACAGCTCACTGTTTTGGTTTTAAGACTCGTAACTTTACTGTTTTTGGCCCACTTCTATTGTGCTCATCAGTGTCTTCTCCAGATGCAGGCAGCTTTTTTCAGGAAAAATCCACTATACACTACATACCCCTACAGGAATTAAGAGGAAAAAAGCAACACAGAATTAACTAGCTTTAAAAGCGTACTTTTAAAGAGTGATTTAGTAATGCATGTCCATAAAGATGGCAGACTCATGAGATGCTTTAAGATTAAAAAAAATATAAATTGGAATCCAAGATGCCTGACTTTCTTGTATATTCAAGCTCCAAAAACACTACATCCTACAATTCCCACAATGCAGCTTGATACAGTGTTAAATCAGATGCTGTGTCTTTCCTCCTCCACACTCCTACTTTTGTTTTGTAGGCTGTCTGTTAAAAACTTTCCAGCCCTAAGCATCTCTAAGCCCTGCTGATGTAATCAGGGTTATTTCTCAGACTTTAGACAGTTCCCTCGAGCACCAGAGAAGACATTATACAACTGTTTCACATGCTAAGTAGTTCTCGTCATAGTGAATTACAGTAACTGAACTTTGCAGAGTGCCCCTTTTCTGCATGGTATGAAATTCACACAGCAGACTTGAAACTTGCTTGATTTGTGTCATCCATCACAGTGAACATCAAGTCTGCATTCATTTCTATCAAAGTTGTGTAGGTAATGCAATGTAGATGTTTCAAATTAATCTGCACTCAAGCTGCATTACAAGCAACAATAAGAACACTGACAGAATGTGAATTTGGTTTGTTGTGATTAATACCAGTTTGCACAGCCTGCTAACAGTTCGTCCTGTATGAGAAAATGCTTGCAACAGCAAGACAGGTACAGCCACAAATCTACAACACAACATTACCGATGGTCTGCTTTTCCAAATGCCTTGCTCAAAGGCGTGTTGAACAGGAGTTGTTGGGTGGAAAAGCGGGTGCCTTGTTTGCTTTGTCCAAGCAGATTTTCCCAACATGTCTGACAATGTGACACATGATTCCATTACTGACTTGCGTGACTCCTGTGCTGTACAGGTGAACACTGCACGGCTGAACAGCTCTGTAACCAGCCCATGCTGCCCCAACTGTCCTTCCACTCTCTGCCGTTCTCGTTAATCTCAGCAGTTTCACTTTTGCACGGCTCATGATTTTCTTTTCTTTCAGCATCACTTTCTCAAACATGCACATCTTTTATATTCCACATACATTTCTCTCCATCTGTTTCTCCCTCATTTGTGTGTTTCCTCCAGTCTGCTTACTGAGCTTAGTCTTTCCTCCCCTCTGTCTTTCTTTATTCTTCTCATTCTCCGTTACCTCTTTCTACCTCCTTTATCAGACTCTCTGTTGCATCGTCATTGTCCTAATTCCCCCGCCCCCTCTTTGGCTTGCTCTTCTTTGTCTTTTTGCTTCTTCCCTCTTTTCTATTTTAGCGGTTTGCCACAGTGGTGTGTGTGTGCGTCTGTGCTTTCACTTGTGTGTGTTTGTGTCCATCAGTCTACCACGCCGCTGCAATTCATCATCATTTTATCTACAGCTCCCTTAATTGGATCCTATCACAGTCCCACCTGACGAGCAAAGAGGTGGGGTGTGGGGAGAAGGAGGCCCATCACCACATGGGTTTGCACACACACATACAGTGGTACACACACACACACACACTTCAGTCCCCTCTGTCTAGCCTTATAAACAGTCGTGTTTATGCTGGTATAGTTACTACTTTTCCTGCCTCCTACAGAAAGAACATCAGGACTTAACAAAAACATTAAAGTGCACTGAGGAATGAAGTGAACGTGTATGTGCGTGTGTGTGCATCCATTCAGTTTGTCAGTGCATCACAGATTTGCTGAGGAAGGTCTCTGTCCTCCAGCATCAGCAACTATGTGCAGTCGTACTGGTGAAGTAATGAATGTGAGTCTATCTAACACTGGGGATGCAAGCTGCACGCCATACTTTGGAGTGAGTGCTGGTGTTTGGTGGCATGGGAAGCTTTCAGAAGACACAAACTGAGAGAGAGAGGAGAAAATATAACTAACATACAGCTGTGGGGTTCAAGCTATAGGTTTTTTTAAACGCACTGGTTATAATGGAAATGATGAAGTCAATGATGAAGGAGTGAACATCTTAGACAGAGTCTCAGCGTGCTGAAGGTATATGGAGTAATTGGATAATAAAAGCCAGAATACCTTTGAGAAAAGAACTGTGCATCTGACTTTGACCAATTTATTCAAATATTCAACTTGATGTACAGCAATTACTGTATTCAAAGCTAAATTTTGCACTGTTCAATAGGCTTTAAAGTAGTCAGGTCACTCAGGACAAATCTGGCAAAAGCCTGTCATAACATCCTTAAAAGAACACTCACACTCGTATGAAGCAATTACAGAAACAGACAGAACCAAATATGCACAAATTACCTTTCCAAAACAAAAAAGAAATGTAGGCGCAATCATCACAATCTGGAAATCTACTTCAATAATGTGCCCTTGAACTATTTTACGTGTCACCATCCAACATCAGCGGCAGACTGACTTCCAGGATCACAACGCTGGAGCTCATTCGTTTGCCTTTGTAGGGAGAAAGTGGGTGAATGGGCAGAGTTCAAAAACAGTGGCCTCAAATCAGTGATGTGTTCCAAGCCCAGTGGTAATGCGGCAGCCGGCTTAATGACCCGGAGGCCCTGACAAGCGTATGACAGGCTGAAGAAAAGGTGTTCGGTGAAGCTGCCAAAGCCACACACTGGCTCCTGTTGCCTTTTAACTGCGAGGACTCGCTATTGGACCTATCACCGTGAGCGAGTGCTGCGGTGTGCTGCTCGCATGTTAATCATATGTCTTGTTAAGTAAGTCATAATTGGTGCCGTTAAAATGTCTCCCCTCTGCCTCATGCCCTGATTGGAGCTGAGGAAATTAACATTGCTGAAATGGTCGCTCCCTATTAGCGCTGACAGTTTGACTGAGGGCTAAGAGGCAGGAATGAGGAGTGGGAATGAAGAGAGAGTGGCTTTGCGACAGTCAGTCCCTCTGGCCATACACTTCAGTTTCTAGTCTTTGCCACACTGGTCTATTACTGCTGTCTCACACCGCAGCTAACCAGCTGTGAAGCCTCCAAATGGTTAAACCAGTATGGCTGTCCTGAATGGAGCTCCAGCTGACAGATCAAACAGCTAGGGCTGGTCAGAGCAGTGAGACTGTTGATCAGGATTGTCTGAGATGGTAATCAGTCAACAATCACCTTAGCCAATTCGTAAACTCACATCTATTGGGTGGGCTGATCTTACAGGAGATTTCACCTCTGCAAACTGCTGTAATTCCACTGCAAAGCTTTGTAATATGTTGTGCCTTACCGTAGTCTTCTGACACTGTATGCTGGTGCTGTTGAACCTCAGAGCCGGCACACTGTGCGTGTTGCCTTGGATGTGGAAGATACACTCGTAGTTCTTCTGTCCAGACTGCGGCTGAGGCAGATTCTGGGCCAGCAGGGTGATCGGCCTCATAACTCCTGCAGGGATATAGATCTGGGTGGAGGGCAGGATCTGAGGACACTCCTGGAGATGAGAAAAGTAAGAATAAAGAAACTGAGACATGACTAGAAAAGAAAACAGACAATCTCAGTGGAATGCAGATTTGGGTGGACAGAATGTTGTGGACGTGCTGCTGGAGAGATGGGGTAAAGAAAACTGACATAAAAAATACAGATCAGGCTTTATAGCCTAATTGACAAGTAATGATTGTATATTGAATGGCACTGAGGCATTACAGAACTCCCTTATGTCCATAATTAAATAGAAATCTTTTCTTTTTCCTCCTAAGAGCATCCAGCCACATCATTCCAGATGCATTCCAGCATCCTTTGTTCTCATGGCGGAGGATGTTTGAACAATCAGGCAGCCTAAAACCTCCACTTACAAATTATCAACACTCTTGAGGATCAACCCTTGTCCTATTTATGAACCACTGAACATTGAATGTGACAGTTACTTGTCAAAATGAGTATATGCCACTTTGGAATCAAACCCTTCCCAGTATTAATGAGGCTGTTATGGATATTAGCTGTGTTTTTCCCTAAATGAATGCACCAAAAGGATATTTTAATTCTTTCTGCATGGACAAAAATGAGAGCCCGAGGCAGTGTCTCTTAGGAACGTGGACAGTGTTAATTCTACCACGCTGCACTGTAAAACAGCTACAGTCTAACGGATTACAGAGGCAGATGACTGAGGGGTCAGTGCTTCCATTCAGCGGTTTCTTGCTGCTCTTCAGTCAATAAAAAATTGGCTAGAACGGTAGCTTTGCACCACATTAATTGAAGGAAAATAACTGAAATCTCTAAGCGCCCCGAGTAAATCAAAAGACAATATTCAGCTGTCAGCAAGAATCCATGCCACATGACTGCTCATGCTCTGGAGTTAATTTGTATTTCAAAACTGTGATTTTAACTGGTTCAACAAAAGAGATTTCATTCAGCATGTTCATGTGTTGCATTGATACTACAGTATTTAACTCTATGGAATACTTCACATCATATTCAAAAAATTATCACAACTGTTTGCCACAGCTGTCAACCTCCGAAAGACATGTGAAAGGAAGTTTTAACATCTTATTTTTTCCAAAAACAAATAATTTGAATTTCAGTCAGTAACCACCACAAATAATTGCTTTTAAGAGATTTAATGTAAGTGTCTTATTATTGATAATATAGGAAGCATTTGCCTTGTTAATCATTGTTCCAGTATGCTTAAGTTATTGTTTGTGGGGAGGTTATATTGAGCCTAACCAACAGGCTCTGACTTGTTAAGGCATGTTATGCAGTGTGAAGTGGATAAAAAGCACCATTGCAATATCATGAAGGCTGTAATTACCTCTGAACAAGTTTTATCCACTAATGTGACTTTGGTATTTATCTGGAGATGCGGTAAACAATCATAAAGACCATACAAATAGCAAACTGGAATTTATAAATGAAGTCATGTTCTGCTTTAAGTGCCATTAGGCAAACTATCATTCTCCTATTAGGATGGCAAACGTTTATATCTGCGATGATAAATCAGTAGGAAGTGTTTTCGGTTTAATCAGGAAAAAATACCTAAAGTCAAACTACAGCTGCAGCAGCCTCATACTCTCAGTAGGAGTTTGCTGTATGCAAAGGTACTGTCTAATGGAGCATTGTTAATGACTTGCAGATTGGCCTGGGAATGGCAGAGAGGGTGGGGAAGGGAGAGAGAGGTTTGGACATAATGGCGCCAAGAGACTCCTCTGCTCCCTTCACTTCCACAGCCAGACAGCACTGACACCACATGGGAAGGTGAGGGGTGGAAAAGATTTGGAGATCATCTCACACAGGAAGCTTTCAAATCATCTACAATTAAATATCTTTGCAGTTCAAGAAGGATACAAAGGAAACACGGAGAGAGTGGATAAAACAGAGAAGAACAAGAACAAACATGCAAACTTTGATACAGAAAATAAGAGGGAAAGTCATTTCATCATGAGAGGCTGAAATGCTTCTATCCAAAAAAATTCAAAAATCTTCATATTTGTTATGAATACATTCCTTCACAGCTGCACTAACTGATACTTTTAGACTGACAATGGTGCAAATGACTATATGTAATGTGAAACTTGTAGGGACAAACAGACACAGAACAGTCATCCAACAGGCTGTGCAGAGCTTTAGCTTCTTTAAGCTAATTGTTTTGGGCCTGCAAGCTGCAAATGCCGATAATTAAGAGATAATATGGAAATGTTTTTTGTTTCAGTTTGTTCTGCTGCCCCCAAGTGGCCAAAAGAAGAGAAAGAGAAAAGAGAAAATTTTAACACAGTGTTAAAACTATCCATATGTTACATCTTTCTATCCTTTTTTTTTTTTTTTTTTTCTAGGAAGAGACTATGAGCGTCATTATGACTGGTAGTCTTATCGACACTAACTTTACAGGTATGTTTGCCAACTGTCCTGGTCCGCTTTATGACGCGGTTGGATAATGTGACCACTCCTACTCTTAATTATCAGCTGGAGGCTGGGATGAACAGGTTTTTTCCCCAGTCGGCAGCTCATATCGACAGAGAGTCTAGCATGGTATGAATGTAGGCATACAGTGGTAAGAGAGAAGGAGGAGGAAGAGAAATAAGGAAAGAGAGACAGAGAAGAGATCAAATCAATGCCAGTGAGCCCAGTGAAGCAGATTGTCAATTAGTGAGGCTGACAGTCAAAGTTTAAAGTATTCACAGATGGCGACAGGCCGCTAATGAACTGCTTCTTGCCTCTAATAAAATGGAAAACAGGACTAAAGAAGCCTACATGGGAAAAAGGAAAAAGTCTGTGTGAGTGTGTGTGTGTGTTTGTGACGTGATACTCTGACTAGATAGAAGAGCATCTAGTCTGAAGTAGCAGTCATTGTTAATGTTGGAAGAACTAGGCTTAAGCATCTGCTCCAATTGTGGCATGGAAATCCTGTCCGGATGCCACACACCTCCACACACACACACACACACACACACACACACACACGTACGCACGCACGCACGCACGCACGCACGCACGCACGCACTGAGACCATACCACATCACATCTGTTCCTTTCTGTTGCACATTCTGGGATGCTGTTGCTTCAACCACCCACACACACACACACACACACACACACACACACACACACACACACACACACACACACACACACACACACACTCTCTCTCTCTCTCTCTCTCTCTCTCTCTCGCTCTCCTAAGGCCTGTTCCTTATTACAGATGCATCAGAGTCAGGGTAAAAAGCACAGCGTCACATTCCTCTGAGGAACATGATAACACAACACGCATATGCATAAACACACGCACAAAGGCATTACCCACATAGAACTCACATATACAGTACAAAGACTCACAATTGTGTGAAGACATAAAGGGGAAGGAGAGGGTCACACACACACACACACACACACACACACACACACACACACACANCACACTTCCAATGAAAAATCTCTATTAAGACTCTGTCATATGCCTCTAGCATCTGTAGCCCTGTACACTGTGCAGCACCCCCAGGCTACATTATTGGGAACTGAATGATATATTCCCAGAGCGTTTATTTATATGGTGGCCATTTTGATCTGAAAAACTGGAAAAATGTGCACTGAGTGAATATTAACCAACAATATATATGATTTTGGACCATGCAGTTTGATCACACTGGAGGAACAGCAATCCTAAACTTGCTATATGCACACTGAGAAGCATAAGGCCCTTTTCACAGCAGACAATTTCACATGTCATACAAGGAGAAGCACAGCTGTGATTAATAACAATAATGATGTATCAATGCAACCTGGTCTCAGCATCAAATACCACTGCCTGGTCGTGCACAAGCTACCCCTAAGTGTCCGTATGAGATGCACAGAGCTTTCAACTAACTCCAATGTAAACCCATCCTTGGCAATAATAGATGCTCATAACAACTGCACCAGCCAGCCAACATGTTCTCATCCCAGCGACGCACAAAGTCTTCCCACAGAAAGTCTTTCTGACTCATGGTTAATGTGAAAAAGTTTGTTAGTTCAATCTTGGCAGCAAAACAACTTGGTTAGGTTTTTTAGCGTCACTCGTTTTAGCGAGTTGGTTTGTTAGAGGACTTTGTGCAGACTGTCAGAATAAACAGAGGTCAGTGAGACAGAGTGAAAGAATGAGAAACACACAGCTTACATGTGGAGGTGGCAGTATGTGTGCAGATAACACACATGACATTTACTGAATATATATCTAGCTCTGACACACCTTAAGTCATCATATCATCTATTTACTTCCTTTCTCACACTTCTAATTAATTTCTATCAAAATGGAGACATCACATTTATCGTAGTGTCAGAGAAGAGGCTAGAGCTCTGATTGGCTGCCGGCTGTCACCCATGAGGCCACCTCCGTGAGGCGCTGACAACCTCCGAGTATGATGGATGAGGGAGTCTGTGTGTGTGTTTGTCTCTGTGTGTGAGTGTCAGGGGGGTCAGCACAGTGTAGAGCGTCCCCATGGATTAGCGTTACAGTCCAACGAACCATTTCAGAAAGGAGGGGGCGAGACCCCATCGACCAGTGCTGTGACACACACACGCACACACACGCGCACACACACACACACACACACACACACACACACACACACACACACACACACACACACACACACACCAGAAAGAAAGAAAAAGGGCCTGATATGATGACCACATCTCCCAGGAGAGAAAGAGTAAGAGTCATCTGTTCAGCAATGTCTCAGTTATAGACACTAATATTGTTATACCCTTAGAGGATAATTCTAACAGGAAGAAGTACACGTGCACGCACACACGCACGCACACCTGAGAATGCCACAATAACGTGCAATGGGTCACGCCAGTAATCCCTATAAATGTCTCAATTCAAGCCACCCACAGACAGGTCATGAGGCTGTATCTATATACTGCAGATCTCCTCAAACTGTTTTTCCTATTTGGACGCATCTCTCCTTCTCAGTCTATTTCTATCACTCTACATTAATAACTTTTTCTTCATCTTCCAGAGTCTGTCTCTTATAATCCCATAGGAAACAGTGCAAGACAGGTCAAAATGGAGAGGGCTTTGTCAACCCACTGTATACATCATGACATTCTGCTCTATTCAGAGCACATACTATACAATAAGACACCCTCCCTTGTGGCTGCCTCTGCACTAAATGCTATGGATCTTTTCATGTAAAGAGGTCAAACAAAGGCCAGACATAAACTGGTATCCATCAGCACAGCAGCCACATTGAGCTACGATACTCTTGTGTGTGCAGAATAATAACATTTGATATGTGCATTGTGTACGGCTCACAGACTGGTTTACGATGTACACGAGTGTGTGCTGCACTGTTTCTACTTTGTCAGCAATGTCGGACCTGTTGGCCTTTTTCAGCTCTATGACCAAGGCTAACTGAATAAAACTCTCTTGTCCAGACATTGATTAAATAGTAAGGCTCTTGGAAGATCTACAGCGTGGGTATGATTTTTTTCATGTATCTTTGATTGTAAATAGTCACTGCTATGGTGAAGAAATTCTCCACCATTTTTCAAGAACTGTATTGACTTGGAAACAAGTTGTTCAAGTCAGTATAGCAAACTACTTAGCAAACAGTTGCTTATTTACACTTCCAGTAGTTACGTTCATTTGGAGCCACATTTCGGGCCAATATAGGTCCCTAACCCTAACCCTCGTTTTTTCAGCTCTGTTTTTCGTCTCCACCGTCTCCTGAGGGAAAGATCTGGCTCTTTAGCTGCTTAATGCTTCACTATGTTCATCAGACCATTGCTAATTGTGTTTGTCAGCAGTTTGGTGTTGAGAAACTGGCATAGGATAAGTTTTTAGGGATTTTTCAGCCGAAAACGGCTGTCTGATCCGTCCAAAAACCATCCTATGAGAGCAGTGAGAGTGAACCTAAACAGTAAAGTTGTGGACTGGAGAGATCAGGGCTTGACAAAATCTAACCATCTGCCAGCTTCAACAAGGCAAATTAAAAATAAAAATAAAAAAATTGACATATGCCAAAGCTATTTAAGACATGTCTTTTTTGTCCTACAGTTCAACTTTGTAGTAAGCTATCAAGCTACAGAAAAGATACTGTACCGGGAAGGGAAAAGACCCCCACTCCACTGACTCTCCGGAGCTCTTCATCACACATGTCTCCATTAGAATAGCATTGCCCTGAGTGCTATCTCCGATGACCAAGCCTGATTGTGTGTCTATCTGGATGCTATCAGGTCTGGATGGTCAAAGTGGAGGATGTAGCTGATAAGCATCAGCTGGTGGATCGATAGGATCCTCTAAAAATACACAATCTGTTTGAGAGTGTGTGTGTGTATTTCTGAGGGTGACACAGTAGATACATGACAGATAATGACAAACTATTCAGGATGGCCTCACTAAATACAGCCTGTGCTCTCTTTTTTTTCGCCGGCAGGATCAAAATTTGATGAATTTTGTTTCTTCTTGTGAGGGGAAAATGACACAGTGCTCCTTGTCATGTGGGAACCAACCAAAAACAGACTCGCAACCCATTTTAGACCATGACCCAGTGAATAATAAGAGATTTCTGTGACCCACCTAAGTACCAGCCAACCTTTCAAGGTCAGTCTAAAAGCCCATGAGAATTGTACTTCTCCATCATCTTCCTTCATGTATATTGGTTTACTTCCTAGGTAAGTGAATAGTCTCTTGGTCCCAGGGGTCCTAGGTTTGAAAAATGTGAGCAAATCACAGCACATCCAGCTTCATAACAAGATATTGCAGTATCTACTACGCAAAAAAACTGGGGCCAAGAACTTTTGAAAGCGATCGCTTCTCTTTGTGAGACCTGTTTCATCTCTTATTCTACATTTGTGACTCATCCCCTGTGCTTCATTTCAACGAAAAAACATTTCATCTGTTTTGCTCAAATGACCCGACTTCCTCAGTCGTTGTCTCAGGTGGAGGGAGTGCTGGCACCCCGTTGCACCAAACTAGGAGCTCTTCTGTTCAATGAAAGACACTTTGAACTGTGTTAGAAGCCTTTTGGAGTGTCCACCCACTCTTCGCAGCCCTTTACTATAGGGGATATGGAGCGAAGCGGGTGATATGGTAAAGATAAAACACAGAAAGAGTTCCCACTGTTATGAACTGAGAATAAACAATGACTTGACTTTATTATGGCTTTATAACAGCAATTTGACCTAGTGTGCCTTGGAAAACTTGAGCACTTGATTGTACTACCCTGGTCATTTTTAATCATAGCAACTTCTCTTGTGTCACAAACTCAAAGGAATTTACACTGCTAGTCAACTTCATTAACAACATATGAACATTGTTTGCAGGGATATCAATAGAGTGCAGCTTTAATAGAAAAAAGAAGGGGAAAAAACACCTGTACATGCCATACTGTCAACCATAGCAACCTTTTCCCTTCACATTTGGCCCTTAATGAAGGTATTTTAAGAATTATAGAAAACAAAAACAAATTGATTCCTTTGCTTTGCATGTGGTTGATACAGCCTGTTAGCAAAGAACAATGGACTGAAGAGCATTACACCCGTTAACTCCCCTGTCCCTCCTCCTCAGTGCTCCATTCAACAGTTTGATGGCCATTAAATTTATCCACTGAGACAGTAAGCACCATCAAAACTCTTTCAAAACTAATTTCCCTCATATGATTACTTGTGTGCCTTCAGAGCAACAGTGGAGTGACGTTTATTAAGCCTTTACTGGCAAAGACAATTGGGCTCGGACGAGAAACAACGCAGGACAGTGTCATTTTGACTGAAAATCACCAGGAGTGATACAAGTCGTCATGGACTGTTCACACTTAATATTTTAATATATTCCTCAGAAAAATACTAAATCTGCCTTGCGGTGTATGTATATAAGAGAAGTCATGAATGGAAGCCTGGAACAAGGCAATGCACAACGGTGGAAAAGAGGCTTTGAATCCTCTGTACCTTAATTATCAGTGACATTTGACTGTTTCCTATTTATGCTCCACAGACAAACGAAAGTTGTGTAATCTTAAAGACAAACATACGACGCAATTAAATGATTTTCAGCAGCTGTGCTTCCAGGAGAGAAAAAAAAAAAACTAGAGCAAATAGCATTAGCTAAATGACATGGAATTATTAAGTAGATGCTAAGGAGATATGAAGCACGGGTGGAGTCACGACCCTCAACTATCCTTTCATCTCCTGAATGGTTAAACATCTGTCAAATCCTCCTCCCACGCCTCCATCCTTCTCCTCCTTTCATCAACTTCCTCGCTCCATCCTTTCCTTCTCTTCAGCCTCCTGTTGATGTTGCTCCGTCTGACTCTGATGTCTCTTATCCTAAATTCTTCTTACCTTAGCAGCCTCGCTCTTCCTCGCCTTCCTCCTGCCTTTGTGTATCCCATTCCTCTCATATCATATCTTTTCCTCCCTATCTTATCATTTCTCTAATATCCCAATTTTCAAAATCTTTTTCCAAAGCCTCCTCAAAGAACGCCAACCAGAAACATGTTTGATCGATCGTAATTTCACAAAGCTTGTTGACAAATTGGCCTTGAGCAATTTGATCAAATGCAAAGTCCAATCTGCTATTTTATTGTGACTTCTTCCTCTAGAGAGAGGTAACAGTTTATATTACATCAAGCCATTTCTACTCTACTTATTAAACCAAAGCTTCTGGGATATTTTAAGACAAAATCAAGAGGCTTTATCAGAGATAGTATCAGTGTATTTAATTTAAACAGATTTAATTAGCCGTGTGTTGTTAATTGTGGAACTGAAGGAGCCAGATGTGAGACAAATTCGTTAAAAGGAAAACCTGCATGTTGCATAGTGTACTCCTACATTTATGAGTCGTTATTTTTTGCAGACAGCACTTTTTCTAATTATTTATGTGAAGCGTGCACATGGTTTCATAAATGAAGCCCCTGGTTGTTTTAGCAAGCTTGCTTCTTCTCTAACAACTAGGCCACTGCAACACTCCTCCCTTACTTTTTATTGTGGATGCTCCACCTTTCGCTTCTCATCTCATCTGTCTCTCTCCATTAAACACGGCAACGATCAGAGAGGCATCTGGAGATGCATCTTTAAGCTTTAATACAGTTTGAATAATTAACACATGGGCGTGTGCGCACACACACACACACACACACACACACACACACACACACACACACACACACACACAGAGCTGAGTCTATCAGTGGCAGGCAGCTTCCCCAGCCAGAGAGACCCAGAGGGAGATGGGAAGCTTACTCTGTGCCAGCCCCACAGCCTCCGAGCTGGGCAACTCAGAGCTGTGAACCAGCCTGAGCTCCAGCAACCAGCAACAATGGAAAGACAGCTGCAACTCTGACACCCTCAGCTGAGGGACAAAAAAGAGGGTGTCTGGCTCCTGCTAATTGACTTGTTAAAGGAATGAGGGAGTGACTGAACAAGAGGGAAGAGCTCACAGGGTTAGAGATCAAACAGGGAAACCCGTATGGAGATGGCTGGTGAGGTGCGTGGCGTGCTTTGAGCAGTGATACTATGGTAGTGTGTAGAAAGGTTGGCTTGTGGCTTACAATGCAAACATGCATTCCTGTACGCCTGCGTTGCTGTTTCCTGCAGCGGCGAGGTGACTTGACAGACACATATGAGCATCTAACCAAGTCACTCGTCATGGTGATTCATCCCCTAATTAGCAGCACGAAGGCTAACGCTGATCCACATATCTATATTCACCTTCTGTTCATGTGGAGCCTAACACAGCCTGCTAATGATTATCAATGAGGCTAGGCTACAAAGCCATCGGTTCAATCCCCTGTGCAGCAGCAATGCATCATGGACCTGCTGTATTTCACAGAGTGTAAGGAGGTCAGGCCTGTAGGAAAGGGGGGAGCGTGGAACGAAGGAGAAAGGGAAGAAACACAAGATAATGGATGAACGGGACACAATGGAAGATAGGGGGAGGACTTAGAAGAGGAAGAAGGGAAGACAGAAAGATGGATATGGGAAGAAAGGAGATGAAGAAAATCTAAAAGAAATAGGGGAAGAAGGAAAGCAGGGAAAAAAGGAAGGGAAATATGAAGAAAGGAAGAAAGAAACAAAGAAATAAAGATCACACTGAGAACAGTCAGAGCTGGCGAGTTGCAGTTCCACATACTGAAAAGGTCAGTGCCTCGATAGTTAAATAAACTGTTTCAGAACGGCTGATGCAGAACAAGTACGGGCTCATAATGAGCACTTCATTCGACAGATTCAGATGACTTCACTATCTTCATGAGCACAGTACATCATCCTGAAATAAATACCTACTAGAAGCTACACTTTCTGAAAACATGAGTAAATAAATAGAAAGAAAAGAACTGGTCTGAAATGAGCGTGATCTAATGCCTCAACACTCTTTGCTACTGGTATAAAAGTGATAAAGTGCTATTCTGTTGTATCAGGGTGTGGAGGTCGGGATGGAGGATGGGCTTGGAGCATGTGATGCTTTCATGCAGGTGACTGAAGTTTGTGTCACGTCATAGACCTGCAAGCAAGCCGACTGTAACAACAAAGTTTCCATAACCTTAAGCGACGGTTAGCTGTCTAACCCTACCCATGTACCAACAGTTTGTTTTCCATAATTGCTATCTTTCCTATGGTTGCCATGTGCATATGCATTGTAGAAAGCAGGAATTTTAAAAATGTTGGCATCAGGTTTAAAAAACATCACCACTGAAGGTAATCTGGAGACCAGAGTTGGCGAAACAGTAAAACTGTGACCTTCGTGTTAAAAATGATGTATCAGGGATCTGTGCTTCCGTGAGTCTGACCAGTGGGTGGGTTGCTGGATGAAATTGTATTGTGCCACACATCGTTGTGTTTGCCAGAGCCCTCTGTCCCCTTTCATGGTGCAACTCAGTACTCTGTTGAAATAATGAGAGGATGTGTTTTTTTCATGCAGCCTTATGTATTGACTACACTGCTCTAATGCACACACATTTATACCTCATTTAGACCTGGTATTAAGATGGGATCTGTATCCAGATACATTATCTGCATAATAAATCATCTCATCTTGCCTTTGTGTTTAGACCTGCTAAATTGAATGCCTTCTCATTATCCTCACTGAGATCAGATCTCTGTCCTCCGGAGCAAAACCTGAGTGTGAGTAATTTGTGGTAGTGGCAAATCAGCCCCAGACTCCCTGAAAAAAATCATAGAGGTCTGTGACTTGTGGAGGGGAAACTTCATGAACTTTGTGAAACACTGATTCTTGATTATTCATTCTCTCTTGCAAATTTGGCAAATGTAATCAATAAATAGTCTGATTCTGAATGCATAAAAAATACTGTGTCCGTGTGTCCTGGTGTGTTGCAGTACTGACACACAGGCTGCTCTGTGACGTGATAAATGACATGCCCTGTGAACAGCAGATCAACCACACAGATGAGCACACCATCACACACTGTTGCATTCACACCTGACTTTAACATGCATATTTCCTTATCCAGATAACGTGTCTGGGTACATCAGGTGTAAATGGGGTCTTACTATATGGCTGAGCTTTTCATGGCTGTGCTACTTGCAAGTTCTCATTGTTCTCCTTGAGTCCAGAGTTACAAATAAACCCTCTGTCAGGATTAGAGATGATCACTGCAGCATTAATTTAAGATACTTTCATCAATATGTGAAGGCAATACAAGGAGATGATCAGTAGCCAGAGCTCAGGTCATGACTCAAGACCAAACTGTTCAAAAAAAGCCATTAAGTCACTTCCTGTCAAAGCTCCCATCTGGCGCTGTTACTTGGCAGCCATTTTGTTTCTGCTGTCAATCATGAACCGCATTAATTCATTTGTGGGACATGAAATATCCCGAGCAAAAAGCAAACCCATGCAAAATGAATGAACGGCTTAATTAAGGAGCGAGCGAATTGCAGTCAATAAATGAGTAAGCAGGCGGGCTTGAGGACAGAAAGTAAATGCAAACAAATCGGTTTTTCTTTCACTTTTTCCGTTGGTTTTTATTATTGTCTTATTTTTTCCATTTGAAGTCATTTGGAGCAACCCCTGGGCCCAACGTCGGCCCGGTCGGCTCCACCAGCCCAATGCTGGGATTCAGTGGAGCAGAGCAAATTTGTTTGTCTCTGTGTTTGTTTGTCCTGGTGTTTGTTTTTCTCATTGTTTGTGTTTATGCACATTTCTGTTCATGGCCTTCTCAAGTGTTTCTCCAGCTCTGGCAATTTTCTGCCTGGTCGCCCCTAATATGCCTCTCTGTTTATATGCTGTCACAACACAGCTGATTTATATATATTTACATATCCTGGAAGTGACAACAGAGAATTATATTTACTTTAAGAGGACAAAACTTATACATTAGTATTTATCTGTTTGCAGAGGGAAAAGTGTGTTTTTGTGATGCACCTGTGGAACACATTCACAGATGCTTTGAATTTTATCAGATATGAAGTGAAGTCAACCTCAAGAAATATGACAAATGCCTTTGGGAAGATAAGCAGTGTAGTGTGAATTCAATCACTTTGGCAACCTACTGCTAATGACACAGGGGGAAACTTTTTCAGGCAGTGGAGATGGGCAATATTGCTTTCAGCAGGGGCTACGAACTGGCAAATTGGAACAAAATCAAGGCTAGAGGAGATAAATGTGTGACGACGAACATACTGCTGTTGGCCCAAGTGCGCATATGCATAGCTTCAAAATGTTACCTATCAGTGACGGACACACGCACCCGTCACAGAAGCCCAAAGCTGCCACTTCATAGTCTGCTGTGTTAATAACAATAATACATGTAAGGATGTGGTGATGGCCCCGATGTGTGTGAGTGTGATCAAAATTCAGCAAAACCCCCCTGACATTCAAAGTGTCTTGGTAACTATGGCAACGCCTGCACCAAAAAGACAGAGTGCATCAGAAGAAGAAAAAAAAAGGCTGAATTGATGCAGCTCTCCAAACAAGATGAGGATGGATGTCGGCCTGGTGTGTTTACAGGACGGCGTAACGTGATGACAGGGTGTGTGGAGTCAAGTGTTCTTCCCACTCCCTCCCTTTTTTCCCCTCTCGACCCCCCCCCACACACACACACACACTCACTCACACTCTCTCTCATAGTCATGTTTCCATCACTTCAGAGGATATTAAATTGACTTACATTCACTTCCTGGAGACTTACCCCAACCATAACCACTACTTGCCTAACCCAAACCCTTAGCCTATCCTTACACCAAGCCTTCACCCTAAAATTTAAGGATTTATGTTATGGGGACTTGCTGTTTGCTGCCAAAAGGAAGGAAGGCGCGACCCCACAATGTGAGTGTGTAAACAGATTTATGTCCCCACAATGCGAGAAATACATGTCCACAAGATATCTGGAAATTGCAGTTCCATATGTATACACATATACACGTATACCTAACTCCCATGGCACCCACACATGCACGCACGCACGCACCCACCCACCAAAGTCTGGGCACCTACACCACCTTCATGCCCACCCACGTTGAGCACTCTGAGCTATATGTTTCTGATTGTTCAGTTTCAGCATTGCAGGATTTCTGTAAACAAAAATGGAGTGACAGACTGAGAAAGTGAAAGGAAAGTGCAGGCAACAAAAGGGTGGGTGAGAGAAGAAAAAGAGGGACAGCATTTCTGCGCAACACATAACATGTTAATCTGATAGGATGAAATCAGGTTTCTCCCAATGTGCAGTCAGAAGACAGAGAAGGAATGAAAAATAAGGAGAAGAATCAAGGAGAATGTCTGAAATAGCCTTCTACCACCCTGCACACACGACAAAGTGATATTAAATTTCTGCCTCGGATACAGACAGAGCTCAAGTGGAAGTGGCTGGGTATTAAGTGCAACTTCCTGAAAGCAAAAGCTAATTTGTGTTTGTCAGTGTGAATTTCTGTTTGTGTGAGAGACAGCGAGAATTAGAAACTTAGACGGGGACAGGGGGACTGTGAAAGCGAGTCGGCTCATGGATAGAGGAGGGTTTACATGCAAATATAACATTTGGGATGGTAGCGCGTGCTGCCATTTGCATACTCATTCACCCCGACTTGTTTATAAGTGAATAAATCCAGCGCTGCTTGGAGTATAACAGCTGCTGCTGGGCCGCTCAGAGCACCATTCATTCATACACGTACGTACACACACTCAAATGGTGTACAGGTCCCAGCTGCACCCTTGGCATTACTACACCGCTATCAATACTTGTGTGTGAGCGTGTGCACGTGCTTTAATACTCATAAATGTATTCCTGCATTGCTTTGTGCTTCTGAGTGTCTTTGTGTGCGAGTGTTTGTGAGAGCATGTTTGACTACATGTGCTCATGGATGTTTGTGTGTGCTCCTGCATGTGTTGTGTACGTGCACGCTCCAACCCTCACCTCCGAGGTATTGACTCGTCCCTCCTGGAAGGAGCAGTCGCTGGCATCCTGAGTGCACATGTGGCGATATTTGCACCAGTGACAGGGGAAGTTTCCATTGACACAGGATAGGCACCTGGAGCAGGTGAGAGAGACGGAGGAGAGAAAGTAAGAGGAGGTAATGTTTTTGAAGCAATGATCATCACAGCTCGTTTAAAATTTCATCTCCATTTGTTAGACTGATAAATCAACCGGGCCAATATCATGTTATTGCAGATACGTATCTGAATCTGTTTATATGCCAAGCAGTAAGTAACAAGAAACTGTTGTACGATTCCAAATTAAAGGTTGGAGGTAATTTAGAAACAGTGTCATCCAGTTTGTCACATCCCTTGACACAATGTGTGTTTCAAAAATGAAAGTGAAAAAGGATATTATCCTATTAACCAATCGTTGTATCGTTGTCAGATTTCTTTAAAGTTCTAACTACTTGTATCAGTATTGGCCTCAAAAAGTATCAAAAAAAATCCCATTTTAGCTGTAATTTTGGTCAGTTTACTCCTCAAAGCAAATAATTCAACACATTCCCTCAATGCAGCATAACGCTGCATCAGAAAGCACCCACGACAAAGACATTATCAGGAAGATTTTTGTTTAACAAAAGCTTTCAATCAAACATTGATGTAAAGTTGAGCACATTCTATGGAAAATTGATATTTCATTCAGAACTTCTAAACTGCTCATTACAATTAGCATAAATATACACTGACAGAAACTCAGCTGCTATGACCTGAATTCATCATAGATTAGGTACAATATGCTCCGGCAGGACTGTTGCCAAGTGAAATACAGGAAGAGTGGAAACACAGATCAAAAGGAAAGCTTCAACGGGGGATGCGTATCACACACTGACAGGCTGAGCATGGACACGCATCAACGCAGTCGCACAACATTAAATGTTTATGGCTAAATCTCCCCAAATCACGTTGGAATAATAAGTGTAACTGTGGCCTTGTGCATTAAGACTTTATTCCAGCTGTCAGCGAGGCCAAGGCAGGCACTGAAGACAGCTGAGAGAGAGCAGGAGAGAATCCTTGGCGATCCACTCCTCCCTTCTTATTCTCCATGCTTGGAGGCTTACAGTGAACTAAGCTGGCAGACCAAGATAAGCCTGTTTTTATATAACACTTGTTTTTTTCTTCTTCGTCTTCTTCAGAGTTGAGGAAGCAAAATGAATATATGCACATTCAAACATGGATTACCATACAAAAACAAGGCTATCATGGCTCCCAGAAAACAATGGAAGGGAAGGTTGCACACAAAAAAGGTTAGTTCAGGTATTTACTTTTACGTTTAATAGAAGAAGCTAAATTAAAAGTTGCTCAATAATTCAGCAAAGCTTTGTTTTCACGATGAAAAAGGAGAAAGAAATCTCAGCAATGGCATTAGCAATTCCTCAACTTCAGCAGGAATGTAACCCAACTTGTTTCATTCAAAGTCTCTACTTGATCATAATTTCTTAAAGTGTTTTGATATCAACGCTGTGTTCAATTACACTCTGTCAATCTCACATCCACAGGAACAAAGAGGAAGGCTCCACTTCCTGGTCTTTATTGTTATAGTCTTGTCTTTTGCTGGCTGAGAAACCACATCATTTTGAGATGTAAAGTTTGCTGCAAAACTGATGAAAAGATGTTTAAAGTAGACAAAAAAGTACAGAATCTGACAGTTGATCTTCAGCGACTGTAAAAAGTACTGATTTTCTCTTTCAACTCCACATGTCCTGGTTTTCCAGACTCCACTTCTTACTCCACTTCTGAACTAAATTTCACTTAGCTAGCTTGAGAAAAGTGAGTTCTAATTAAAGGTTACAACCGTTTTCTCTCCCATACGCTGTCTCTGCACTCAACCAGGCCTCGTACAACTCAGCCCCCCCCCCCCCACACACACACACACACACACCCACACCCACAAACCCACAGTCTCTGCTCGCCAACTCACACCCAGCCTGTGGGGTCCATTGTACAACGTTAATAAACAGAAAGTTGTGGTTTTACAGTGGTAAATAATCATGTTCACAACCTCACAAGCAGTTTGGGGAGTGTTTAAGCTTTTTTTGTTAGCTTGTTTTTCGGTTTTATAGCACATTACACTGTGGCTTTCCAGCAAAAAGACAGCTTACAATCCTTCTTTCAACAGTTGGTGGAGAACAAACAGGTAAAAAGAAAGTGATTTTTAGTTGTGAATTCATCAGCTGGCCAGAAACATGACTTCAAACGAATGCTAATGTTGTTCCATTTCTGCTGGTTTTGTAATTAGGCAGTTGTTAGCTAGCATGAACCATACGAATTTAAGACAACATGGCTGTGTGTTTCAATTTTACTATCATCCAAATTATCTTTTTTAAGTTTATGTGAAAGTTAGCATTATGCATTCTATTAAAATCCAGCTATGCTGAACACGTTATCATACAGCCCAGTGTCACAGCATAGCATGCAACAGACCTGCCGATCCACTAGAGGGCAGCGTGTGGTGGACCACACAAATGAGCGGAGACCTGGGTTTGCTCCCCATGTGAAACCAATGTTGATTGCCTTTAGGAAGTAGTTGTTTTAAGCCAAAGCACAATCTTTTTCTAAACCTAAGTAAGTAGTGTTGCTGCCGAAACCTAAACAAAAGTGGAACTGTCAGGTGAAATGTTTCTCAGTAAGCTTTATTTTGAAACAGGACGTTTTGTACAATACAACACAATCATGAAGCTACTTTTCTTTGTCTGTCCCACCGCTCTAATCAGCTGCTCTCTGGCCTTAGCTTGGATAAGGAAAGAGTGGTTTTGTCTCAGAAGATTTCCAATGAAATAAATGCAAACGTTTTTTCACAGCCGAGTCAAAAAGAAAAATAAATCACAATGCCACCTTCACCGTTTGACTGACAAGTGATCTCTGACAAGCCTAGTGCAAAAACACCACAGTAATGAGCCACCGAGGGGGTTTAAAACTGGGTCCTCCAAACTGAAGGACAATTGTTTAGCTCACAATGCCACCCTGCTGTCGGAAAGACTGACTTTAAATTGGATTTCAGTTTAATCCTTGCTCTGTTTTTGTCCATCTGTCCTTGGTTTATTCAGAATTCTGAGGGTTAACTCCTAAATCGCCTGTATTGGAGCGACAGAGTGAGAGGGGTTTCATATAGCCGGCGATAAGCTAGTGAGACTAGACTGAACTGCAGTGTGAGGTTTATAATCAATGCCAGTGGATTTCCATGGGGAAAGAGGTGGACTAAGGTTATGCTAACAGTCTGATGTTTGTTAGTTGGAGCTGGTGAGCCAGTTCCTCCTCACTATTAACCCCAGGGTTCATCGATTTCTTGTTGCAGAGAATTGGGCGTACTCATTCACACATTTGTGTGTGTGTGTATGCACGCCAATGATTGCAATAACACACACTCAGAGACTGACACACACTTATACACACAAAGCTGTCGCCCATGTTGACATCATAGCATTCCTCTGTGTCACCTGGGCAGTGGAGACTTGTCCTACAGTGGAGCTGTCAATGCCTGGACAACTGGCTTGGGTAAGTGGCTGCACTGCTGCAATGTAGTCAATAAAATCCCCTGCTATTTAACAAGGCCCAGGAACAGAGCCGGGTCAAACGCCTTTTCATCTTCTCCGAGCTTTTGTTCTAGCGAGGCTGGATCGATGGAACAAAGCTGTTGATATTCGAGCAATGGACCCGCACAAACATATATGAAGGGAGTTAACAATCATATGCTCATTTAATTCTGGTCAATGTGGAGAAAGTCGCACATAACGTTGCGATTCTTTCCAAATTAGAAGGTTAGTCTTTTATTGAAAGCTCACCAAAGCATGTCAACATGCTACGAACCTAATGAAGTAGGCCAGTGACCCATTTTGATGGAATAAAAGCTTTAATAATCAGTACTTGGAGCAACTACATGCTGATTTGTTTTACATCTTATTTCCCAGATATCTTTCATGTGGATAGTGTTTAGAGGACAGATAACAGGCTGTGCTATGTGATCTATAAATAGGCCTCTTTGTGTTTTATCCAATAAAGCTCCAAAGTGAGCGGCAATAAAACGATGCATACATCATTAAGTTACAAAGCACAGGAACCAAATGAGAAGTTTAGATTCTCAACAGGGGACTCAGACTCATTATAAGATATTATTGCATCTTGTCACGGTGATGTCCAAAAGCAGTAAGTCTGAGAGTCTCAACCCTCAGTTTAATTAAAACGGGTCACACTTATTGGACACTGGACCGACTATTGCCACAAAAAGCAACATCAACTAATGGTGGAAAGTTTCACTCTAAATTGTTTCCAACAAGACGACTCTGAAAGTTGCCAGTGGATAATGCAGCTGCGATATGCGGCTGGTCTCTGGGCAGGAGGCGAAAGCGAACGGCCCGTCTGCATGAGAGCCCTTCCTAGGGGCCAAAGCGTGGGCTGGTCCCCTCCCTTGAGTGCTTCTTTTCACTGCATAGATTTTCAGCCCTTTCATATTGTAATGGTCATGGTGGCCTGAGGCTGCGGTGCTAACCTTTTAGCTGTGTGGGACGCATTATTCCTGACACAATGGGCACAATCTCTGTCTCGTTTGCTAACACTCTGCTTTATATCTCTCTTTCCCACTTCATGCCTCCTTCTCAGTTGTCTTTTCCCTCACCAGCTCTCAGGGAGTGTGAGTTTTCTCCCTTGTCCCACTCTTGCCTCCAGCGTGCCCCCTCCCATTTGTTTCTCTTCCTCTCTTTAAAGATGCATTATTCCTCCTCCCGCATGCTCAATTAAACTATTCCAAACCTCTTTTTTAATGCAAATTTCTAATATTGTAACAGAGTATGTAAATAGCTTGCAGCGTAATTTGCTGTTCCAAGTCTGCGCCTTCTGTGTCTGCGTGCTCCTCCCGACTGTGCGTGCACCTGTTTCTGTGTGTCCGTATGAGAATGTGTAAGGCTGGCACATCCACCTTTGAGCATGTTGAGCGAGGCTGTGTGAAGTTGAACATGAGCCCGTCTGGGTGCTTGCCTGCAGGCTACTCTGCTTGTGCATCTGTGCTGATACTGTACATCTGTGCGTTTGCTGCTGTGAGTATCTGCTATTCTTTCACCTGCTCGCCGCCCACAAGGAGGAACTCCATTATGTGCCGCTCAACGCTGCAGCTCCAGCACTGTCTGACAGGCGGGGTCGAAGGTTCAGAGGTGAAAGGTGACAGTGGGGGGGGGGGGGGGGGGGTATAATATGTGGGTTTATGTTACAGCTGCTGTGGTAATAACTGCACTGTAGTTTTACAGTCCTGCAGAGTCCTGAGGGGGGCCAGCGAAGCCAACATCAAAGGCTTAAACAGCAGCACGCCTGTTTATGCAGCAACGAGAGGAGGGCTAGGTGGGCTGGTTAATCGGAGGTACGAAGCATGAGCACACACACACACACACGCTTACACAGACAAATGAGAAAACTCTTCCTGCCTTTACACAAATATGCATGAATAAACAAGACAGTGCAGTTACTTTGACACATCCTGCTCCCTGTTTAACTCATAAAGAACAAACAGAAAAGTCCACACACACACACACACACACACACACACACACACACACACACCCACACACACCCACACACACACACACACACACACACACACACATTCACAAAATGAATCAAAGCCATTGAACTAGGCCTGGAGGCCCTGAGAAGTGGCCCAGGTGAGCTCTGTCTCCAAGCCCACTCCATTATGACAATCTCCACACAGGCAACCCGACTCAAGCTAATTAACGGCCTATTACTATGCAGATATATGCGGGGCCAAGAGCAGAGCACAGGCAATAAATGGGCTTGATGAACGAGAGAGGGGCAAGAAAAGGGAGGCTGGGGGTGGGGTAAAGGAGAGGGATGGGAGAAGAGAAAGTAATAGGCAGACAAGAGGAAGGTGGGAAGCCAGGAAAGTAAAAGAGAGCCTGGGGGAGTGGGAGAGAGTCAGGGAAGGATGGTGGCATAAAGGAGAATGAAAGCAGGACAAGTGCACTTTACACTCCTCATTACTAGTTGCTTGTACGGCCTGTGATTCAGGAATTAAAGGTTATTGTCATAATTTGTACTTCTGAGTTTTTAACTCTTTTCAGTGTTTTGGCCCAGGAACTAAATTCAGCTCCTTGGGCACAGTGTTGTTTGTTCTTCTTTATGACCTGATATTGCCATTTCCCGTCTATTATTCTTTTATTTCACAATAACAAAAAATAATTTAAAAAAAGAGAAACGGAAAAGGATGGAGCAAATATTTTAAATGATGTAAACATTAGCGGAGGAAGTAATGCTGTCATCAATCTCCGCTTGGCAAGAGAAAGAGAAATCCACTTTGAGTATGCCATAGATGCATTTTCATTTCAGGTGTATTGACGCAAAGTGCAGGTAGCTAAATGTGGGATGTGAGTCTGTGCCAGATGGAGACAGAGAGAGTGAGAGTGTGTGCAACTCTGAGCAGTGAATCCCACTCAGCGACTTCAGAGGAGCAGCCAAGAGTCATTTAGGGAATGACATTTTATTTATTTTCATTTAACCTTTATTTAACAAGGCAGGTCAATTAAGAACACATTCCTCATTCATTATCAGGCTGATCTCACTGCTGCTCTGCCTCTCCTTGTCTCCCCCCTCCTCTCTTTGTGGAGGTTCAAAGGAAAATCTTCACTGGAAATTACAATTTTAGGAAAACGGCTAATTGATTTTATTTTTTCAGATGAATGTATTCCCATTCATGTATGTTGTTTCTACATGAAAAGAAGATAAAATGATGTTTTTTCTTGTTGTTGAGGTCCTGCGGGTTTTTTTTTTTACTTCAAATCAGTGCAAGAAGCTGACTTCTACGTAATGTAATCTTTTAATTATACTCACTTGTTCAATATAAATGCACCAAAGAGCTATATAGTTACACAAATGTTAACAAGGTGTACTGTGCACTTCAGAAGTGACTTTTGATAATGAACCTACCTTATCAAGTTTTGATATCTGACAGAGACTCTGTTGGTGGCTCTGCCCATTCGCTGCTTGAACAATATTAGCAATGTTGTCACAAGATTTGTCAGCTTTTATGCCTCCTCTAGAGACAAGCAACAAATTAGTGACTTTTTGGGCATAGATGAGTCTCTTTAAGACTGTGACCAATATTTCAAAATGTCAGTTGCTTCAAAGAAAAGACTGTTTTGTAGTTCTGAATCCAAGAGGTCCCACTTCAGCATTGTCAGATGATAAGCTAAAACAGTGATATGACATGCTAAACAAAGTAGCATCTGTGTGCTACCCGCCAGCTGTTGGTACTTAAAAACTACCCTGCTAGCTGCTAACGTTTCTCACCACAGTTCACTCCAACTTTTCCAAAATCAAAACAACACAGAGTAACGTTACAAAAATGAAAAAACAAAAACGTCTTTGGCAGATGAAAAATAAATGGAACAGCACCAGCATGCAGAGAGCAGATAACAGCAGTTTCAGTCTGTAGTTTGGCCACCTCACGTCATTAAGCATAATTAGCTAGAGATGAAAGTTGTCCTTACAGTCAACAACACTGAAGGTCAACAACGGAAACAACTTTCCCCTCTACAGCTCCTTAAGTTTTCAAGTTTTATTAAAATAGTGGCTCTTGCAGTTTGAAAACTGCAGTCTCACATGCTGCAGTTTCAATAGAGAACAATCTATTGTTCAGCTCTAACAACTGTGGTACAAACAATATTTCATCAGCTGGAGTAACACTGTAGATGTTACAAAAAGCTATAGACTATGATTAAGTACCATTCATAACTATTTCAATGAACAGCCCTCGTCATCAAATCACAGTAGTGAAAATAAAGACTGTGAAGTCTCCTCAGTCCTTCTCTTCTTCAACGTACAGAAACACAAAAACTGCTCTACGACTAGTGCTGAAGAGCCAATCAGTATTCCTATACTTAGATTCGGTATAATTCATTTCAAAGAAACACAACTGACGTGTTTTAGCCTCCCAAGCTTGGCTGCCCTTCTAGGACTTGCATGGTTAGGAATCGATTTATTATTTCACTCACCACTAGTCGCTTCATTGCTTGAAATTTAATTAACTAATTGATTTGTAAAAAAGTTGAATACATTGAATAATGAATTAGCAGAGGTCACATGCTGTTCTCTCCATTCTCCATTATAGGAGTTATTTGCATTTGCATTATTGCTTTTGCAAAGGAACCACAGTCACCTTTGTATTGATCAGTATTTTCCACCAGTCTGCATCTCTCTGGATGTGTGATATCAGTGTATAGTGGAAATAGCATTCAGGTTATTTAAAAATGTTGAATTTTGATAAAAACTTACGATTGATGGACACTGCAGTTGTAGAAGACTAAGTCCACGCTGGCAAATTTCTTCCCCGTCTCCTTTGACTTCAGATACAACTTTATTACACGCTGGTCACCTATAAGGAGTCACAAAACACCAGATTACTGGAGCACTGCTCTTTTCTTTCAGCAGTATTAGTATATTTCTGTAGTGTATTTTCAGTGTTCCTTGGCTTTTGGAGCCACAGTGTTTGTGCTGGAAGGTGAGCAGAGCCTGGAGCAGAATCAATACAAGCGGTAAAGACATTCCTCAGTGAAGGAAACAGTTCAGCTGTTCATATACATTTATGGGTTTTGCGCACTAAGTTTGTGAATCAGCAGTTCTGTCTTCTTTCTTTTGATAAACGCAAAGAAAAGGGTGCAGTTAAAGAGCAGAGTAATTCATATTTCCCACAGTTGAATGAACAGGCTGAATGAAGCAAAAAATAAAAAATAAATGTTTGTGCAACATCAAACAAAACCGCTTGACGAGCTGTGATGAAGTTATTTCTCTAAAAAAAAAATAAAGTTTAAGAGCACAAGATGTCAGCAAACTTCTTTTATTATTTATTATTTTTGAAATAAATAAAATAGTCTTATAAATAAATCATTTTGACGGTGGTGCTGTCACCGCCTGCTCACCTTTCAGCTAATCACATGCTGCCTGCATGAAGAAAAACTCAGCTGCTACCAGATTTAGCCAAATAGCTCCTGTTAGCTTGACAACAACAACAAAGTCATTGTGAATAAATTATTAGCTGCTACTCTGACTGAACACTGACACAGAATTAACATCTTGTCACTCGTTTGTTTATCTAGCTTAACAACACTGCTTATGCTACCTACCTAGCCGGCTAGCTAGCTGGTTTAGATGTGCACTAGCAGACTTTAGCTGATTATGCAGAACAACATAAGCATTGTTAGCTAACTGTAGCAGTTATACTAGCAGCTAGTTTAAAGGTGTAAGATTTGTGCCAAAGATTTATAACATAATATTGATAATTATGTGTTCATTCGTGTATGATCACCTGAAAATAAGAATCGTTGTGTTATCGTTAATAAGCTGTTTACATCTACAGAGTGGGCAGGTGCACCATGTTGCATCACCATTTTTCTACAGTAGCCCAGAATGGACATACCAGACACTGACACTAGAAAGGGCATTTTGTGTTTTTCACCTTTTAATGGCCACCTTACCATGCTTGGTAAGGGAGAGGTGAGGGGAGGCGGCACTCAGTTGCAATCTGCAACCTCACCACCGGATGCCACTCAACTCTACACACTGGACAATGGGGAGACATGGGGGGCATGTGATTGGCTGAAGGGTGAGTGGGCAGCAGCTATCTGACCGCTGTCATGGAATTTAAGTGTCACTGTGAAAAAATGGCAATATAAAATAAAAACCTGATTATGATGAAATGAAAATTGCATTCAATACAATTCTGTTACTATGAAATTGAATGATGAAATTATATTCCATAGTAATGAGAATGTATCCCTACATTCCTTATCTTTACAGAATGAACATTTTCCTTCAGGTAGCCCCCAGGAAGCAAAATTGATAGAAGAATTCGAGTCTTTCTGGAAACATCCATGATTCCAAACCTTTCATACACCCTGTATTTTATGCTAGGATATTTATTTTTACCTTGGTCTCTCGTGATGGGGGCAACCTCTTTCGTAGACGGGGAGAGGCAGAAGATCCGTCCCCCGTAGATGCGTCCTTCTGTCTCTACATAGTCATCAAACGAACAATTCACTCCAGCAGAGAGACTGGGCACATTCTGCGCCTGAAGAACCAACTAGAAGAAGGAAGGAAAGCCAAAAGGTGAGGGACAACACACATTTAAAATCTACCTTTAGTTTTGCAATCTGCAACATTTCTACTGTCCCACAGTAAAAATTGCTGCTCAGATGTCTCAAAACTCCCTTTTCAGCTCATACTCAGAATCATGGACACATGATGACACAAGAACAAGCTTTATCTGTCTTGCTCATATTTGATTTACTTTTTTATATGTCTTCCGATCACATAAATATACACACAAACAATACACACACATCTAAGCACGCGTTCACTGACACACCAACACACTGTACCTGCACTTCTGACATGGTGACAGAGACGGTGTCGGGTTGGACGGAGAGTCGGACACACTGCTCCACTCTGGTGGTGAAACGCTGAGGCTCCTCTGCTCGATCACAGCGATCTTTCCTCGAGCATCTAAAGCAGGAAGATACACTTCAGTTGCATCTCCAGTCAAAAACCTTGACAAGACTGTATTCATGAACAGACTGTACATTCATATGAACAGACTGTACAGTTACATGGCTAACACAGTGGTAACTGGAGTATCTGGAATATAGTGTTGACATGATTTCAGCACTAGGTCATTGGCACTGTAAAAGACTGAGAGGGCTGAAGAGTGACAGACTCAGTCTGGTTCGTAGGATCTCAGCAAATTCGGTATCCTGACAACAATATGTATGAGGATTGTATAGTATGTAACTAGGGGCTGCGTTCATCAAAGTGAAGATATGATTTACCAAGGTTTAAGAGCAGTTATAACCAATATAAGACTGTCAATCATTATGAGACAAAAACAAACATAGAGCCCAATAGACAAGCAGAGTGAAAAAGAAATGGGGCATAGCGTTCGTTCCGGCAGAGCTCTGAAGCCGCACTTGCATTAGCTGATTGGCACCAGCTGCTCATTCATGCTTCACCGTCAGTGACTCATTCATCAGCTGCTTGGCCATCAGCACAGATGTACATGCTGGCCTTTAAAGGCTGACACTCCTCACTATTACTCTGATGATATGTGCATCTTTGATTCTTTGAGAGCTCGCTCACAGAGCAGGACCTTTTCCACCATATCTAACTGCATGATTTGCTGCAAATGGTCAAATCCTTAACACAGGTGTCTCTGACTGAATTAGCAGAGCAGGTTGATTGAATGCAGATGACTGAGCAGAAAAAACAAACAAACAAAAAATTCCTGAGCATGGATTACATCATGAGGAAATCTGAAATGGCCAAAGTCATGCTGATTGGACTGTAAAGTGTCAGATTGGGAAACATCTGAAGCTCCCTGCGCCCACATTTTTCCACCGTGAAATTCAGCAGGCAAGATGACTTCTCACATTGATCTCCTCTCTATGACTGCCTTGCTCCAAACAGCTAGAAATACTTTTTCCTTTAGTTATGGCTGGATGACAAGTTGTACAAACCACTTCATTTTGAGCATACACGGGCCATAAGTCTAAGCAACAAATCACAGGCCAGTCGTACAAGTGGACAAAGCAAAGAGACACAGTGATGCAACTGCAGTAAAACTTCATCTCCCATAGATGTTTGATGAGAAAAAAAATCTTTTATCAGTGACCATATTTGTAAAACTATGATCACAGAGGAGCTTCAGAGGTAAACAGCTTTTATGTTGCCATTCAAAAACCTAATTTTTGACACAAATAATACATGTGAATAAATACGTTTGCAACATGCATTTTCATCTTTGTGCAACTCTTTTTGCAATCCTTATAAGTGTTAAAATTCATAAGGGAATGCTATGCCACACAGCTCTATATAATACTCGTTACAATGAACAAAGTTGTGACTAATAGAAATGGCATTTATACAATTCGCACAATTCTGTCCATCAAAGTCAAATATTATAATTAACTGCAGGACACCCACTGCAATGCAACCACTCGGCATTACTGCATGAATGCAATGTAGTGAGCAGGATATACACTTACACATTATGTAGCACACACCAGCCGCAGTGAGGGTCTCCTGATCCCAGACAGGATCCACAGGAGGTGTACTGCTCACAGCTCTCCACTGGTACACGGGTGACCTGAAAATAAAACACACACAGAACACACACCTGGTTAATATTGCACACAAACACTGTGTACACCACCTGCAAATAGCTTACACCATATAGACTGGATGTACACAGGATCTACCGGAGGTGTCCTGTGCCTGGAACATGAGATTAAAGGAACAAGCCCACTGTGACTATCAGAGATAAACAGCTCTGGAGGTTCTGCTTACAACTCCACACTACTGCATACACGGCTAGCTAGAGGGGGAGAAGTAGAGGTTTAAACACATGTAAACACACAGATGGGTTAAGATTACACCCTCTTGACAAACAGCTCTTTGTAATATACTGTGTGCCGCCCACAGTTCTCCAGTGGATCAGAAAGTACTGATGCAAGCACGCAGTTTACTTCAAGAGACACTAAACAGAACCTAGAAAAAGTAAACTGCTCACAACTGTCCACTGGAGCTGCAAACTAAAATGTCTGACAATGTCCTTTCAAATTAAAACATACTGGGCCTTCTGGTCACTTATTTACTTTCCATCATCTACAAATTGTTATATGACAGGATTCCAGATTATCAGGTGCACATACTTCTGCTGTATTATCTTGTTTTCCCAGGGTGTGCATTGAAAATTTTCCATTGCATGTTGAAGAATTTTTAATCACCTCTTTTCACTTGTAGTATGAAAACTGGATTACAAATGAATTAAATTGAACTGTAACAGACTGAAACTGAAAGAAAACTGATTCCAGAGGAGTACTACTCAGCTTATTATGTCAGCGCGGTTAATCTGACTTAGCATGGCCAAGTTTGGTCCAGGCTGAAATTTCCCAAGCACTGTTGGGTGTAGAGTTGCAGTTTGTAGAGACATTCATAGTGCCCAGAGGATACAGCTGGACGAATTCAGTGATCCCAGTGATCCTCTAACACCACCATGAGGTTGACATATGTGGTTTGGAGTGAAATGTTTTGACTATTGGATGGATTGCCATTAAATTTAGAACAGACGTCATTGTTCCCCAAAGGATGACTAACAGAACTCATGACATTCCCATCAGCCTCAGCTGTACTTTGTGTTTAGTGCTAATGAGCAATGGTAAAGTAAACATTATATCTGTTGAGCTCTCCTTGTGAGCAGATTATCATACTGATGTCAGCATTTAGCTCAAAGTCACACTACAGCCTCACAGAGCGGCTAGCATGAAGACTTCTGTGAATTGAAAGGCTGTCTTACAAATGAAGGAGGAGTTTGAAACCATTTACCAGGCAGGTAAATGAGGATGTAACAAAGAAAAGAGAACATCGAGGTGCATAACGGGAGCTGTAGGATCCAGCATTTTTGAAGCTTAACCCATGTGGATTAAAAGTTAGGATATCTCTGCCTCTTCTGCAGATTGCCAGAGTAAGGCAAGGCCAAGGCAAGAGTAAGGCCTTTTATGCTGCAATGAACCTTTTTCGTTGCGCTGTTTTGCCTTGACTTCACTAAGATACATGCTGGCACATGATATCTCACCACACCACTTGTTTTGTTTGTTTGTATGTTTGTTTTTTTTAAAGCATATAACCTTTATAGAACCTTCTGGCTGTCATAAACTACAATGCTTCAGAATTCTATCAGAATGGGAACATTATCTCATTCAAATGAAATCTGAGCATAAGGGAAATGCTTGACCTTCATTCATTTTTTTTTTTTTTTTAAGTGTGAAGCTTACACATGGCGGACAGATTTCTGCATGAGCCCTCATCAGAACATAAGACCAAATTTGCTCAATGCCTGTGAATTCCCTCCAAAGAATATGCTATTGTACTTAACACCATTGAGATAAACATCGAGGATTACTCCTTTTGTCCGCTAAATCTCTACCGGCTGCCATCTGTGTGTCTGCATGACAAAGATAAAATGGAACTTTAATGATCTCTTTGGGGAAATTGGAGAACTTGGGTATTAACAAGGACATCAAACAATGCTATCCACATTTACCTGCCTCTTAAACTGCAACCAAAGAAGTACCCGAACATCAGAGGAGAGAGTGAGATGGGGAGGAATCATTTAAGAAGTCCATTTCCACAGATAGTTGTCTTTGCAGTTATCATTAAACAGACATGTTTTCTGCTGCTGCCTGCATTTTCACCATCCACCATCTGTCTGCACAATTATCAGGAAGAGTTACCTTGAATCTCACCCAGGTTGTATACTCTAAAGTCAAGGAATTATCCTTTAAGAAGGTATTTTGAAATGCTTTAATCATACCTGTGCACACTCAGGTTCTCTCTTAAATCTCCAAAATCACCAGTGTATCTGCATCCATGTGTTGTATCTCAAATTGCTGGATGCAGTTTGCCGGTGACAGGCGGACTGGCAGACAAGGAAGCTGCCTCAGGCAAACACACACACAGATGCACACACACACACACACACTGGTGAGAAAGTTAGTATGTGGACCAAACTGAGAGCCTGAGACAAGTTTTCTGGGGCAGTTGTTAAATACTTAAATACATCGCTGACCACCCAAGACACGCTCGCACGCATGGGCACATGCACGCACACACACCTCCAGCTGCCTCAGTCAGGTGCGGGATGACATCACTAACACTGCAAAGGCAGGGGGCACACCAGGTGAGCTGGAAGGTGGTGAGGGTGAATTCTAATGGCAGCTGCAGGCACAGCAGTGGAGAAACCTTCAAAGAGGAAACTCTACCTTTATGTATGTTTTTTTTCTATCCCTCTTCCTTCAAACAGTAAATCAGGCTCTTTTCATGTCTTTTACATGAACAACTGCTGCATGATTAAACAGACACAAACATATATTTTGGTTTTCATGTCACCATACTTTCAAAATATCCATTCTGCATGCTATCCCGTTTCTCATTTCTCATCCAATCAGTGCATTAGTTTTGAACTGAACATCATAGCCTTTTTTAATTTGAAAATTCATCTCCCTATTCTCTCTGTCGCTCCACTAAGACCTGCTCCAGTCGTGACTCGTATAGGCGAATAGTCTCTGAATCTGCATCAAAAACTTAAAATTCATGACAGCACTTTGCACTCAATTCATGGTGTGGTGAGACAGTTTGGTTAGTTTGCTGGGGTGCTGGTCCAGTTTCTCTCCTGACATGTACGATAGAGTAGTTTTAGGATACATAAGAGTGAAAATTCAGTATCAATTCCTGTATGCAACACCAGATCACAAATTCTAAGAAATAAAAAACAGAGCACACAATATTTGCAAACCAAGAAACTGTTTCAAGGTATAATTAACTGGTGTGTGAATATAAAAGTATAACAGCAGTATAAATGAAAATCAGTTGTTTTACTCGATTCTTCAACCTCTGAGTGAAGTATCTCAACAGATTGCCATGAAAGTCGGTACATTCATATGCTGGAACTTGTACGTATGTATGTATGTATGTATGTATGTATCTATTGCTCTAATCCTCCCAATAATGTGAAATGTGTCAGCAACTATAGGTTGGACGGCCATATACATGTACTCTACCCAGATGTGGTCCCTCACTTATCATCTTGTGACACTGGCAGCTCAAACTTCCCTTATCCAGTGAATTTCATGAGCTTCAGCTGTTGTCCCTATTAGCAAATGTTAGCATGCTATCATGAAAAAGCTAAAACAGTGAACGTGGTAGATATTATACCCTCTAAACATCCTTGCCTTGTCACTGTCTCAGCATTTAGCTCATAGCATCACTGTGTGGAAGTACAGCCTCACAGACCCCCAAGGCTGGCTGTAGAGTCTTAAACTTATTCAGAACAACAGCGTAACAACAAACAAGTTCACTGGCCGTAAGCTCTGCCATATTAGTAAAGTCATTCCAAAACAAATAAATGTAAAGGAAATTCCCTTTTTCTTTTGCCCTTTGTGGTTGGGATATACACGTTTCTAATATGATGTTATTTACAAAGTTGCATCCCTGCACAGCTTTCATAACTATACATCCCTAATCTAGAAGCCAGCAATCCCTCCATTTCATCCTCAGACTGTACATCTCCTCCTTTTGTGTCACTCTGATATACAGTTGGACACAATAGCTTATGGCAGATTCATTGCATGATAATAGTAACCTGTGTCTGATAACTATTATAATGCTGCCATTACCAGGCACAGGCCTCTTACAGGACACCAAATAGCAGCAAATTGCAGTCATTACTTGTGCCTGGACAAATACCACGCTAGTAATACAGCCTGTCTGATAGAGGGAGGAGGAAAAAAAACATGTCGCGCTCAAGCACAACAGCCAGAGAGAGAAGTTTATTCAATGGGGCTTTGTGGTAGTGGGGCGGATGATGTATTCGAATGGAACAGTTCAATTATTGAGTTTTAGAAAACAGATAATGGGATGGGAAACGGGAGATGCTCGGCCAAAGACTCTTTGTCTTACTGAGGTGGCTAGGGAGCATGTGTGTGTGTGTGTGTGTGTGTGACAGTAAGTAAGTGAGAACCACCTATTTATATTAAATATGGCATTTTCATCCCTGGCCTATTTGCTGCTGCTGAGGGAAACACATTCATCTGTGGACAGTGGAGGGAGGCGGGGGGGAAAGGACAGGAGAATTAGGAGACGAGGTAGAGGACGACAGCAAGAATGAGATCACAATGGAAAAATGTCCATTTTAACCATTCATTTCAGTCTTCCAACTGATAATGGACAGTGTTTGTGGCAAAAAAAAAGAAAACAGCCAATGGGGTCAGATGTTTTTTTTTTTTTTTTTTTTTGTCATGTTTCCAGAGTGAAGGAAAGAAGGAGAGCAGAGGAGGTGGGGGAGGGGTTGAGAGGTATTACAAATAAATAACGGCTTCGGGGTCATGATAGAGAGACTCTTAATTTGCTAATTTGCCTAGTGGCAGATGAGGGGGGGGGTAGAAAATGGAAGGAGGGGTTGGGGATGAGGGATGCAGGGAAGGATGGATGAGAAACACATACAAATGTAATTGCAACTGATGTTTCATTCCACATAAGGAGCCCGCGCAGTCCCAGGCCGCCGCAGCTATAGGCCCGGCTGTAATTGTCCCATCTGTATAATATTGGCTGAGAATATAAGGCGGTATCACGACACAATGGGCTGATGGATGGGTTATTCTGCCAGCCAGACAGACTTTATGACTGCCGTATGAACACACATGTAACCAGCGACAAAGTGCACGCAGATATGCAATCTGTGGCACATTCTGACGTAAAGCATTCTGCACATAAAGATCGTCTTCACGTGGGAGTTAATAAACTATGCCTCCAACATGTGAACGTGAATTACAAGTAAATTAAAACAAGGGGGCTCGCCGCACACACAGCATGCAGGCATTCACACTCTAGATAGAAGATCTGCAGTGTGAATATCAATACACACAGGTGTATAACAAATAACAGCAGAATGTAAAATAAACACCTTTTTTTCTTTCCTGGTGCTTTATTTATTTATTTACTTATTTCTCTGTCCAATTTCCTTGCTTTTTCTTTCTCTCTCCATCCCTTTGTCTCTCTGTTATGCTCTCATCTGTCATGAATTTGGCTGGACACACTGAAAAACACAGCTAATGAGGCCATAGATCACAAATAGACACCGACAAACACAACCTTGGAGGAAACAGACACAGAGAAGAGAAAAAGAGGAAAACTACGCAGCCTGGTAAGGGGTGAATCTCTCTATCATTATCCTTTAAAAACACATTCTTGTTTTCTTAAGCTGTCTAATCACTAGCAGGTATCAGCCATATCTCAACAATAAGCAGTTTCATGCCCAGAGGCTGTGGAGACCCTACATGCCTTTGACAGCGTATATGAAAAGAAAAACCTATCCAACCTGCCTCGCAACCTCATGGTGACAATAACACCAGTTTTTTGATGGATAAAACAAAAAAGATTCAGCGGGATAATTGCATTTTACAGGTGCTAGTATGCAGTCTCTGTTCACTGTGGACAAAGCCAGGCTAGCTGTTTCTCCCTGTCCACTCTTTTTGCTAAGCTAACCATGAGTGATATGAATCTAAGTATCATGTAAAGTGAATAAGTGAATAAGCACATTTCCCCAAATTATATCCCAAAACTGTTCCATTCCAGTGACATACAAAATTGTCCTTTTCATGGTGCTCGGCTCCAGAAATCTGCACATGCATTCAAACATGCAAATTTATGTACATGAAAGCTTTAAAGATCTGATCCAAACCAAGCCCTCTATTCTCTTTATCACACACACGCTCTCAGACATTCAGTTTAGTTCCTTCACAAATCAGCGTCAGCCAATTTCCTTGTTCAGACCCAAGTCACGCCGCCCCTCTCAACCACATTAAGACATCTCTCTCTCTCTCTCTCTCTCTCTCTCTCTCTCTCGCTCTGTCTTTTTGACCGTCTCACAAATCACATTCTGATCAGCCGATCACTCATCTCTCTGTCTTGACAGACTGCTGACAGCTGGGGTGCGTGTGAGTGGGGGTAGTTGTGTGTAAGTAAGGAAGGATTTTAGTAGATATCATGCCATCCAAAAATATGCTAGTGCAATGCTAAATTTCCTTGAGTATATCACACCATTGTTAAAAGACAGCACCCTTCAATAAAGACAATGAAATATGACATTTAAAAAGCCATTAAGATTTCTTTTAAGTTATTAGCCATCTCAATTTTGTAATGTTAGGGTATATAATAACATGTGTTATATATCTTTGATATAACAATAAAATATATAATGGTTTGGAAATTCAACACTGCTTGTCTGAACTGCACTTTGTGTAATGTACACTTTGAATTGCTGGGTACCACCGTGAGGAAACAAGACTTACGTCCAACTAGCGAACCCTCACAAGAAAACCCCACAACACATCCAAAGGGCTCCACACAGAATTTTAATAAGCGCAGAGGGAACTGCCATTAACACTTTCAGCAGCACTTCAACTGTTGTCAACTTAAACATGCTTTTCTGTACCACACGAAAAGCTGGGCACAGCGCTTTCCTTCCCAGAGTGGCTGTTTGTATCTGCTTTGGAGCCACCACTCATTTTTGATTTGTCAAAAACAAATCATGTTTCTATTTTTATTAATGCCACTCGTACCCCTTGTGGATTTAACCGCACTGTGTTCAGTGGTCAGTGAAACTCAAGTGTTAAACGTTAGTTTTAGACAGCAGCAGCCCTGAAGGACTTCAATGTCTTGCTCAGAGACTTCAGAAGTGATATTCACAGTTGTCTTCTGTTTGAAATGACTACGTCTTTACGCAATGGTCTTAACCACCCTGTCACCAATTTCAACTTGCCCACGCGAAACTACTACTAAGACATGCCGTTACAAAATTCAACTCCCCAATTAGATGACAGGGCCAAGGGCACTTCCAGTAGATTTCTGTATCCTCTCCTCATTATTCTCCCTGTCCCTGTCTTCACTAATATTTTTTAGCAACTTAAAAGTTGGACAAACACCAAAGAAACTGCTTTAAAGAGGAGCGCACAGCAGTCTTTTCTCCCTGACCTCCAAGTGCAGTAAATGCTGAGTGAATTGAATATGAACCCTGTCTGATGTGGTGCCAGGGGTAGGGTTTCTCCACTGCACAGTACAGTACAGCTAAGTACATTTCTGTACTGTAGCTAAATCGATACAGGGAGGTACATCGTCAGACCATTATGCCACTGTCTGAGCAGCCTCGTGGAGGAAGGAGTGAAGGCATTTTCTGCCAACAGGTCACCTTACGAAGCTGTTTTACAAGCAGAGAGGCTCGACCTTGCCCTGTGAGTTCAGTCGTGGAAATGTGATGATGATGTTACAGCAAAGGAGAGATTGGGCTTGGCCTCATAGGTGTACTGTACATAAATACAACAAGTAGATTACAAATTCCAAAAATAAAATAAATACAGGTCCTCAGGCTCTATTAGTCTGAAATATTTCAGAATATTTCTTTATAATGGGAAAAAGGGGAATAGAAAGCTTCACCTCTTAGCTGCATTGTAGAAGCAAGACTGGTAATTATATGATAAGTGAGTCATTTGGTTCAAAGGTACAGTAGAAATCAATAGATGAGCTATAATCCACTTAGTCATTTACTTTACAGCAATTATGTGATGTCATCCATAGGGATAGGCAGGACACAAGAAATATTTCTGTCTCAGTGACATCCACAACAGAGGCTGATGACAGGATGAAAAATCTCTCTTACCCTGCTGTTTTTATTAGCTCAGGACAATTTGACCATGTAACGAGGAAACAACGGCAATGATAAAATTGATTTAGTGCCATTGTTCATTTTTATGAGCGCCAAAATGATGTGATACGACTGAACAGAAAGACACAGACCAAAAGCCAGAGGCACGCAAAAACACGCAGGGAAAGGACATGGAGAGCCTCTCTCTGTGGGTGTATGAAGAAGAGACACAAAGAGAGCCATGTATAAATCCATCGCTCGCTAATCGAAAAACTCTCCTCTCGCCGCGAATCAGACAGTTTTATGTTTTCACACTCCGTGTGTGTGTACATGCTTATATGCGAGTCAGTGCTGCTATACAGATACGCAGTCTATACGCTGCAGTCCAATCCACCACTTTTAATTATGTGTGTGAGTGAATATGGGAAAAGGTAAATTGCTCTGTCAAGCTGGGAAATGGGCTTTTTGATGTTTGAGGTCTCATCACTTGGCATTTCTATTATTCAACAAGGAGAGAGGAATGGAGGGATGAAGAGGAGGAGGAGAGGAGAAGAAAAGGACAAACAGGCTGAAGGTATACCTCTCTCCAGAAAGTGAACAGCAAAGAGCGTACGTGTATAACAGGCTTTCAAGCTACATGGTGAGAAGAGTGCTAATGCAGAGCTCACCGAGGACCCCAGGCCCATGCATCACTTCCCTCTGCAGACACTGTTTTGGTTTTATGGTTTGGAACTTTGCTGTTTTGGTTCAAACAAGAAAAAAAGTCCCGCTAAATCAAATGCACACTGTGTAGGTACCCAGCAACGAACAGCAGTCTGACAGTGTTTGCAACCAGCTGAGCAAAGTGGAGCATTTCACAGCAAAAGGTGCACCAAAGGTGAGGCACACGCCATTTCCCGTGTATACCGGAATGAATATCCCACAATGCAATGAAGCATTTTACCATTAACTTTTACACAAGCTAGGCGTTACATATTAAAAACCGTTGGGGTAGCCTTAGTTGCTTACTTTTTCCATTAAATTATTTGGCGCGGAACATGTTCAAGAGATCCACAACGAGTTCGTCTGTGACTCGCATTTCTTCTTAAATATCTTCTTAATACATGCATATCAAAGATGTATTATATGCTTATCATTGTTATTATGAGTAGATAAAGGTTTAGGGGCAGGGGATTATTGCAAATGCAAGGATAGGTGAAGTTGGTTAGCATGGGTTACCACGGTAATGAGGCTTCAAGGAGGCTCTCCGAAGGTGGCGTGTGAGTCAGTTCTGCAATGACAAGTGTGTTTGAGAGGACACATACTACTGTTTATTTAACACAAAGTATGCTGAACGATAGCGAGCAAAGGGGAGCTGGGTTCACAGTTGGACCCTCTTGGACAGGGCACACCTTCTGTCTCAACACAGCTCATCAAACACGGTTAAACTCTATTTCTGATCATCGCTTGTGTGTCTTTATTAGACTGGGGCCGTAAATGTAACGAAACAAGTCCAGTGAAAGCAGCTACAGTTTTTCTTCTGGATTTTTTTTTTCTGGCTTGAAAACAGCAGAAGTTTATACACCTCTGGGCTTGGCCAGCGACCTTAAACCACGATACATTATCTCTAGTCCAGACAGCCTCTGGCTAGGAAGACGTGCCTCATCAGTAGGCCAGAGAGGCTGTCTGGACACACTCTGGTCCTGTACTGCCTGGTACACAAGTTCACATTCTGCAGCAGAGGGAAGCTCCTTATTCTATTCTATGCTGTCTGAAGCTGCTACTGGGAGGGCAGTTACTCCACAAACCCACTCCATCTGAGAGAGACAGAAGTGAGGACCCCTAAGAATATTGAAAAGATGAGGCAGGAAGAGTCGCAGAAAGGAACAGACCATATCCTGCAAACCAATTATATTTTCCCACCTCCTCAGCTCTCACCAGCTCTCTCTCCTTTTCCATTTCACTCTCTGACTGGACTGTGAATTCGGTCAGTGCTGAAGCTCCGTAAGTGAAAGAGCATTACTGCTTTAAAATAAGAGGTGGTCATCCCATCCCCTCTACTCTGTGCATTGGTGTCATTCATTCCGATATGATAGAAGCAAAATTACACAAATTAATGAGACAAAACATGCCGACACTGCACAGATCTGAGGCAAAAAATAAATAAATAAATAAATAGATAAATAAATAAAATCACTGTTACAAGAATAGCCATCATATAAATCTACCAACTCACTTGCTTTTTTGCATGAGAAACAATTAGCTTAGCTTAGCATAAAGACTGGAAGCATAGGGAAACAGCTAGCTTGGCTCTGCTCAAAGTAGAAATTAAAAAATCTGCCTGAAAGCACTTCAACAGCTGGAAACACGCTCTGGAGTCTTGTTGTCACCCTGAGGTTGCCGGGTTACCCCTGAAACTCCAGGAAGTCACAGCATCCGGCAAAAGAAAATAGTTACAGCACACAAATCTACAACAAGCTACAACAGGATAGCTGCTTCCTCCTACTTCCACTCTTTAAACTAAGATCAGCTAATCCTGCTGGCTGCAGCTTCATATTCAGCTGACAGACATGAGAGAGGTTATTGATCTTTTCATCAAACACTGCAAAAACTGAATAAGCTTGTTTCTGCTGAATTATCCAACTGTTAACCTGGATCTACTCTCCAGGTTTTAGAATTCCAGAAAACCATACATACACAGTATGTATGCACTTCTTTACTGGCTACATTCGTAAAATCTGACAGTATCACCTTGGATCATCTGAAAGAGGAAGCTTTGGGGTTCCTACAAGGCTCCTGTCACTGCACCTCCCTGTAGTCCCTGCACTACCATGCACATACATGTAATGGACGTATCAGCGCTCATCAAAAATAAACCACTAGCTTTAATAATTGAGAAAGGTTTTCTGGTGGCAACAGTAGGAATCTTTAATGCTGATGATGTGAAAATCTCCCAGCATGGACCTTCGGTTGTAAACATACATTATTCTCAAGCTTTCCCTCATTTCTCTTATCTGCAAATAGTTTTGTTGAGTCATTTGGCTGAGACTTTTGACCGTGTTGCCACTGTTTTTTTGTAATGTTGACAGCCTTATTATATCTAGTATTTCTGTCACGTGGTTGATGTGAATCTAGGATCTCACATGTGTTCTACTACTTCTAATCTTGTTAATGTTGCAGTTGAATCACAACGTAAAGAAATAAATCCCTTTTATGTGTATATGATTCTGTGTTTCAGTTGGTGTGTTTCCAAAATCAGTGTGCATATGTTTATGTGGGTGGATTCACTCTGCTTGAATGTCGCTTCTTGTCCTTATAAAGGAGCCTACAGTATTTATGCATCTGTCCGTGTGGTACATTTCAGCTTCCTGGGCTGCTGTGATCGAATAGCCTTATTTCCCCTGTCACATCAACACAGACGTTGTCCACTGGTATCAATTACACTCCACTTCCACTCTACAGTTATTCAGACACATGGAAGTCAATTATGTCTAATTGCTGGTAAATTACACAGCACTCAGATGGCGGTTACTGTCTATGTACCGGGGAAGTCTTGTTGAAGGTTATCACATCGCAGTCATTAACTGTTATGAGATAAGAGCTGTGCAGGTAAACGGCGGAGAACAGGCCATGCAGATGAACTACGCGAACTGTAATATCAAACTCTTCTGAATGACATAATTTCAAGATAACACCGACATGCCAGACTGCTGGATTATATTGTACATATGTGCAGGCGAGGTCACTGGGAAATGAGAAGTCAATTAAAAAAAGCAATTAAAAATGTAAAATAGACTAAATAATAATAATACTGAGCATCAGTTGCTACTGTTACTAAAAAATATGCATTGCAACACAATGATTTTCTTGAAATGACTGTAGTGGCTTGGTGATGGTGGATGAGCCTACTCGCAAGGCTAGGTGGTGAACAGCTGTAGCTGGCAAACTAACCGCTACCACTATGGCCAGCTGGGCCAAGCTTTTTTATATTTATTCTGTACTATGCAGAGTTATAGAATACAAAGTCTCCATGCTAACTGGCAGTACAATCAGTATTAAGATCTTCAAGACATATTTTGTTGTTCTTGTGTGTATTTAGAAATACACCTTTCTCACACCAATTAATATGCAAAGGTTGCATGTACACCGTATCCCTGGTGAAATGGTGGTATGGGGCTTCATCCTATATGACACATTTTAATATTCATGATTTTAATTAGCACTTATAACTCTGTGTGTGTGTGTGTGTGTGTGTGTGTGTGTGTGTGTGTGTGTGTGTGTGTGTGTTGCAAACACACACCGACATTACTTGGATCTAGTAATGTATATTTATGGAAGTCCGTGTGACAGTGTCTGAACGCCTGTGTGGAAGCAGTGTGTGTATTATTGCAAACACACACACTTAGAAACACTCACACTGAGCTAGGTGCATCTGTCTGTACGCCATAGGCTGTCACGTATCACTAGATCCATTCCTGAAATCACCAGACAGATAAATGACTATTGATATTTAGCCATCATTTCCTCAGGGTTGTCAACGACATCTGCAGGCTACATTATGGGCTGCACTGCTAACCTTGCCTGGCTGTAGATCATTGTATTCTGAGTGTTCATCTGTTCTTCTCATACCTGTTTATCGGTGAGGGCATATAAGTACTGATGATCTGGGCTGAAGAGCATGTCTCTCAGGATGGGGCTCCCATTGCTCACCACCACATTCTCATACAGCAAGGCCGGCTGGACGACGGAGTTCACCAGGATCTGGAAGAGGACAGAGGAAAATGGCAAAACCCTGATTATAATCCAACATTTCTTTAATTGTTGTTGAAAAGATTAGTCAAATAACATTTCTTTGTTATTATCCTCAGACATCAAGTATTGGACGCAGCTTTCCCACCAAGAACAACAACAAATTCTCGCTGAAAAATGTGCAAGACTCGTTCCGCCTTCACTGTGAAAAGTCTCTTCTAATGTCCAGCAGTTCTGCTCCGGAAAATTATGTGTCCACCTCTTGTAAAAGCAGCCAATTCCCCTTTCATCTAGTGTAGCACTTAAAAATGTACTTTAAATGTTGCCGTCAGCTGAAAACAGCTGCTGAAGTGACAGATGACAATGTCAGCACTTTCATATGGTTCTCAATTTATTCTGTAACTCAGAATCACAGGAGTTGGTTATGGTGCCGCAATGTGGAGGGTGTAACTACAGTACGCAAGCAAATGATATTCTTTTGTTGGAGATTACAGTGTTAAGTCTACTGACAAAATTACAGACTTATGAGGATCACTTCCTGTGTACCAGCAAGTGAATTGTTTTCTCCTTCCCTCTGTACTTTTTTGTCTGGATCTTTCTCTTTCTAATTTCCCGACCTCCATCTGCTCATCCATCACCTGACAGCAGTTTAGTCTGCAACAACTTTTGTGTTTTTCTGTCGCCTAAACTCACTCTGTCATCTCTCCTGTTTTCCCCTTCGTCTCAACAGTCTCTGCGGTTATTATCTGCCAAATCACGACCAGAGATTCCTTCATCTTTCTCTCTGAACAGAAAGTTCAGCAGACAGGCTGTCGTCACTGTGCGCTTTTGTTGCTTAAGAGGAGGAAGCCCATTTTGGTTAAAAGTCAAGAGCTCCGACAAATCAGCTTTGAGTGGTTTCTTACTGAGATAGAGAGTCTAAAACCTCAGAATTTTCCACGAAAAGGTCACATGTGAGGTATGTTTACAGCAGGAAAGAGCAAAACCTGATAAATGCAGAAACTACTTGTAGCTAATTTTATGTAAACTTGAACAGTTTATCACATCCAGACACTTCTGTTTGTGTCGGAAAAGTTGCAAATTACGGAACTTTCAAAAGTGCGTGCATGTGTGTGTGCTCGCTCGTGCATGTATGTGTGTGAGTGTGGGTGAGGAAGGTGTTCCAGTTGTTACTGTCCAAAGGTCATTTGTTTTAGCAGTCCCTTATGTTGTTCCCACATGAACACAAACACACACACTGAAACTTTTATTGATGCGAGTCTGACCTTTTGTCCCATTGAGCTTCCACTCACACACTGACACACACATAAACTAAAAGGAAAGAAAAAACACTTTATTCTAAAACTGCTACATGCCCTGGGTCGCCGTATCACTTGTGATGAGTGAAGGATTGTGGCAGAGTGAGGGGGGATAGGAGCAGGGGGTGTGCAGTGCCCTACAGCTCGGGGCAGAGGGCAGTTGGAGTGGGATTCAGGTCAGCTGGCACAGAGGGGACGGCAGACTGGAGCAGGTGACTGTAGATTCTCATCGAGTCTACTAGCCTGCAGGTTTCTGCTCTCCTTCTGCGACCTCTGCACTCTGGAACTTAGTGTGTCCAAACAGACTTCTCACTGAGGAAGTGGCAGCACTTAAGAGTGAGAAACTTTGATTAACCCTCAAATAATCCACTTTTCCTTAGGCCTTTCTTACAATCTATACATTTATTCAACTGTATACAACCTAAACAAACCAACGCAGCAACCGACAGCATGATATTGTAAAACTTTTAGATAAATATCATATGCTTAGTGAGCTGAAATTCCTGCAGGAACCAGCTTCATGAATTCCACATCTCTCTGTGTTGTCTCTGCTCACTAAATTTAAAGCCGTAAAAGTGAAAAATGCCAACAGCGGGGCATCTGGAACTTTTTTATGTTTCCATTTGTCCAGTTTCTCAGTCTCTGGAACTTATTAACAGAGAGCCGAGGCTATAAGATGAAAGGGACTCAGCTACAAAAGCAGCGTCTACCTGTTCTAAAAGGCGCTTATTAACTATGCTTTTAAAGCTGCTCCCAGGATGATTAGACCAAAAAATAATAACATGACGGTCCCCTCTTTGATGTTACTGACAGCTGATAAGTCATTAAATTATTCTGTATTTTTTTTTTTTTTTTTTTTACTGATTAGCTTACCTCTTTGGAACGAGACAATCATATGTACATTTATCTTGCTCAGCAGTGCTACTCTCAGATGAGTGCACCGAACATTAATTGCAGCCATTTGCATTCAAATGATCCAACAATCAATTAGTTTCAAAACACAATGTTTATTTGGAATATAAGCAGGCTAAAATGACATATCAATTCCACAGAAGATGAAGTGTCGTGCAGAGCCGAGATTCTAAACAGTGTGATTACTGGATTCTCCATTTATATTACAGGCGTTTAAGCTGATGCTCTTTTCAGGGGCGATGTACATTGAGGAGGCACAAATAGGTTGCATGTCTTGCTTAAGGACAGGGCAATAAGACATGCATCATGTCTCTGACCTTTGAGTTGAAGTACAGTCTCTCTAGGCCTTGAGTCAAGCAGTTCTATGGTGACAACGCTATAGAGAAAGTTGGGATCAGGAAGAAAGTTAAAGGTGACTTTTCCTAATGAGTTTGCAGCCCATGCTCTGACTTTGGAGTTACATCCCCTCTTTTTTCCCTTCTTTACCATCCTGTGTGTCCCTCCCTCAGTCCTCTCTGTCTCCTCTGTTCTCCTGGGATTAGGCTCATTACCAAACCAACGCTGATATTACCAAGGACACTACAACCCTTACACACACACACACACACACTGAACTCCAAGTGTAGACAAAAATGCATTGCTAAAGAACACAAACTCTGACAGTTATACATGTGCACACAAATGTGCCAACAAGTCCTCAAAACTAAACAAAAAGGCTTGCAAAGTAACATTGTTTGGTTTTTGGCAGCTTGTAGTCAAATATAAACTAGCGAGCTTTCACGCAGGACTGGTTTGCAACAGATGCGATGAAGTTGGGTCGGGACGAGGGCAAAAGTTGATAGTGATGGTGGAGACAGATGAGGTGGAGTGAAGGTGGGAGGTGTTGTGGAGGAGAGAGAGGGATGCTAAGTGTCTGTGCACAGAAGTGTGTCGGGAGGGTGTAGAGGAGGACAAGGTAATAAAAGTGAACAAAGGGGAGTAATGAGCTTTGGCTGGAGTGCTGCAGTGATTAATGCCATGCTGGGTTCAACCGCCGGTCATACCTTTGGGTCAGGTAAACTGGGAGGACACAACCACGTTCTCTGAACATTTTCATCATTTTCTCTGAAGCATCTTTCGTTTTTTTAAAAACTGTCCTTCATTCTTTTTTTCTAGTGGCTTTGTTTGCAGCCGTATTTCATTGCTTTTCTCTCATTTCTCTCCCTTTTCTCACCTGCCCTTTCCTTCATTTACATCTTTCCTCTTTCTAGTCATTTCCTCCTTAATGTGTTCACTTCATTTTATCCCCATATCTCCTCTTCACCCCGTTTCCCCTTCTTTCGTTCCCTTCCCTCTTGAGATTTCTCCCTTCCGTCCTCCTTTCCTCCGCTTCAAGACTCCCCCTTGTCCTTTTTCTTCCCTCTCAGACACAGACCTCTTTCTCCCACTGAGTGTGTGTGTCTGCATGTGCGTGTGTGTCCAGACACAGCAGTGCCCTGTCCAACCTCAGCTGTTAAACATCTAGTTAATTACACGGCTGGACAAAGGGAGGGAAAATGAAGAGAAGGAGGGAAGGATGCAGAGCGAAAAAAGAGAGGAAGATCCAAGCAGGTTGTTAACCTTGTTAGCATTTTTCACTGAAACCAATGTTATAAATGTGCAGTGAGGACGAGTAATGAACCAGGGTGCTAAATGTTCAAGTAGCTCTTTGATGACGGAGGGAACAGAGGGAGGGAAAAAGGCATTTCCTTAATGAAATCTATGGTGGTGTGTGTGTGTGTGTGAGGGAGAGAGAGAGTGTGAGTGTGTGTGTGTGTGTGTGTGTGTGTGTGTGTGTGTGTCAGCTCCTCATTGTATTCATGATCCCTAATGAAATTGATTTCGCTCTCATCTGCTGAGAGGCAGTGCATGCACACACGCGCACGTGCATGCACACACGCGCACGTGCATGCACACACACACACACACACACACACACACACACACACCTTAAATCAAGTCGTCACCATAGAATTTAATGATTTATGTTGTGAGGACTTGTGTTTGGTCCCCAAAAGAAAAGTGAGTACCCACAACATGAGTAATACATGGAAGACTTAAACAGGCATAGAGAGAGAGAGAGAGAGAGAGAGAGAGAGGGAGAGAGAGAGAGAGAGAGAGGGAGAGA
>JBBMOE010000009.1:12918583-12930445 GCA_037975065.1 Chaetodon trifasciatus | reverse complement strand
GAGAGAGAGAGAGAGAGAGGGAGAGAGAGAGAGAGAGAGAGAGAGAGAGAGAGAGAGAGAGAGACTGAACGGTGTCAATGGGAGTTGTTCAGGTGGGATTTATAAGGCATCTCATCATCTCAATGAATGTGTATGTGAGTGTGTGCGTCTGACCCTGACTGGAGGGCATCCAGGGTATCATAGCACACCTGCTGACTACACAGTCTACAGCTCTCTCTCTCTCTCTCTCTCTCACACACACACACAGTTTGGTAGAGCCACATCAGCGAGACAGGTTACTCGGAGTGAAATTAATCATCGTTCTTTTGTCGCACCGCTGCTCTCACAACAGGAGGCTGGCCCCAGGTGACACACACACACATATGCACACATACACACGCAAAAGAGTGACAGGCAGACAGCTGGCCGGTGACAGCATGCCACTACGAAGCTGTTTCCTAACAGCTAACAATAGATGGCTTTGGTTAAAAGAGAGCGGCAGTGCCAAGGTGTGGTCAGGTGAATGTACAGTACACACCAGCTCTTAATGTCCAAGTTTTGCCGTTGTCTCTGATTTTTTTCCTCTTTCTTTTCTCCCATCTGCTTTACTATTTTAGGAAAACATTGTACTCAAAGTCATTGCTGAGATCTGGGAATGGAATGACAATGATTAATTGTTTTTAACTTAAAGTGCTGGTGCTGATATCACTGATGGGCTAGAGTGTGGCCTTGATGTAACTGGGCTTTGGGTCCAGCGTGTTTCTTAACCACAGTTCCTGAAACAGGAAAATCAAAATGCCACACATCAGCTCTAAAAGTTGATGGAGCATCCTCAATCTTTTTGTCCTCATCGGCACGTTCATCCATCATTTTCCTGTTGGGTTTATTTGGGTTTTACTTTTTGCATGCAAAGGATGATGGGAGTTGGCTGTCTTGACTACAATGACAATCTGCTGTTCAAAAAAAAAAAACAATTTTTGACAAAGAGACATGGTAAATAACCATCCCATGTCACAGTAAGTAGCTCCACAGTTGCACGATGCTATCGAGCTATAGTTTTATTGTGATATTGCAATATTTTCGTTGCATCCCTTATGAATGATAGTCTCACCATTCACCTTCATCTTTTTCAAACCTGACAATGATCAAGTGACTACTCAAGTGATATCGCAGCCTTTCCAGATGTGGTTGGTAGGTAAAATATTATTATAAGACATAAGAATAATGTCCAAAATTAAGACCTAAGTTGTAAAAAAGAGAGAATAATGCAAACACTTAAATTAGCGCTGTGTTTGGAGCAGCTGACATGTTAGCCTTCCAGTAGCAGTTTTGAGCAGCTATGTAGCATTTTCACATGCAGTTGCCTCCGTGACAAGGGTGGCTGAAGGAGCAACAGCAGTTAGTTACTCTACATTAAAACTTCTCAAAGGTATAAACTTGACAGTAGCTTGAATTATTCTCTTATTTTTCTTCCCCAGACCCCTGGTCTGCTTTATTAGCACTATTAGCACTGTTAGGAGATCTCACTGAAACAGCAGGGCACTGGGAGCGTCAAAATGTCACTGCATCCCTTTCACTTACATCCCTGCTGGGGAATATGTGCTATAAAACGACACGTTATAACAAGAAGACACTCAAAGAAGACGTCTCTTTCTATTCAAGTCAGGAGCACACAGATAAGCACACGCGCTCACACAACTCTGCTCACCAGAGCTGCATCTGTACACCCTTCTTGTCAGATAGGAAGACATGGCACAGTACTTTTTCTGCTGTCATCCAGGCTGGGCTGGCATGGCCGTATGTGTGTGTGTGTGTTTGCGGGTGTAAGGCCTCTTTAATCTTTCACAAGCGTGATGGACTTGAGTTTCCCCACAGCGGCGCTCTCACAAGCCTTCTTCAAGTAGACACACACACAGACACACACGCAGACACACAGCTCGGTTCCCCTGCCTGCTGCTATCATAACCGCAAGCTGTAAGCAGTCCCTGGAACGATCGCTTCTTCGTTCTTCATTCTCTTTGCTTCTTCACTCTCCATCTCTTTCATCCCTCTCTCACTCCTCTCATCTTCTTTTCTGCCCCTCTTGTTAACTTCATATCTATATCTCTCATATTTTTCTTGCCATCTTCCTCGCTCCCACCCTCCCTCCCTCTTTCCCTCTTTCATCCCTCACATCCATCTTTCTGCCCTCTGTCCCTGCACTGGAAAAAGATGTCTCATTCTAAGTCATTTAGCTCGAGCCTTATTTCCTTTAAAATAAGTGAATAACTGCCAGTGGGGGTCCATAAATGAGCCCTTAATTCAACAGTGTCCCATAGTCATGAAACAAGGTGGAATAATGCAGATCACTCAGCTGGTATCAAAAAATGACAATTTATGAATTTGCAATCCTGAAATGAGTTGATCTGCATTGAACTCGAGTGGAATCATCTCTGCCCATTGGCAGTTTAAGATTAGATGAAATGTTAAGGCAGGTTTTGTGAGGTTCCTCTTCCCTCCTCTCCTCCACTCCCACTGTGCCAGGCCACACCTGAGAACGCTTCTGACATAACTAGGTCTGTCTGCATGCTAAAACAGCAGCCCCACATTCTTCCCTGAGGCAGCCCCTGCAGGCTGAGGCCAAAGTGAAGCTAATAGCATCCACACGCTAATGCAGAATGCCTTGTAATGGTGCGGCTGCTGGTTTGAAACCTAGGACCAGCTGGAGTATGTGAGTAGATTGCAATTAATAGCAAGTTTTGGGCAAGTCTAAATGTGTGTATGTTTATAATTTTGAAATCAAATAACGCTTGTAAAGATAAGTGTGTTCTCTGTTATCTCTCCTGGTACATTGGCTCAAATCCATCAATAAACAAAGAAATAATCAAATCACTTTGCTCCATCATCATCAGTTGGTAGCTGTTATTCCTGCTGAAGTGACCATGAGCAAGAAAGGTGGTATTTTTACACATCAGAGCACATCTGACCTTGCTGTGGAAGATGATGAGGAAAATTAAAGAATTTCTCTGCAGGGAGTGGTGTCGGGCAGTAAACTTGTTACTCAGGCACACATGTGGAGGGTGTGTGAAGTCAGCGTCCTTCATTGTGAGGACGGGACTTCTGGAGCTGATGGCTGAGATGTTGAGAGCAGTGACAGCTGCAGAGGGTGGGCTGGTTGAGACTTAAATCTGGCTTATTTCTTGCTTTCTTTTTCACGTGTGTCCGATCATTGCTGTCTTGGGCTACCTGAGTAGAAACAAACACTCTGCCAGCAGCATCTCTGGAGGAAAAGTCTAGGTCCACTTAAAAGCTAGTAAGCTACTAGTCTCAAACTACTATTTCTAAAGTCAACAAATAACTTTCACGCTTGACTTATGAGCCAACATGGAACTAATAAAAGTGCTATGGTTAAATCAAACCAGAGACGGAGCTTTAATGTCAAGAGATCCCTTTCTATGATGTGGTTGAAAGCTCCAGAAAAAGCACTGGAACTGTTTTATCAAGTGTTCAGTTAATAGAGTATATACTCCACCTGGTGCCACTTCTACTGCAATAGTACCACTGTGTTGTTGAGCAACACGAAGTAGTAGCAATAATACTGGAGCAGTAATATTACTGATGTGGTGGTGCAAGTGCTCTTGTAGCTCAGGAGTATTTTTAAAATAATTCTGTGTCTTTTATTATCGTACAGTAGTAGAATACCAATTTCACAACAACCGTCAAGCTGGAACAGCTCTGTCAGATACAAACAGTCAATAGTAATGAGGTGGGAGTGTCATGCTATCTTTACGGCCTTTGTCAGATACAAGGAAGCAGCTTCCTGATGTGTGGAATGGTGCAGTGGTCCTGATGAACAGATTCTCTGCAAAGTGCAGTGACTTCCCTGTGTTTGGGGATGCCCTGTGTAGCATGAGAGGCAGAGGATTTCAAGGTGAAACACAGAGCCTCGGTCAATGGAGAGACAGCGATCAGGACGGAGGATGCATTTCTGCACCCAAATATAACTGCTGGCCCTGAGCTATTGTTTTCACACTCCCACCATAATATTTTTATCTTGACAGCTCTGAGATGACGACAAGTGAGGACAAATCTTCATCTCCCTAGCTCTATCAGTGATACGCGAGTGTGTGTGTGTATTTGCATCTGCACAGCGTTTCACTTCCCTCGCAGTATCTGATCTGGCGCCACCACCCCTCGCTCGCTCCTCTGAGCTTTGGAAACAATTGCATTTCTCTTTTGTTTTCCTCTCCCTCTTTCTATCCATCTGTCCCTCTCTCATCCCACTCTCTCTTCAGCTTGTCACACTCCCTCTCTTTTGCATTTTTTTCCCTTGATGTACCAGCTCAGCTGACACACATGAGCAGCCAAGCAGAACACACTTGTATACAGTGCAGCCTAGCAGGGTGTGTAGGTGTGAGTGTACGTGTGTGTGCGTGTTTTTGCCCTGCAGTGAGTAGTGAAACTACTGCTAAACTAGCTCAATTTGTCAAGAGCAGAGAGGTGTGGGCCTTGAGGACCGCTGTACCGCTGTCTTCAAGGTAAACAGAGAAGTATGGATTTAAAAGAAAAGAAAAGGAATTTCAAGGATAAAATTCCAATAGATGCTACGCACAAACTTTGTACACACACACACACACACACAGACACACACAGTTATGCTCCATCAGATCAGCCTGAGTGCAGCAAACACCAGGAGGAAACAATACTTCATCACTGCCACTCCTTCAGTGTGTATGTGTGTGTGTGTGTGTGTGCTGACTTTGACAAAGAGCGGTCAAGACCTCAATGTTGACTGAGCTTTTTATATGTGTGTGGGTGTGTGTGTGTGCGCGCATACAAGAGCCTGGCCCACCTCGAGAAGGCGACGACTCATTATTGAAAGGGTAGTGCGTATAAATTATCAGCTGCTGCCCTGAATGAACTAAATAAAGAAAACAATGTCACGGTGCGGTCACAGGGTGAGCGTCTACTGAAACGAATGATAAATGTCTCTCTCCTTATTTTTCTTTGCTCTCCTCCTCTGGCCTGTTGCCACGGCGATTAATTCTGGGATGCAGAGAGAGACAGAGAGACAGGAGGGAGAGAGAGAGCAATGAGAGTGACACATTTTGGACAGCCTTGCTTCAAAGGCCACAAGCTTATCACAGTCACACACACACACTCACACACACACACACAAACAGACACCGTCTGGTTTCCATCACTTCAGAGGGCATTACATTGACTTTCATTCATTTCCTGGAGACGTACCCTAAGCACAGCCATAGCCACTACTTGCTTAACTCAAGTCTTCTCCCTAAAATTGAATGATTTCAGTTATGGGAACTTGTGTTGTGTCCTTAAAGGAGTATCACACACACACACAAACACACACACACACGCACACATATATATGAATCCATATACAGCCACACCCAAAATTCTAAGCGAGTGAAGAGCCTCAGGAATTGTTTGTGTGTGTGTGTGTGTGTGTGTGTGTGTGTGTGTGTGTGTGTGTGCGCGCGCGTACGTTTGTGTGTGTGTGTTTGTATTAGCAGTTTATCATTTAGTTTGATACTTGTTTTACGCTGGCTTGTTTGTGAGGTGATTGTACATTATAAAAAGCAATTAAAGAGACAGAAGAGGCATAAATTACTAATTTGAGCTCGTAAGATAATAAGAAATGCAGAAGTACGAACAAAAAGCAATTCTCTATCAAACACAGTGGCTTTCACACCCAAGCTTTCATTCCAGTCTCCCTCCCTACCTCTCCTCCTCTTCATCCTCCTCCTCCCTCCTTGTTCAGAGTTACTAAGGACACAGACTCATCAAAGTTACTTAAGCTGGCCGTGCATAAGATTAAAAGATATTTACAAGCAGCAGTGACACACAGATCATCAGTGATCACTTGTGCTGCCATTGGGAGAATTGACTTAATGAGACTTCAATGACCAACAGACAGAATCGTTCAACATAGTTTCACTGACATTCTGCAGGTTTTTGCCCCCCTTTTTTTTCTTCCCTTTGTTCCTTTATGCATCATAGGCATCTTTTTTACTCAGGCTTTAAATGCAACAAAGGATTCATATTGAATAGTTCAATATTTTGTAGGTTTATATGTTAAAAGACTACCATGAAAGCATGTGCTTATTTAGTGTAGATTTTAATTAATTAATAATTTAATTAATTGTGAGCCCACAGCCTATTGTTTATAAGAATGGTGCAGAATGCTAAAGTCCTGTAGTTTCACCCAACTATTAAACTCACAAATCATACACAAGCAGTCTGAGACTATAATTAGTTATTAGTACAGAACCAAGTCTCTAAAACAGCAACATTGTGACCTTTGCATCAGCACCATGGACAGCACTGGACAAGATCAGGGCAGCTTGCAGCTCAGGGGACATTTTATTCTATTCTTGTGTATCTATTACTCGATATTGGCAAACATGCACTGGAAAAAAAGTCAATATTTTTAACCACGTTAAAGCTGGAAGACAATTCAGCAAAACAACTTGCACAAAATGATAAATCTAATGTGATTGTACCCTACTTAGACCTCACTGGCTCAGACTGGGTCTCATAAAGCTGCTGCCAGCAATGCCCAGATGAAAAAAATCTCCTCAGTAAACTGTCTGTCTAGCATTTCTTGGTCAGGTCGTTCTCTAAAGTAAGCTGAATTAAATGAGCTTTCTGGAGGTGTGACATGTTTCTTCAGTGCTCATTGAACATGCTTTTCAAAGTCAAAGAAGAGTTCTCACAGCCTTTAAGTGTAAATGTTAATTCAACTGATGCATGAGCCCTAAACTGCCTACAAGGGAAACGGTACGCAGCATCACCTTTCACAGAGTACTCAAGCCAGGATCTGCTTTGGTACCATGCACTGGAAAAGTGCTTTTTTTCCCCTTTTGAGTAACTAACACTAATGTACACTAATACTCCAAGATGAGGTTAGGAGAAGGTACCTGCCACCTGGTTCTGAGAGTGACCCAGACCCCGGAAGTGGTGGAGAGGAGAGGAGATGGCAGAATAGATGGCATACTGGTGGCAGCGCTTGTGCCTGCTGCAGTTGATAGCTTGGTGCTAACATCAGTGCTAGTTCCACTTTCATTACTGGAATCTACAAAACTGCTTGCAGTAGCTGAATGAATGGGCGGACCTGGGTATTGTGCTGGGTCTGAATATCCAGCTACTATTGAGTAGAAAAAAGCCTTCATCTACACCAACAAACTGCCAGCTAATAGTATAATATTATGACTAAAAAAAAATAGCACAAATTATTAATAACTAAAAAACTACAATGAATAAAACAAGTATAACAAGATTGTAGTTTGGACTGGGTTAGCAATGATCAGATCAATCGGAATTTAAAGAAAAAGCGTTCACATACTATGTTCGAGGTAGCTCCTCTCTGGGGACAGTTGCAACATGATTTCATTGTTGTCTTTCTCTTGTGCTCTGCATTTTCTCCCTCCTCGTCATCACTACTTTCTTGTCTTGGCAACAGAAAGAGCAGCGGACAGTCAGATTAATGACCTCGGCCTCTAACACGCTCTGTCTTCCTCTTTATGTCTATCTGCTGCTGTATAAGAGCCTCATGACTGCACTGGGATGAGACAGGCAGGGAGAGCTCTGGCAAAGAAAAGCAGCACTTATATTTTCGGACTGTCTGTTCTCCTGATGTGCTGTCATTCATCTCCATTTTTGCACAGCTGTTGACATAAACTCTAAAAGTCACTTTCTTTAGCAAACAGGCAGAAAGTCAGACTGGCAGAGACGCTTTAACGTTGGTATGAGCACAGGTGACAAACAGCAATAAATGTGCATGTAGATGCTGATAAATGCACGCCTCTCCAATGTCTGTGCATCTGGCTGCACTCGTGTCTGCTTATATGTGTGTCTGTCGCCCTACTCGGATGTGTAATTACAAAGGAGAGATGATAAGCCAGTTTTTTTCCTCTCCTGAGGGAGCTCACGGCTAATTATAGAGCCAGCGGAGCTTCAAATTGCCATTTAAAACAGCCATACGGTGGGAGACAATAACACACTCCCCTGGTGGTGTCACCACCGTGCAGTAAGTGTGTCTGCATGGAGGTATCACAGCAGAAGGGAAAAGAAGAGAAGCAGCAACAGTGGGAAGAAAAGAGTACCCTGCAGCCCTGTTAGCCAAAAATGACTGATTCCCCGAAAAGGAAGCCATATTTTAGCAGCTAAAACGTCTGTGAATTTTACAGTGTGTAGACAGCTGTCGGGGCAGGGCCGATTAGGAAGAGGGGACTCATGCTGATGTGAAAGGTTAACGGCTAGAGTAAGTCTTTAGGTCTACATCATTTCACAGGTTTCTTGAAAGTGTGTGGGTTCTTTTATTAATTCAATGTTGTCAAATAATTCTAACTCCTCTATAACCAAACACAGACAGATTTAAGCTCTTTACTGAACTGTCCTCTGCCAAGAGAAACTCTCAGTCACTCTGCTGAGTTTGAATCCACGGGGACAAATTTCCACCTTTTAGGCAAGACAGAACACAGAGGGTGAGAGGAAAAAAAAAAGAGAGGACACTGAAGGGAAAGAAGAAAGATGTGGAGGGTTGGAGGAAGGATGAGAGAGAAAGATGGAGGGAGAGATAAGAGAGAATAAACGGAAAGAAAGTGAGGAAGGCTAGAGAGAGGACACAGAGGGATTTTGTGGTCTGTGGTGGAATGTGCTTTGAGGGAGCGATCACTGCCAACACACACACACACACACACAAACACACACACACACACACACACACACACACACACACACACACACACAAATGAAACGATCTTTCTCTGCCTCTGGCCGTCCTTTACTCACACAGGAATCCCACCATACTTTATCCCTCTTGTTCTCTCTCCCTCTCTCTCTCTCTCACACATACACACACACTCCAACCACACATAAATAAAGAGACCTTGAAATAATGCACACATTCCTTATTATCCATAGCGTTACATGGTATAACTTGCGTGCATAACATCTAAATTCTCCAGAACTGACACACACTCATGGATACACATAATTTTGCTCTCACATACAGCACATGAACACACACACACATACACGCACAGATGGATCAAATAGCTTCAGGAAGTACTGTAGCAGGATAAGATGAAAAACCAACAGCAGTGACTCATCATTCAATTTCAGTTCATTATGAACACTCTTACAAGTTTGTGTGTGTCTAATTGGAGAGGAGATGTGGAAGCTCTGAGTGTATGTACATGTGATCAGGGCTTATTACAGACACGTGTGTGTACTGTACGTGTGTGCGTGCACTCTTTATTGGTGTGTTTCCTGATAACACTCCCTTGGGTTTACATGGGCCGTAACTCATGTGTCGATTAATTACCAGCATGGGTGTGTGTGTGTGTGTGCATGCGCGTGTGTGTGCATGTGTGAGATAGAGTTACAGTCCATCAGTGTAATGAGTGTAAGAGGAGCTGTAACCAGACACTGGTCCTATCTGTAACTAACACCAGGTTTGATATAGTCAGGTATCAGTATATCAGTGGCAGTGTCATGTTAGGTCTACAATCCCTCTCTATGTACACAGCCACTGGCACACTGTCAAAGCATCATGGGAGTTGAAGTTCACAGTAAAGACAAACAAATTTTACTCTTACAATACAGAAACCCATCTTTATTAGAAGATGGGCTGACAAAAAGCCACTGAATTATATTTCCTCCCAATTGTTGCACAAGTTTTCAGCAAACTACCAATGCCTGTGATCTACTTCTATGCCAGTATTCTCTGGAGAACTGGACGAGATTTTTGGCATTTTCACACAGCTTTTTTCTATGTCCAAATTGAAAATACAAATAAAACTGGTGGGTGAAAACTGCTCATCTACTTTTATTTTATTCTTGAATTCATGAGCTGGTACAGGGATGCTTCCAGTTTGTTTGGGACACATGACATGGTGAGCAGAGATTTCCACCGTGATTAAACATGCAATAGCAGCACCGGCTACACATATAAAACTTCGGCCCACAGAACCAACCAAATAAAACAACAAAAGTAAGAATTTATTGTGATGACTCAGGGAGGACGAACCCTGTCACAGAGCTAAATGCTAATGTCAGCATGCTAACGTTCTCACACTGACAATCCTAAGATACTCATGTTTAGCAAGCACAATGTTTACTTCGTTCACCTTGTAAATTTCGCGGGTTAACATGCTAACATTTGCCAATTAGCACTAAACTACAGCTAAGGCTCATGGGACCGTCGTTAGTTTTGCAGGTATTTGGGGTACATTTTTGGTGTTGGACCAATCAATCTTTTGACCTGATGGTAGTGCGAGATGAAAAGTCAAAGCATCATCAAATAGATGCTAAGATATTTCACTCAAATCAACCTGGGAGAGAAGAAGTCAGGGGATTGACAAAGTCATTCCTCTGGTGGCCATGTGAATGTCTACAAAATTTCATAGCAATTCATCGGACAGTTGTTGAGGTGTGCAAGTTGGACCTAAGTGGTGGACCTACCACCTGACACACTGACACTGCAATCCATAGCGTCTGTGCTAGTGTGGTTGGAACCAGCCGTCAGAACCGAAGAGTGCACCAACCATTATCTTCGTTGAGTAAGCTGCTAGCACAGGTTCTACAGGCTTCACATGAAAATTCTACACACAGAGCACTGCTCGTTTCATGCGAACACACACCACCGTCACCATGCACATGCAGAGCTTTTCCCGTGACTGGTAATCTTATTACAGTGCCAGGCAGAGACACATACACACACATGCACAAGCCACTGACATTTTTTACATCCCACCCACAAGCGTTTCAGGGGTTCTTATGCCGTCAACTTCACCAACAACCCAACAGGCTCCAACTCTATCTGATACAACATTCAAAGGTTTTATGGTGTCAAGCAACAAATGGGACTGCAGCCACATCGCGGGATCTGGAGTGTAAACTCAACCCTAAACTCAAACAACCCTTTTTTACGAGTGCAGAATGGTGTTTACCAACCTTTAACAACTTTTCCAAGAGGATAAAAATCTTTATGATGTGAATTCATAGTGTACATTACAATGAATAGCATCAAACTGAACCAAGTTATTGGAGGATGGATTTGTTTAAGGGCCCATATAAATCAATGCTTTTGCACAAATGTAATTGATTTCTGTGTATACTGCTGCCTCATGTCTGGGGGTCATACAATACTTTACTCATCTTTTTCATTTACCACAGCATCACTGCAGATAAAGCCTGGCTGTAAACTGCAGCTCCTGCAGACAGGGACCCACATGACTAGAGGCCATGAAAGGCTTCACCCCTCCCATTATTGCTGCAAATGTATTTATGGATATAGGGTTTTGCTTCTATACCCAGTTAAATTCACAGTAAAGCTAAGCCTTGCATTCCACAAACAGCCACCCACCCAGCCAGCGCACACCGGTTACAAAACCAAACACACCCCCAGGCACAGATTTGAATAGGATTCCAAACATAAGCAAACGCAGGTTTTTTTTTGTTTGTTTGTTTTTTTATTCAGCTAGCTTTTCCAGCAAATTTCTCTTTCCTGCCATAACTTCCTCCTTTTTTCCCTGATGGCAGCCTGTCATTCTGTTCATTTTCTTTCAGCAACCATTCTCATTGGTTATAGCCTTCCCTGTCTCTCTTTACTTGTGTGTTTATTCAAATGGAAAAAAGCCCAATTGCAAAGAAAAGCTGGGATGAGGTTATGACAGACAGAAGGAGGCAATGAGGAGAGAACAGGTAGTGTGAGGTGTGTGACCAAGAGGCCGTGTGGTATCCTCTGCCAATCAGTCGGTGGAATACATTTCTATCCACCAATTACAGAGGTGCTGACAGCATCAATTTAATCTTCCATTATGTACTAATGAGATTTGGATGAATACATGCATGACAGATGCAACAAACGGGGGC
>JBBMOE010000009.1:12891669-12918207 GCA_037975065.1 Chaetodon trifasciatus | reverse complement strand
GGGGGGGGGGGGGGGGGGGGGCATTCCCAACAAAGAACTAAACAACTGAGTAAATTAGTCAATAGAACTGTTTTCTCACATGATGTTCACACTCTAATCCCAAACACAGCATGGCTGACCGACCACCAGAAGCACTGAGGAACTTACTGAAATGTATTCTTCAGCACAACATGACTCAAATTGCCAGCCTGCATTATGTACAGTCCATTCCACATCGTATACAGCTCGACAGTATGCCATGGTCACCTGCTTTAGCGCAGTTAAACTTGTCAATAATGACATTTATGGGCTGCATTCCCATTAAAGGCGCAATAAATGGTAACAGTCAAACTGTTAACTAGCTCCGAAGTCATGTTTTCATAGAAATAGGAATTATGGCTGAACCCTATGAAAATATTTTACAGCAACATCTGCACAGAAGACAGTATGCTTTTTACAACAACACTGGAACAAGGTGATTTGGTCTTTATTTGTTTTTCTTATTTAACTTATAGATGCATTGTCCTTGATTGATCCTTAAAATCTATATATTAATAATAGTAATAATATAATAAGGTAGAGCTTCCAACAATAATACTATCAGTAATAAAGCAGTAGTAGTTGCAGAAAGTAGCAGCATCTTAATTCAAAAGACAGAGAGAGAGAAGGATGAGAAAAAGCACGAGTGGTGAGTGAAGATGAGCAGAAAAGAGGGGAATAAATTCGGACAGGAAAGTTGTGTCACTGAATTTGATATTCTCCTCAGGCTGCTCTCTGCCGCTCCAAAACCTTCCACCACCTCCACCATGACAGAGCCAGGGTGCTGTCTGAGTCCCGCCTGCTGACGGAGCACTATCCCGGGGCTGATCTCCTGTCACTCGCCCAAAAACCTCCAACTCCTCGCAGCTCATGGTTCGTGAATAAAAAGGCATCAGCTCGAATGCTGGCTGCTGCAGAAGTGACAGTGTCGTCATTTGAATGTGACCTAAGGGGCCCAACAGGCTGTACGAGTGAGCTGGAATGTGTGAGTGTGAGAGAGACAAAACTGTCAGCTTAAAATGTGGACTTTTGTCAATATTCATTTGTGTGTTTGTGGGAGTATGTGTGTATGTTGCCTTATCTCTGTGTAAAGTTGCCAGCCATGAATATGCTGCCTTTCCACTGACTTTGACAGGTTTAACCTCACTTTGAACCAACATGTCCAATCCATTTATCAATCTCCTAATTCCTAAGCCTTGTACAATAGTGGGAGTGCTGTGGTCATAGCAGACAAACTGTATCTGCAAAGGACCGTTTTGTTAATACATCTAGAATGAAGCAAAGCCTATCCGCACACTCCTTTCACTGCAACATATATCCAATGCATCCTCAGTTAACCGGTGGTGTGTCAGTGCTCTGCTCACTCTCTCAATGCCATGCTTGCTGTCACAGTGCACACCTGAAAAAGCTCCACCTCCAGCCCATCATACACCTGTAGGCTCTGCGCCTAAGTTCCCTGGTGGGGGAAGTTGGATGTGGACAGAGGATGATGAAGTCTGTTTAGACGAGATTGGGAGTCTGCATAGATGGTCGCATTTGTCTATTGTGGACCCTCACAACCGAAGCTTTTCATGGTATAATCCTCCAGTAAGTCGACCATAAAGCATTTTGCTGTTCATAAGGATGTTTTGTAATGATTTCAAGGAGTCCAATCTAGTTACCTATAGCTATATAATCGTATATAATCCTATAGATTTTTTCACTAGCATGATGGCCCGTATGCCACCCTTTACATTTTTTGAATAGCAAAAATTGTCATAGTTTCTATCCATTTCAATATTTTTGCATTACTGAAGTGATGAAGGGATGATTAGACTTTTAGCTTGAGCTTGCCTTTACCTCTTCCAAGGGCTACTTTTAGAAAAATATTAGAAGAAGGAAGTTTCATATTCTATCTAATATTCAGAAATTTGTCAGGGAGTGACTGGTTTTAAAGAGCCATTACATATGCTTGACAGCATCTTTACACAGGGTGATGCAGGGAAAATAACACGTTTGTATGTGTGCATGCACAGAGTAAGTGTGATTACTGCATATGCCAGTCTCAACTCAGTTGTGTGTGTGTGTGGTAAGCTTGGGAGGAATGTGGGCATGTGTTGATTCCCTTTTTGCTGTGGGTGGGCCTCGGCGAGTGCTGTGCCAGGCAGTAAAAGACACCAGCCCAGCTCTGAGTGTCCTAATCCCACCATCCCTCCGTCATTTCTTTTTCAGCAGGCCTTTCATTTTTCTGTCTCCATTTCATCTGTTCACTTGAAAGATTTTCCCTTTTGCCTTGGCAGACCACATGGTTCCAGAGAAAAGGACAGAGCGGGAAGGTAGAAAGAGAAAAAGGAAGAAATACTGAAAATTTGAAGTGTGCAGACCCAGGACGCTTTGCCCTACTGAGACAGGAAGTTCAGCGTCAGTAGAGATGAATGCAGAGACAGAGGGAGGGCAGAAGACAGAGTGAGGAGAGATGGAAACGGCCCAGTGGAAACCATGATGTCATGATTAGCGAGGTGCGACCATCCTGCAGTCACATTGGCACCACATGGACGCCATGGAAAGCACACACACACACACACACACACACACACACACACACACACACACACACACACACACACACACACACACACACAAAATCTGTCTGTGTCTGCCTTTAACCGATCACAGCTGCTGCAAGAAACAATGTGGCCATTGTCACTCTTAACCTCCATCATGTGCACGCAAAAACACACACATACACACACACACACACACACACACACACACATACAAACACTCACCACACACACAGATCAGTGTTAAAACATTTTAATGCTTCAAGTCCTGTTGAAGTGTGAGGCTGGTTGACAAAATCATTTAAAGCTGCAGTGAAGAAAAGTGCAGACAGGTTATTTTATCCAGATCATTACGTTTTCACCAGTAATCCTTCATGTTCATGTTAATATCAGCTCTTCCAAATCACATCATGCATCGACCTCACAGCAACAGAACAACTGGCTAAATGTTGAATTGTGAGTATCAGGAAAGAAGTTTCTGAGTAAAAATGTGGCATGTGAGAGAAATAATAAATAGCTTCTTTCTCAGCATGAATACATCTTCCTGCATCTGACTCTCTGTCTGTAACAGATTAAATAAAAGCCTGAGTAAAGTTTCTGTTTCTTTTCTTTCTATTAATAGAAAACATGCACACACACACACACACACACACACACACACACACACACACACACACACACANGCACACACACACACACACACACACACACACACACACACACACACACACACACACACACACACACACACACACACACAGTGATTAAAACCAAAACTGGCAGCTCTGAATGAGGTTGTTTCTCAGCCTCATGGGACTCCTGAGAAAAGAGAAAACAAGCTAACTGGGTGGGAAGACTAAAACTCAAGCTAACAGGCTGATGCTTGTAACTGTAGAAAGACAAGTTAGCTTATTAAAGATCAATTAAGGAGTGACAGAGCAATATATAGACCAAGACGCACACCGTTCCCATTGTTCTGTGTGTGTGTGTATGTCTGTGTGTGTGTGTGTTTGAGTGTGAGGCCAGACTACCCAACAGCACCATGTCCTACAAAAATGTATCTCAATCGCAATGAGTCTGCAAACATTCTGCAAAGGAAACAGACCAAAGGAGATCAGCAGGAGGGAAAACCCCGGAAAAAGGAAATGGGGGATGGACATAAAGGGGGGAGAGAGAGGAGGAGGAGGAGGAAGAAGAAGGAAAGAGGGATAAAAAGAAAAAAGAAACTGATGGAAAGCATTCTGCAAGCAAACGCTAAAGACACTGACTTCTCAATGCAGCTTCTATCAGTTCATGCATTCAATGAACACAAATAGAACACATTATACAATACACAGTGGTTCCTTGTCATTCATAATCACTATGAGGGTCAGCACTGCGTAAATTTCACTGCTGCTCATGTTTTGCGAGCACCCTTTCAAAATGTATGACTGTAGACTGAACACACGTACAAGTGCAGCAACTTCACAGGAGCTAGAAAATCAAAATGGACATGAATGGATTCCTGCTCATGTTGTCATGGTCACCATTTTGCAAGTCCCCGGAATTAAAATTCAACAAAATACACTGTTAGAGAAGAAGAAGCATCTTCTGATCTGACACCCCTATCGCCACGATGATGTCATTTTATATACTCTGCTACAGTATACTGTCCATATTACAAAACTGATCCCAATTCCTATTGGCTTTTTCTGCATTACATGCAAATGAGCCTCCAGTCCAGAGGTGTTGGTAAAGGACCAGAAGCTGTTCAATACCTCCCAGAATGGCCAGAACAAGAATATCCTGTGTACTTCAGTAGCTAACAAAAACATCTAGCTATCCAAGCACTGTCCATAACCTAACACAACCACACAGATGAATCTCATGTATGGACCTCTAACAAAGCTAAAGATTTATTGTCTTTACAGGCTGTTACTTACCCCACTCTCTCATCCATACAGATCAATGCTCTCTCACCCCACAGTTACACTGTGTCAGGAGTAAAGATTATGGAGATGTCTTGGCAAGATAGATTCCTTTGCAACTTTCCAACATCTGGCTACAACATCTTGAATGCGTCTTGGATGCAAAGTCAAAAACGGATTGTGTTTGGGCATATGCTAAATAATATAATTACTTTTAGGGGGACAGTTTCCCATCTAGATTCCAAAACACGTTTGGAAAACGTCTGTTTATGAAGACACTCAGTGTACTGTGGTACAGAAAGCCATGCAGGTCTACTGCTGTCCGCCTCAGTCTAAAAGTATTTTGGGGCCCGGGCAAAACAATTCTTGAACTGTAATACATTTTGTTAAAAGCATTCATCCTCAAAAAATTAAATAACAGCAATAAAGGGAACACATTTGCATCACACTTTCTTTTTTGTTAAAAAAATCTTCTCATTTTCTAACGTGCAATGTCAGTGAGTAGCTTATCAAATGTTTGTACAAATGCACATTTTTTAGCAGCCAATGATTCCTTTGCCTTTTTGAAAGCAGTTAACTCATGCAACTGCTTTTTATCTTGGTTCTAAAGGCGAAAAAAATATTAATGAGTTTGCATTACATTTGCCTTTCATTAAAACAATTAATGTTTCAATTTCATCCCTTTAAAACAAGCTTTTCCTAATAAAACAGACCACGGCATCCATTAGATGCTACTTAGCTTGACATGTACTGTGAAGTTGCACTGTGAAGATTGATGTCAGCCTCAAAAGTTGGGTAAACTGAATAGCAGAGCGAAAGGTGTGTAAACAGGTCGTGGATCACTGGTGCTCCTCACAACAGCACACTCATTAAGACGGAGAACAGAGACAGAAACAGCAGAGCGGAAAACTGGACTGACCTTCCGTCCAGAGAAACACACCAAATCAGGCACAACAGGTAACCTGAGGAAAACAAGCTGCTTTGCAATTACTGCTGATTAAATCAAAATACAAAACAAGAGCCCAGTCCTAAAGAGTACCTGCCATAAGAATAACCAGCGTGCAGTTCTTGTGTGAACTGAAGGGAAAAGGAGGCGAAAGGGACGTAGTAATCTTTATGGTTTTGATGTGTTGCTCTGTAATGACTGCAATTTCTTTTTTGTCACAGTCTGTGTCAGCGCTGTATGGAGTCGCAGCGTCACGCCAATAAAGCATCCAGTGAATTAATGTGAACTCAGAGGGATGAGGTAGAGACGGTCTTTGTATTTTTTCATTATTCTGAAGATGAAAAAGCTGCAGCAGAGAGCGAGCGAGCTGTCCGGCACTGCTGGCACTCCTCACAGGAACACACTCATTAATACAGGAAGCTTGGAAGAGCTGAAACCTCCTGCTACTTCCTGCTAACAAACAGGAGAATCAACAGAACACCTGCTTCATATTCTTCTCCGAATAATGAGAAACACTGGCACGCACACACGCGCACACACACATCCAACTCTGAACACTCTCTCCGTATCTCTCTCTGGTCATTCGATTCAATCAGCGTGCTGAGAGAGACAGATGAGATCAGAGCTTTGACCTCTACTCATGAGCGGTCGTCTCACAAAACACACATACGCACACTCCAAGACAAGGTGCCTATTTGAGGAAATGACATCATCATCAGCCGTGGTGTCGCCAGGGTCAAGGCTGGCTGGAAAGCTGTCCCATCACAGCGAAGATTACCCCGGCGAATGGTTATTACACACCTTATGAGGGATTGCTACGATGAGGACGACTACAGATACACCCCTCAGACAGCTCCCCTCCACTCCTCCTCCCACACCTGCTGGATTGATAGTGCAGCCCATTACTGATAGATTGATGGAGCAGATTATGGGACGCTCCATTAGTGTCACTTCATATAGGTGGGCGAGTTGTGTGTGTCTGCAGCGGAGATAGTTGCACAGGAGAAGGGGAAAGGTGTCTGGAACAACCTGGCACTCGTGGCTGATTGTAGTGGTGGCAGTATGGGACTTAAAGACTTATCAGACTTACAGAGTTATCTACTGTCTGTGGAATGAGAGCAGTCAAAATAGGGATGTAGTCTGATTGTTAATGTGTACTGACAATTTCAACATATTGACATGCATATTTCATGCAATCTAGAGATAGACTATAGCCCAAATGGCACACTTCCTGTAGGACCTTATCATATGGCTGCACATCTTGTTATAGGAATGCTTGCAGAGAAAATCTTTGACTATCATATCAACAATGCATAGAAATCTATATTTTAGTAGATTGGGACAAAGAACAGTACCATAAAAACTTAGATTTCATTCTAAGATCAGGTAAGATGTTGTTAAAAGGTGACATTGGTGAGAAGTGCAGAAATACCACAGCAATACCACACGTAGAAGATCTACATTTCAAGTACAGTCTTCAAGTGTTAAATTCAGTGTGAAATCAGCTAAAGCTACGTGCAGACACAGGTGTCTGAAACACACCACAATCAGCAAAAGCGAATCACTGTCAAAGACTTCTCCTTTAACTTAAAAAAGCGTTCCTGTTTTGTTTCAGGGTGGGCAGTGATTGGCTAGTCACATCCCTGCAATGCAACATAGAAAAAAACCAAGAGCCTACAGCCAAGCTGGCGGCTCTGTGAGGATGCAGGCTACCACTGACAAGGCACAGTGGTGTGTTGAGCTAATTGCTAATGCCATCATGCTTGACATTGCTGTCCTTAGAGCCTGATCACAATGCAACTAAAAATTGACCAGCATGTATCTACACAGTATGCTTGATTGTTTGTACAATTTATTTATTGATTTATCAATTAAAACTCTAATTTTTTTCCTTTGATATGTTCTATTTTTGTGCCACTTTCATATGTTGGTGAGATTTCCCCTTGGAGGACAATGAGACTGATTATTATAAAGATGCTTTTGGGGAGTTGATTATACATATAAAGCTGATTTGACTTGTATGGTGTCCCCACAGCGGAATGAACATCCAGTGGGTGGACTTCATTTACTGCCTGGCTGCTCCTCAGTGTCACTCCCACCGATGAGACAACATGCGTGAACACATACACAGAGCACATACCACATGTGTGCAGTGAAATGATGCATGCACAGGCCCTTAATATATTCCAAAGAGAGGGACCATGACTCCTGCATGTCTGCCTGCTTCATTACAAGCTGCCACCACACCCATTTACCTTGACCTGAAGCCCATACTGGTACAGCACAGAAGGTCCTTCTCTTTTCCCCCTACCCTCCCTCTCTACCTCATTCCCTAGATGAGAGTGTTATTAACCCCTATGGAGCCAGTGGGAAGGTGATCCACCTCAGTTAAGATAATGTCGCCCGTCCTCACCTCATCTCTTGGCTAATGGAGCCTGGAGGGCTCCTGAGGTAGAGTACAGGGGATATTTAATCTTGGGACAAAGATTACTCTGCATCATTAGATGTAATAGAATAGAAGCTGGATATCTCCAGGTTCAAGAGAGACTTTCCATGCCCAGTTTAATAAAGCAAAGGATGCATGTTGTCTTGCTGATGCGTCTCTGGATTAATGCAATGGAATATATGCATAAAGACAAAATCCCATTCAAGTGTGAATTCACACTTCTGGTCATAAATGTACTTTATATGCTACCTGTATTTGAATATACAGTATAATTAAGTTCATTTTATGACTCGAGGTTGACCCTGTCGTTTGGTGAGGCCCTAAATGGAATGTGGGAGTTGGAGTTTGCTGGCAGGGTGAGCACTGGGTCCTTTTAGCCTGCGGTGACCTGTGATCGATGGAGACCTGGCAGAGTTTTAGCCGCTAACGCTGCTGTTATAAAGCTGCTAGCATCGACCACCACTCTGCTCTCTTCTCCACTGCACTTGTACTTAACTAAAGGTCTCCTCTCCCTCTCATGTCTCTACTTCCTTTCTATGCTTCCCTCTCCCTTTCTTCCTCCCTCTTTACTTTTCTCCTTTCCGTCTCCCTCTGTCAAATTTCTCATCTGCTCCTAGCTCCAGCATCCGCCACCTCTTTTCCTCTCCTCACTCCCCCTGGCCTTGCTTCCTGTCTCTGTCTCATCCATCTCTCTGCTTTTAATCTCTCCCTTTCTCCTTGTCTCCCTCTCTCTCTCTCCTCCCTTTTCACTTTCATCCCTCTCTCTTGCTTGGCGCTGATGAGTGACAGTACAGTTAAACTGTTATTGGCTTCTGCAGAGGAAGGAAAGCGGCAGTACTGTGGCTTGGCAGCACAAAAGGCGGAGCGTGTGTTTGTGTGTGTATTGTGGCAGAGTCAAATATAAAAGTATATGATTAAAATGAATTGTTCCAACTGTTGAAAAAGTTACACGACTGTAGTAGGAAGGGTGGTGGAGGTGGGAGAATGTAGGAAAAATATGAGGGTGGAACATTATCATAATATTTCAAGGCAGTCCAAAGAAAACAGTGCACATCCCCATTTGGTGCAATCTCTTATAACCTCTCATAACACCACTGACTTGCACACCAGAGAACACACATATGCACTCTCTCAGTACAAAGTCCCGCACTGCGGCTTCAGAAACACTCTGTAGGTTACTGAATCAGGTCATGAAATGTGAGCAAAGGAATAATTCATAGATTTTAATTTCAGCATTTAGTTTCACTCATAATGAAATGGAAGTCAGTGGGTTTGGTGCCAAGAAGTGATATGTACCATGACTTGTGTAGGCTACTTCACTGCAAAGGAAGAAACCTTTATACAAGCAGTATGTAAGTATTGTTTTATAGTATAGTCAGTAGTATCTAATTATCAGTAAGTATGAATTTCACACAGATTACTGTGTTCAAATGCCCTCCAGACATTCCTTTACACCTTCCAAAACAGTTTCATTGTTACTTCAATGCAACAACGAAGTAACTGATTTATGGAAATGAGACACTTGACTGAAGTTCACTCTCTTTCAATTTGTCAAAGTGTGTCTCTGTCCTCTTTGGCTGTAACAATGATCACAAAGCAGCTTGCAAGATTAGATGATTTCACAGCAATCTGAACTTCTCTTTTGGACAGCTGTTAAAATTGCTAAGAAGATGGCATCACAGTTGTGACTATTTGGCCGGACTGTAGCTGTTGCATCTCGAGTCCAATGACGTTTCTGAGTCACTAAGCCACAAGAGATCCAGGAGAGCAGCTGCTCAGACCCTGACTCTAACAACACTGGTTTATTATGTGAGCATGCAAACCTTTGATCCATCTTTAGAACAATCCTCCAAAACTGTTGGTTCCATTAGCTTCTAGCATGCTAACACTGGCCCTTATATCCAGTGAACTGTCATTTGTTTTCACTTCAGTATTTAGTCTAGCTGCTTCTTCTAGCAGTTTTCTGTTATTTTGCATCAGTGACTGACATATTCTTCCTGGTGACGTTCTTTTACCATGGCCATAGAAGCTGAGGAAACAGTCGCCAGGAACAGCTCATTTAAGAATTGTTATTTCTGCAATTTAACTTGACAACTTGTCGAGCTGCGTCTAGCTCATGCAGGCTTTTTGTCACTTAGGCTAGGTCACACAAGCACTTAAAACGGCAAAATGAATGAATTCCAATTGAATCACAGCTATTAATGAATTTGCTTACAGGAGTGAAGTAAATCTGCACAGATTTTCACATCAAGTTCAAAAGAAGCATGTTTGTGCTGCTGACCAGTAGCAAGCTGTCTCAGCAGTGCTGAGCTTCGAGGGTACAGAGAAACAGACAGTTCAAAATGAAGCTGCCTGTAGTTTATTAGCTTATCCTTCCACTGATTTAACCTTCTCTGCTCGAGTACAAACCACTGTACAAGAAGACTGGCTTGCAGACAGCTGATGGTATGAATATTTTTACATATGTGATCTTACAGCGCCATTCGTGATTGAGCTAACGAACATACTGAAAGTCAATCAGAAGCAGTTAGAAAGCTTGTTAGCTTGTTTTTTCTCCTCTCCTTAATAAAATGTTTTATTGGATGAAATGATGAACAATGAGGGAAAACACTGGGAAAGTAGACTAAAGGTTGGGGAGCTATTGTGAGCGATTATCTCACCAGCAACTCACCCTGTGAGTAGGAGTCGTGGAGACGGCGGAATAATCTCGCTGTGCCACTTTCTGGCGCCACTAGTCCATTTTTATGGCTCTCAGTTATTTTTCAAACTAAAGAGAAACACCAGAGTTATACGAATTGTTGACAAAAAAATCAGAGATGTGGAGCCGCACCGGGCTAGGTCCCGGCCCCTCTGAGGGATGTCCAGTCCTAGTGAGGTCGACAGCGCCATCTGGCTGTTAGCTGACCTCATACGCATGAGAGGTCGAGTCTGGGCAGCTATGACAGATGAAGCAGTAAAATAATGGTCATTTTTCTGATCATCAACTTTAAAGACCGAATCCCATCTGTGCTTCATCAAAAGGAGCATCCCAAACGGACACATTAAAGGCTGTTTGCATGCATTCATGGCTTCAAGAGTCTCCAATCATGTCTGTTCGACGACGAACAACAATGACGATGAAGGCCTGAATCTGGTGTCAATATTTTCGGACCTTGATAACTGGGTTTCAGGCACTACATGGATTCAACCGTGAGGAAGTTTATCACACAGCTTTACTTCTCTCTTGACTGAAACAACATGGACCACACATTCAAACAAGCACTCTATCCAATCCACTTAGATTAAAACTGACTGCATGTTCTCTCTTTTTCACCCCTATTACAAGTATTCGTACAATGTGACAGATTTACTTTCCATGTGTGTGGCTGCCCTCATGTAGATATGTGTGTGAGTGTGTATACCCTTGCACACGGCAGGACACTTCCACCATCTCGCTCCGTCACAAATTACCTCATTAAATTTCATTGCATTAAAGCCACTTTTATGAATTTAGTGTAGTCCCAGGCCCATTGTTCGCCTGCAAATGAGATTAAAGCAACATTTGCCTTTCTCCCCATTTTCAATTATATTTCTGGAAGGACAGCTCGGGCACAGCGCCTTAATGAGGAGAGAGAAAAAATAAGAGAAAAATGGGGCATTCGAAGCACTTTGGACAGTTTTCTGAATTAAGACAACTTAGTAACACATTTGGGAAATTCAGACTTTCAGCCCACAAAGTGCTGTCGTTGCTTTTAAGGTTTATTATTGCATATTTCTTGAGTCAAAGCTGCAAGATTATCACTGATTTCTTTGTGAAGTTTTTCTAAAATCTTGGGTTAGTTTTTGTCATTACTGGTGGTTTTACACTCCCATTCCGATTAATAATTTATGTTTTCTATGTGAGTGTTTTCTGTAATCATCAGTGTCTGTCATCATCTGCCCCTATAGGGACAAAGTGCAACAAGACAGAGTGAACAAAGCTCAAAGTTGCCTTCACACAATGCTGATAATAACAACTGACAACATAAGCGCGCACACACACACACACACACACACACACACACACACACACACACACACACACACACAAGCCCCTGCCCATAAGATACAAGCTTTCGGTGCTGCTGAAGAATCTTTACTCCAGGAAGTAAACATAAAATGCTGGAGGTTTGAATGCAATATAAAAGTCTAAAGTCACTAAAGTCTTAACTCCCTCCGATACCAGGAAATTTTCCATTCAGACAGAACAAATTAAGTATTAGATTTGTAATGATCTGTCACTGCGTACAAAGTTGTGTCTTGTACTCTAGCAGGGACCCTTTGTAAGATGCTCTGTCACTCTTATCTAACGCCCTGCTGAACTCACAAATTTGGTTATTGTTTTTAATTTCATTGAAACAAAATGGAGGAAACGAGCAAGATATACCGAACGGATAACATGACAGCAAACCATGTGAGTGTGGAACCATTTGGCAGGTGACACCAAAGGTGGAAAACTCTCAGATAACAGTGAAGGGGATTGCTGACTTTTAAAAATGCCTTAAAAAGCAGGAGGGGCAACACCACTAGAGCTCAAAAACCAAATCTATTAATTGATTAATAACTATTTTGATTCATTCTAAACATTATTCATCAACTAAGTTTCCAAAATGTGATAGATGTCTGCTTCTCTCTTTTATCTTCTTGAAAACTGAATATTTCTGGGTTTTAGACTAATTGAAAAGGTCACCCTGGATGGAAACTGATGATGGACATTTTTCACTATTTTTCCACATTTCATACTCTAAATCCATCAGTCCAGTCAGTTAATCACAAAATGAATCATAAAATCAAGTAGGGAGGGACATAATCATTATTTACAACCTTAATTACCACAACACCAACTCTGAAATTATCAGTTCTTACATCTTTGCCCTCGAATCAACAGAAAATACACATCAACACATCTTTTGAAGAAAATAGAAAGTCAACACTGAAAAAACCTCCATGGATGTTTCTTCACAGCTTGGACTCAACCAGAATAAACAGGACCCTCAAGCCGTCAGCCGAGTCAACAGTCACGGCAGCCAGTGAACATTGTATCTGCTGAAAGGAGCTGGTGGCCAGTCAGCCAACGACACTGGACAAGTGGGTTTTGTCGGGAAGTTGAAGGCTATAGCTGGTCCATGTGAAAGCCTGTGTGAAGAGGCTTATGTGGCTGATCTGCATGTGAAAAACAAGGGGGCCTCACACACACACATACACACTATACAAGGCTTTGACCCTCTCAAAGAAATGGATACACACACATGTACACACACATACACACACGCCGGGACAACAAACAGGAGGCGCGGGAGGGGACGGAGGGAAGGAGATGGATAGCACACTGCAAAAAACACAAGATTTGATTTCTTGGGGATTTGGTAAACGCTGTGCTAAGTCATTTTCATCATGGCACTGAAAATGTTTTTAGTGCAAAAAATAATTAAATCCAATGAATATACTAAATACTTAATTTTAAGACTTTTGCAGTGCAGGTGTGTTAAAAAAATAAAGCAGAGCAACAAATACCAACAAGAACCACAATAAACTGCGAGGGAGACGTGTGCGACTGCGGAATCCCAATTTGTTCCCGTTGTTGCACCAGTCAGAATGCCATTGACGGAGACTACCTTTGCTATTATTGTTTTGTTTTGTTTTGTTTTTTAACTGAACGGCAACGGTCCTTTCTGTCCTTTCTACATCTGTGAATTCAAACTCATCTGTATTCATCTAGGCTCCAGCATCAATCGCAGCCAAATCCTTCTCCTATGGCGTTTCTCTTAACGCCCTCCAGCTCTTTTCCCCAATAAATAAATCTAAGAAAAAAAAAAGAAAAACAGAAAAACAGAAAAAAGGAAAAACACCTCCCCTCCTTTTTTAACTCCTGTTCTAAAGGCTCGCTTCGTTCCTTTTTCTGCTGGTTTTATTTCAAGGTCTGCGATCCCTTTCTCCATGCTTCCTCTTCTTTCTTTTCAGAAACTCCTCCTTCCTTGCTTATTTCCCTCTTCACTCTCACTCTCTGAGATCTTCTCATTTCTTTCTATTTTCAAGTAACGCCTTTTCCTTATAGCATCTATTGAGTCGCATGACTGCAGTTCAGCCTCTTTGATGCGCAAATATATCTGAGTGTGTGTATATGTGTTTGAGACTATGGTTGTGTGTGTGCAGGGTACGTGTTTCACTGCACATGTATGTGGGAGAATATGTGCACTGGTTTTGAGCCTGCACATCGAGAAGTGTGTAACAGAATGCATGTAGGGGTGGGGGAGTGTGTGTGTGTGTGTGTGTGTTGTTGACTGTTGACACACATGTTTTATGCCCTTCGACACCTGTGTGCATGTGTAAAATGTGTATTTGACTGTAAATGTGTATGTGTGTTTTTACACTTAGCAGCATGCGTGCTTCCTGATGAACATGCATTTATGTCGACATCAACATGTGTGTGTGTGTGTGTGTGTGTGTGTGTGTGTGTTTGTGTGTATGTGTGTGTGTGCGTGTCTATATCTGCATGCATACGTGTGTGTTTGATAAGGTGGGAGGCTGGCAGATATGACACACCTCATCTTCCTTTCCGTAGGCCTCTATTTTAATCTGGCAAAACAGGCTGTGCGTGTAATGACCTTTAGAAAGGGTGAAGATAAGTAGATGAGGCTGACTGTGAGGAGTGTTGAGTTACTGTATAGAGGAGCCAGTGCTGAAATAAGGGGGTGGATGACAGAGGGCGGAAGATAAATGGATGAGAGGATGGGATAAAGTGGAGCATTTAGGGAGATATATGCAGACAGAAGGCAGAGAACATGGGGGATGATGCTGAATTTCAAACCAGGGGGATCCGAACCTTCAGTCTTACACCCTCATGCATTTCCTTACACAAAAGCCCTCTCCATCGGCACTTCATCCACTATGTTCACATCTTTGTGTTACCATCTCATGGTCCACTACAACCTTATTACTCTGAGCACCTGGCTGCCATGCTTTGTGCCACTATTACACAGTTATACTTCAGTAAAATCAGAACCTGCAGTTGCTGTTCACATACTGCTGGAGTTAGTCCAGTGTTGGTGGTTCCTATGATGTTAACTGAAGATAAATGTCCACAAATGCATCCAAAAATCCACTCCACATGGCTTCAAATCTCATGTTCAGGCTTTACTTCACAGTCCAGTTACCTAGCTGATTGCTTACTCTATAATCATGGTACAGTACAATCATGAAACTGCTGGCAGCTAATGGCTACATGGCTTCCCACAGTACAGATCCAACAAACTGTAATATTTACACTGTAGAATACAATATTGTCCAACTTCAGCTTAAGAAATGGGGCTCTGGTGTAGCACAACCAACTTACTGTCTCTGTGGTAACATTACACTAAAATTCCTATTTTTATTTTCTGTTATACACCATCAATACTTATTTTGTCAGCATTACAGCACAGAATGGTTCTTCTTATATCGCTGGAACACTGTCATACTCTCCTTTCCTTTACATGTAGATATTTGCTGTGCATGGAAAAACGAAAAAAAAAAAAAAAAAAAAAATATGCTCATCACACGTATCATAGTGTGAGTGAGGCAATTGATGGCATTTTTGAGAAGCCCAACTTGTCCTGAAAATAACAATATATGGCATGCCTAGGAAATACAGTAAGGTGATCTATGACATGAGCATGGAAGTAAAGGAATGAGCAAAAACAGCCCAGGGTTCAAAGGGTTAATCGTCCCCGCTGTGGAGTGCAAATTAATCACATGAAGCCTGAGCCAGCAGAAATTTGTATGCAGCTCTGTTTGTCTGCGTTTCTATTTTGGTTGTGGCTGTTGTTAGGATATCGGCGCTTTTAAACCTCCACACCTTGAATCTGTAGTGCAGCTCTACACCCTGATACCTTCCTCACGTTAAATTTACTTTTCCAGGCACCGCTCTCATGTGGTCGGTCAGTGTTCACAGGGATATCTGACTTTTTTGACACAGCTGGGATGTCTAAACTTTGATGCTCAGTATCTCAGAGCTGCACTCCACCCGGGTGGGAGCTTGTAATTCCAAGCTGCTGAGCTAAATGCCTACAATGTAGAAGGTAACGATAAGGATAAGTGTAAGAGGATGAGGTCAGGGGGGTGAATATGAGTATGGGATGAGAATGAGGAATTGAGCGGCAGTAAAGAGACTGAGGGAAGGATAGAGCGATAAGGGGGCGATGGAGGCTGAGGGGAAGGAGGGATGAGGAGGTGGATGGAGGGCAGAGCAGCAGAGGGATGATGGGATAAGGAGGTGAAACGCAGTGGGGAGCTGGGAGGGGGTCCTCACAAGCCCCTGATTATACTAATCCTGGTGGACCCCCCTCAAAGCAGATTAGCGCCTGTTCAAATGCACACACACACAAGTGGAGAGACACACCTTCTGTTGCCCCAGCACATGTTGATTTACCCCACTCTCTGGCACCCCGTGGCCACATCCAAATCCTTCACAGGCTGGGCAAGAGAACAGCCAAGACAGGGAGGGATGGTGGTGAAGTCACGATTCCCATCAAACACAACTTGCTTCAATTCAAACTGAACTTCAGTCAGTCAAACTAGACCTTCTTTGTCCACTTCAGACAGATCAACGTCTTACCTCAATACAATCAAGGTCTACAGAAGTTCATTTTTATCACAGCATTGAAAAATTACATTTTGACAGAAAGTCTTTACTCCACTTGCTAGTTTTCGAGAGCATCTGACAAATCTCATCAGAGAAGTTTGCTCAGTCGTTATGGACATAGCTCAGTTGTTATCACATGATGTCAGCATGGCACTTCAGTTCCAGTATAAGAGGTGGTTGTACAGGGCAGGGTAGCGAATGTCACATTATTATCTAAGCAGGAATCCATACTTGTATCACCTGATGACGACTGAGCCATTTCCATGACAACTAAGCAAATTCCTACAATTCCTATATCCTTACATATAAGTATTTTGAATTGTTCCCATTCTTCCTACCTGCAGGGACCAATGGGATGCCCTGTGATGGGATCCTGGTGGGTGAAAAAGGGTTGTGTTGCTGGGGGGCATTAGAACCTCTGCTTTTCTGAGAGCGGTCTTTCATTTTTATTTGCACAATACTGTACAAATTCATTTTCTTTTGTGCTTTTGGACTTATGGTCCTGTAGAGAACTGATAAAAAGAGTTTAATTTCTAAGGTCAAAATGAACTTTGCATCCAAATTCTACTGTTCTTCCAAAGGCAAAGGCTCAGACACTCTGGACAAACCAAACAACAAGCTACTGCATTGCTAAAAAGCAGTTCCAGTAACACAGCTCTGTAGTGGCTGGCATTAGTAATTGTGGCTGAGCAGGTTCAAATGTGTTCTACATGGAACTACATGGAAGCAAAGCAGAAGGATGTCGCAAAGATCGTGTGCTCAGCAAACGTTTCCTGGATGAATAGCTTTAATAAAGAATGCAGGAGACAGATTGTGTCACAGTGAGCGTAAGCTACTAGTCAAGGAGGTAAAGATGAGGGCTGAATGGCAGGATATGCTTAACGTCAGCCAGACTGCACAGTGCAGCACTTCTCACTGCAAATGACACCGAAAGGATGAGGAGGGATTAGAGAACACAGCACGCCGTATGCTCGGGCTAACCGAAGCAGTCTTCTAAAAGTCACGAATTTACAGCAGTGATACACAGCAGCCTTTAAACACATCTACAAATCGTGCTCTTTGTCAGGCACGTTTCCCCTGAAAATGTCACAACATTTGAACAACAGTTGAACCATTTCTCCTCTCCATGGACATTTAACTTTAACCTTTCTCTATGAGTGGGACTATGAGTAGGTGCACACATGTCACCGCACGCTGTGTTCTGTTTGCTTCTGTCTCAGTCTCACAAATGAGCTGGACACACAGATCCAACCGCGCTTCTCTTTCACAGGTCATCCAATACTCCCTCTGCAAATATTACATCAGGTTTACAATCCACTGGGGGAGGAGGAGGTGGCAACCGAAAGAGGAGCGAGCTGAAGTGTTGTGCTGTTTTTTTTCTTTTGTCTTTGGTGGTGATGATAAGCACTTTTTCACTTCACCCCAGAGACAGTGAATCCAGTGCTTGAGACGTCATTTTTTTTGGTATTTAAGGAAGTTTGAGTTTACCCAGCACCAGCAGCTCAATCCCTGCTCTTACGAACTATGCTCTTCTTTTCATGAGTCTGCAAGAGTCCCAACTTTTTCAGATACCTGTCCTGGAGTATGTGCAGGTCTAAATCCATCACCGGATGAGTATCGTTAGACATATTTGCACTTTACTCCTGCACACAGCATCAGGTTTGAAATTCTTTTTTAACAGCTGAAGAATTGTGCCTCAAACATGTCATTGCATGTGTTCCATCTTTCCTTCACATCCCTGTCACACCCACAGCAACAGGACACTGATTTTGAACTTAAGTAGGTCATCCATATGGGAGGTAATTACTCCATCATCACCCACCACAGCTACTCCATCTGCATAATATTAAAACTGTCAACATTAAACTGTCTGTGGTGCCAAAAAAGTAGGGAGTTCTTGGCCAGCAAAGCGGAGGCACTGTGGCCTGAGACACGACAGAGCTTTTTCATGTTGATACTGAGGTTAAGGAGACATTAATGCAAAATTCCACACATTATTACCCCAATTGCTGCTTAACTGACATGTATTTTTTGTTGCTGCTCCATGTAAACATTCACTGACAATCCAAGGCAGGCATTGCCAATTGAGCGCAGCAAATCGAACTGAATTTGATTTAAAAGTGGCAAATTAAATAAAGACAGAAAGTACAAAAAAGGTAGAATAAATCAATCAGTGTGACACTGCATGCGAAGGAGGGATAGCAAAGGATTGCAGATTTGTGACATCACTGCAATCCCCACTGTAAACCACAACAATATACTGCCTCTAATATGCCCGTGGTATTATCAAAGCATGCCAGCTGAAAACGCCTCTGGTAGCGATGTGCATGTGGATTAAAAACTGAACTACTAAGAAAACTGAAAGTCTGCTGTAAACTCTGTCATGAATACCACACACTTTCATAGCGATACTGAAGAGGATGCTGTAGAAGTCCCTGTAGGAATATCCTGAAACCATTTCAAAGATTTTTCCTTTTTTCATTTGATTCAGGATATTCAGGAAATATCTCAAGCCATTTCAAATTACATTTACGACAGGTTCCCTTAATACTAGTGTCATTAAAATGACCCATAATCTAAAAAACAAAAACAAAAAAAAAGAAATGTAGTCTGTAGTCCCTCAAGCCTCCCAAACACTGCCACTGCAGCTCTCAGATGCTGGCCCTCTCGCAGCCATTCCGCTCGGTGACTTTCCATGGCTGATTGAATTAATGTTGCATCTGCTAGTGTTGACATGGGAACCCTGCAGTGATATTTTGGTGCTGTCTGTTTCTGTTGGGTCTCCAAGCCAGGACACTTGGAGTAACAGGCAGTGTGGCCTGGCCTGGTGTGTGTGTATGCTTGTGTGTGTGTGTGTGTGTGTGTGTGTGTAGATCTGGACGTGTGTGTAACTCCTAGACCACATGGCTAGAGGCTAATCATGTTAGTGACAGGGTTGATAAGTTCACGTCCGCCAAACACAAACACACACTCACAAACACACATAAACAATGCTGTAGCCAAATAGCCTTCTTTCCCTAACTGTTCACTCATCTGAACTTCCTTAAATGGATTTAATAGGAAATGTTCTGAGAAAGATTTATGCATCGCCTCCAAGTAAAAGCTCCATCAAATTAGATTTGCAGCAGAGGAAGATACAAGCTTTGGATATGTGGTATGTGACAAAAACACACAAATAGAACTTTTTGGGGGGGCAAAAATTGGAATAATGGAATAAAAGTTACTAGGTGTAATAAATACGACAATATGCAAATTGTCACACTGCAATTATCATTAAGGGAACATGTCTAGTATCTATTTTTTTTTCTGGAATAACTCAGAAAGCCCAGTAATGTAACACTCAATCAAGATTTCAGAGATAGGTCATCCTTGTGGCATCATTTACAAACTCAAGCAAGCATATTTTTATATTATTATTTAGTATATTTCCACATTTATTGGTGCTGTTGACTCTTACAATACTGCTGTCAGCATGTATCCAGCGTATCGAATATTAATTCATCAAGTAAACTCAATGCAAAGACTTTGAAAACATTCATCAATGCATGTGCTTCAGGAGGTAAGCACACAGAGTGAAGGAAAGGAGAGAGACGTCAGGAGAGTCAATAAGTCGACAGCATGTTTCACCAGGGAGGAATCTGTCACATGTGGTACTTTGTTCTGCTAACTGTCAAATCCATACAAAATTGCATTTCTCATATTTGCTGGCAGTGGAAACGTCATTTCTTTTGTTTTGAAACAACTGAACATATTATTACGCCCCAAGAGATGGTGAAACTACTTCTGAGGGCAGTCTCCAGCACTGATGGCTGGCTCCAGTGGATGTTTAAGTCCCATCTCTCTGATAAGCTCCCATCATACCAAGATGACCCCCAAGAACTAGTGTTGACAAAGGCTGACCGATCAAACGTTTTGCACTGCCTCACATCTTCTGTTAAAGGTATAAATGGAAAAGATATGGCTACTTGGAGAAGGCCATTGCAAACAAATAGGGGGCAGCATATCCCCAGAGTAACTACAGCCATTAGCTAGTTAGCTCAGTTAGCCGTACAGCTAGTGCCCATACTAGCTGATAACCAGCATACGGATAAAACACACCTGATCGCCAATAGTAGCTTTCACTGCACCCCCTCATATCGTCACCTTAATAAAATAACTGCCTAAGTCATTTTTTGACAAAAGTGATTTAGTTTTTGCCTAAATAAACTCCTTATGATGTTGCTCATCTCCGGTAAAAGTTTTCTGAAAAACTTGAAAAAATGACTTAGCAATTATTTTAATAAGGTGATGATATGCATAATATGTTTATGACAATGCATTATATGAAAGGTTAAAAACAGTTATCTCTGTTTTATTTCCTAAATGTTTTTTTTTTTTTTTTTATTAATTCTGCACTCCAGGGAATATCAGTCAAACTCTGTTTGAATGATTAAAAAAGGGTTGTTGTGGAATTCAAAATAAAATGTATTAGTCTATGCTCATCAGATAATTAGTAACATCCATCCATCCATTTTCTATACCCAACTATCCCTTTTGGGGTTTGGGGGGGCTGGAGCCTATCCCAGCTGTCAACAGGCGAGAGGCGGGGTACACCCTGAGCCGGTCGCCAGTCGACTGCAGGGCAACATACACAGACAAACAACCATTCACGCACACACTCACACCTAAGGACAATTTTTATGTCACCAATTAACCTAATGAGCATGTTTTTGGTCTGTGGGAGGAAGCCGGACTATAATTAGTAACATCAATTGTAAAATAAGAAACCAAAGCATATCAGTATGTGATTTCTTAACTCTCACATCGACATGGTTTTCACCTCGTCCATCTACGACAGCAGCATAATAGAATTCCTGAAATTCAGTTATGGTTTTTGGTTTTGGCGTGTCACCCCAAGACTTTCAGTGGCTCCATCTGGTCACCTCTATGAAAAATTCATGGAGCACCACTAGCTAATACTGATTTTACATAAATACATACATGGCTTATACAGATTACTCCTTTTATTTGACATTTCACAGGTCAGAAGATTGAATTAACAGCGGCTTTGGGATTCACGCTAATATCTCACATCTACTCTCAAAAATTCCTGTGGTTGGTCTGCTTTGCTTTCAAACCACAGGCAGAGTTTGCTGTAAAGTAGACTGAGGCCCACCTTTCCAGCTGATCTCTGCCTGGTTGTTTCATCGACACTAGAGTTTGATTGACAGCCTTCACACCAGCCCAAATGAACCAAAACAAACAAACACACTTGAGCTAATCTGAACCAAACAGAACACTGTAAGTGTGAAATAATTAATTCTGATTAAATTAAAGCTTCTACAGCAATAAATGATATTTCAGACATGGTGGTGCTCTCAACATTGTGCCAGTTTGGTGAAAGCCTTTTCCTGTTTCAGCATGACAGTGGCCCCAGGCACAAAACAAGACAGAAGAAGTAGAAATTTTCTGACTTTGGTGTTGAAGAACTTAACTGGGCGACCTCAACCCCGTCAAACACTTTTAGGATAAATTGGAATGCCAACAGTGAGCCAAGTCTTATCACCCAACATGAGTGTTGGACTTTGCTCTTGTGGCTGAATGAGAGCAAATTCCTGCAAACAGTCTCCAAAATGTGTTGGAAAGTCTAAAACCAGAAATGTGGAGCCGATAACTGCAGCAGGTTAATGGCCATGGTTCTCGAATGAGGTGCTCAACAATCACATGTGGGTGGGATGTTATGCTGTCCACATACTTTTGGCTATTTATCAGAAGTAGTCGGCAGTCTGCCCAGTGAAAAACATGCACCCGGGAAAGCCAGCTAAAACAAAAAAGCCTGTTTTGATGCCATTGTTGATCGGTCTCATTGTACGCTTGGAATTCAAATTGAGAGTGTATCTAATAAAAACATGCAATAGACACTGTGAAGTTTAGCTTTGATGTGCATCAGTGTTGTCAGGCCGTGGTGTTGAGCTTGTCGAAGAAAATATAGGCAAAATACGTGAAGTCAGTGATTTGTGATCACAGTGCTCTCTCTAACTGACATGGCTGATTCGACATCCTCAATGAACAAAATGGCCAGGACACCTCAAAAACTGCAGGTGACGCTCGTCCACGGTGCCTGACAGCAGCTGATGGCCAGCTTGGTGTGCCCTTACAAACACACAGACCCACAGACATTTTATGGCATATGGTGCTGGCAAATGCCCAAAACATTGGGCATCAACACAAAATACAGTACAACAACTGAATTACAATGGAGACCTTTGTCTCCCTGGAGAGGATGTTGACAACAGCTCTCTCTCTAAAACGTTCTCTCTGTCTGCCTGCATCTGCTCTGGCCTCTCTTCCTGTATTCTCTCTTCCTTCTGTCTATCTTATGCATTCATATTCTTCTCTTGCCCTTGTTTCGGCATTGCGCTTTTTATGTGTGCCTGTCAATAAAGTTTCACATCTTTTCTTTCAGCCCAAGCTGTCCTGCATGTGAAGTCAGTAAGTTCTTCCAAATGGTTTTGAAATGGAAATAAAAACAAGTAAACCATTAGCTGTAAACAAAACGGACAAGTACTTGAAACGTCTTTCAGCAAACGAGGATTGCTGAGAAAGAGCTGAACTCCTCTGCCTGCAAACTCATTTTTGACAACAGTGCTGCCAACTGAGTTGACACGACAGACTTCAACAGATGAGTTTTTGTTTCTCCAGAGAAAGAGCGATCATGGCCATGTCTGTCTAGACAGACTTGCCTTAGAGTCGTGCTGGGGGCATCACGTGCACACCCGTGCGTGTGCACAAGAGCTTTGGGGAAAGAAAGCCAACGAGCATCCCAGCTGTAATTAGCTAATGCTGCTAGCAGGCTCACTGTGATGCTCACTGAATGAGAATGAAGTTCACCGCAAGGTCACGAGTTCACAAAGTGGCTAGAACACACACACATGTACATACGTGTAGTATACAGATATATACATTCACACACTGATAATACACATTTGGTGAGACGCACATGCATGTAGCACACATTCTCACAGATAGTTATGGCGTCTGGTCAGTGTCACTGCGGTCGAGTGGAAACACTGATAGCTCTGTTAGCTCCCTGGCCAGCTAAAGGCCTCTGTTTCACAAACTGATTTCACGATTTGGGTTGGGATCCCATTTTATCAAACCACTATCCACTTACTGAATACAAATACAAATCTAGGACCCCATTCAGATAAGCTGATATAACAAAGCCAAGCTAAATACAACCAAGAAGCATTCAAGGCAGGGTGAAGCAGCTGATTTCCCTGTCTGAAGAGAGAAAAGAGCTCCAGTAATTTCAAAATGTGCAATCATACAGAAGATGTAATCTGCTTTTGTAACTTTAACTCAACACACAATAAGAGCACACTATAGTGTTACTCTGATCCCTGAACAGTTTGCCTATTGCATGATCTGTATCACTGAGGCAGCGATGCAAGCCTGTGACGGCGATAAAACTTTTGTCTCACTTGTAGTCCATGGATGTGATTTATCTGTGTTTATGTTTATGGAGGTGTTACGACTACCGTCGTAATTTCTGTTAGCTCTTGTGTTTCTGGCCTGTATTATGTAGTTTTCTTTATGCAGATTGGAGTGTGTCATGGCGGAGAGGGGATTGGTCAAATGTTTTCGGTCCTGGCTGTCGGATTGGCTGGTTCCAGAGGATACCTGCTATAAAAAGGTCCAAGATGGCGTCCGGCGCTGGTGCGGAACAGCAGCAGGTGTTCTTCATCTCCCTCTTCTCCCAACCGGCCACACGTTGCATTAGTTTTGATACGTATGATGTACTTGTAGTAAGGGTGGATTGCCAGTTTTGTTAAACTCATTCTTCTCTCCTGTTTTTGCTTAGTTAGGGAGGTAAGTCTTATGTTTTTTGGTTCCTTTGTTTGTTTCTAGGTAAGATATATCCTCCCCAGGTAGAATTGGTTTGTTTGTTGTTTTGGCCTTGGTCCACCCTGAAGCCCTTATGGTCTTGACATTTTTTTGTTCATTCACTTACTTTTGTAAATAAATTTAATAATCGATGATGAAACCTTTGTTCTGGACCTGTGGCTACTTGGGACTTGGGGAAGATGGGGGCTCTTTTTCCTGTTGTGCCTGTGCACCCCTAGGCCGGGCATAACAGAGGTATTGGGAAGCTAGGTTTTATAGCTAATTGTTCATTGTTGGAACTTAAGCTTGCAGAGGTTCTTCTTCTTCCAGTGTTTTTGGCAGTTACTAAACAGCCTCAGATGCATTACTACCAGCCTCTGGAGTGTTGTTATGCTGACCCTGATTTGCACATTGCCTGAGAAAACAAACACAAACTGTAATCAGATTCATGATCTGGCTTAAAAGAGATACATTTGTGTGGTTAAGTGAACATGAAAGTGAATTAAATCGCATGTGAATTTTATTCAGTCATTTGCAATGACAAATGTCAATGGGCCACATGTTTCCATCATTTGTAAGTAACTAAACTGATATCTGTTATCACCTTTTGCTGGATGAGGGGGCGGAAACACTAGAAACACTACAGCATCCTAATTAATGTCCACAACATGTAGGTGCATCCTGAAAATGTGATGAACTGCATACGCAGATATGAAGAGCTACTTGATCCAAATCCTGGAGGTTCTGCTGCAGAACTATTGGGTTCATAAGCTTAAATTATCAAAATGATATGGATGAAAATGTTCCTGGGTGATTCCTGAAATTGATGTGACACAATCAGCTTTATAGTTTCATTAAAGAAGACTCAACACTCTGTTGGTCTTGTTGAACGGCAGAAAACACATTCAACTTGCAATCACACAGTGGTGTTACAGAATGATGTTCCTTTTGCTAACAAATGATCTTTGGCTGAGGACTGACAAGCTTCATTTTGGCCTTTCGTCAAGTTTTTTAATGGAATTAACGTTTATTAGCCACCGCTGATATAATTTGCAACTGTTGACGTTTATCTTTTCCACTGGCCAGAGACAGTCAGTGCCGGCTGTAAATGACATTGCTCTTTGCTCATAAAAAAGAAGAATTAAAAACTCCAGTAAGAGATTTGTCAGCCTTAATGAATGCAGGCATTTTGCCATCTCAGACCTGGATGCAAAAGTTTCGGTAAAATTTCAAAATAAAAGTGCAAAGGTATTACTCATCCTTTTATTAGAGGTATTGTTAACTAATTCCCCTTGGAGGGAGTAGCACAGTCGGCATGCACTACAAACCCCTGTACAGAGGTAAAGGCAGCAGCTCCATGTGTTTTCATCCAGACAGCTAACAAGGTCGAAGACAACAGCAACAAAAAATGATGAAGACAAAGAAAGATGGAGGGGGAGTGACGGCTCAATGCATTCTTCAACATCCTTCTGCTCTGCAGCCATCACTTCTTACCATCTCTATAAACATTATGCAAATGTCGATGCCGCCGTGCAGTGCGCTATAATGTGATGTTGGCGGTAACAGTAAGCAGTAATCATGTTTAAGGAGTATGGGTGGAGAAATCAAACAAGGGTATTTATTATCCAGCGATCCTTAATCCGATAAGCTGTCATCACTTCACTCTGCAGCAATGCCTTCAAAAAAAAAGAAAAAAAAAAACTCCCTGCTGCAAAGGAATGAGGGAGAGGAGACACAGAGTGAGAGAGAGATTCAGTCTGACTAAATTGCTCTCTGTCTCTCTCTCTCTCGGGCGCAGACAAATCTGGATTTAGCACTGTTATTGTGTCTGTCTAGTTGTGGGTAATTAAATGTAGCTGATAATTTGATCTTTTTGTCTTCTGTCTTTTTGTTCCTTTCTCACAGCCGCTGTGGGAGACTACACTGTGCTGTGTGTGTGTGTGTGTGTGTGTGTGTGTGTGTGAGAGAGAGAGAGAGAGAGAGATCAGACTTGTGATGCTATAAAAGACTGTGCGCTCCTTCAAGACGTCTTCCAATTAGAAGGTTAAACAAAGGAATGTGTTGAAAAGCCGCTTTACCCCAGAGGAGACAGAAAGAGAAAAGGAGGAGACATAGGTTGACCCAAACACACACACACACACACACACACACACACACACACACACACACACACA
>JBBMOE010000009.1:12735501-12891271 GCA_037975065.1 Chaetodon trifasciatus | reverse complement strand
ATATATATATATATATATATATAAACACACTGCTGTCCCCCATGGGCTCCAGTCCCGCTTGATGCCAAACAGTCGAAGCAACATTTCCTCTGTTGTTGTGCTAAGCTGTCTAAGATAATAAAACACTTAGAGAGAAGGGGAGGGGGTGTTTAATATAAAATGTGTTATCCTTAAGCAATTTTGAATCATAATGGGACTGCAGTGTAACGCAGTATATGCAAACCCAAGCACATGCAGCAGTGGCCGGCATCATGAAGTCCAACTTCATCCAGCTCTCATGAAGCTGGTTATCAGCTGGCTCAGTCTGGATTTTACAGTCCAGCCATGATAGTTTGTGTGAAAGACACAGAGCTCCAAATGACATCGTCACAATCACGAGTGCAGTCCTCAATAGGACATGAAATTAAATGTTGTTTATTAGCTTATGTGATTTTCAGCAAAGTGAATTAATCACATAATAAGAAGTCAGACAAATGCTAGAAATAAGTGTGGTAATCACTACATATAGAGAAGTTTAGCTTATTCTTTGTTTAGTTAGTTCCTAGATTACTTTGTTATTCACTCACTTTTTGTCTGATGACAAAGAAGTTACTTCACATTTCTTACATCCATTCATTCTGTGCCATCACACCACATATCTGGGGAAGAATGCATCACATTTGCACCTGAAAAACTGCCACAATCTGTGATTTTCTTGTAGTAGGGCAATAATCCTATCCAGATTTCTCTAAATCTTGTAATCAGTATGTCTGGTCTGAAATCAGCTGTGTAGTTTGTGCACCCTCACGTCAACATGACAACAGCATGTGACAGAAAATGTCTGGTGGTGCGAACAGCTGACACAGCAGTACAAAGGGAGAGGCATAAAGACATGATTTTCTGTTATTGGTGTGGAAAAACGTGACTGTCCTTTACAGTGGGGAAGATCTCAACCCCACCAGGTGCCTTTGGGATGAAGTGGGATGCAGACTTCACCCAACATCAATGCCTGACCACACTAACGCTATTATGGCTAATGGAAGCTAATCTCTGCAGCCAGGTACCACAGTCTTCCCTGAAGAGTGTGTGCACCTCGTTTTGGGATCACATATGGGTGTAATGCATGGGTGTGCACATATTTCTGGCCATGAATTGTACCTAAAAGCTCATTTTGTACGCACATCTATGCACACAAATACACACAAGCACAGAGACCATCTCCAAAAGTTATCACACACATGCTGTCCAAGAATCTGTTTTCCCTCCATCTCCCTGTATCTCTTTTTCTTAATCCCTCTCTCCACATTCTGTCATGTGTCTGGCAGAGAGAGGGAGACAGAATAAAAAAAAGAGAGGATGAGGGAGAAAGAGAGAGACAGAGGCAGACAGGGAGACTCTTGGCTGGCGTGCAGGCTGTTTGGACTGATACAGGAGAATGTGGAGAGCCCTCTCATCTCTAATCTCTCCCCTTTCTCTCGCCTGTCTCCCCTCCCTCCTCTACCTCTCTCGCCCAGTTTATCAGTCTGTTCATCTGACTCAGCCTCACTCGTTCAGTTCCTTATTTGCTATGTTTTCCACATTGAGGAGCACTGTTTATAAGATGTACCTTCTTCAGGCAACAACAAAGTAACATAGACAGGAGCCTTTTCATGTAATCATACAAATCAACTCATATATCATAAAGAAAATAATTTCAAGTTCCAGTGATAGAGGAAGTACTCAGATGTAAACGTACTAATGCCACATGGTAAAAATACCCTTTTTTGGACAATATACCATATTATACCATGAGAGAAAATATATGAAAATATTCAGTTTCTGTGGCACTGTTATCAGTTTTTATTGATCTTCGGACTATGTTACCCTCATGCTGTGGTCCCATTGTGTTTCCCAGATAATAAGTCCCAAAACCATCTGCAGGCATCTAATTGCAAAAGAACAATATTCAGGTGGAAAAAAAAAAAAAACTTTTACTTCAATGTGTTCAAACTTCTATTAATCAATGCTAGAAACACAGTGATTCTGTCTGCTGTAGTATGATCAGGAAAATTTTAGGCATTACAAGTAAAAGTGCTCATGCAGATAAACCTTCCATGTAACTGTTACATTATCATATATGATCGCATTAGATTGTTATTACTCATTCATGAATGTAAAGCAGGATTGTGCTGTTGTGGTTGGTCAAGGTGGAGCATCATTTAATGGTTTTTACATGAGACTGCAAGGTAATGCTGATTTTCATTATGGATTAACCTGGTGATTATTTTCTCAGTATTTTGGAAATAGTGTTTCTTGTGTCTTAACAAACAAAATGTCCTTTCTTTAGATGCCTGTGAATACTGTGCTTATCTGTTTACACTGACGTACTCTCTAGTCCAGTGGTCTTCCAACTGGGCCCAGGGGACACCACTGGGGTCCCTGCATGAGCCCTACTGGGGCCCTGAGGGAAATGTGCAATAGTGTAATTGTACCATTGTTTAATTAGCCATAAATTGTCTTAATGTTGTTCCCTAAGGGCACTCTCTGCTGTGCTCTAAGACACCGGCTAGGCAAAGTCTATAGTCTTAATGAGGAACAAGATACTCAACACTGACGTGATTGTACGACAGGGAGTTTGTTGTGCTATTATTACCATATCATACACTTCCACTTACTTTTAACCAATGTCCATGTCTGTTCTATCAGTGAGAGGAAGTCATGTGCCATGGTGTTGAGATGCAGGCGGCTGTGTGGTCCACTGACCTGCTCTACAAAGGTCTCATGGTTCCATTTACCACCAGCGTGACCGGCTCATGGATTAAATATCACGACACTGGGTTAGAGTGGAGAATGTCAGCACCCACTTGTAGTTTCAGTGGGACTGCCCTCACAAGAAAAACAACAGTGTTTGTCATTTGCTCAAATGCCCGAAAAGATAGCTGTGCTTATATTTTGTTTTAAACACTAACAATAACAATAACCACATTATGGCTTTCTTTAAACCATGACAATTATAAATACAGCATATAAAGCCATTTCATTTTTACCCATTGACCTCTGTCATGTCACATAGAGTAACAACTGGTAAAACAACACAACCCCACTCAATATGTTTTTATATTTCTGATATGAAAACATTTGACCCAGTGCTTACAGGATAAATCCATATCAGTCGAAAAAGTGCAAACATCCATCCCTTTATCTATTCTTGATGCTTAAACTTCTATCACTTTCCACCATCCATTCATCCATTATTCTATCCCTCATCTCTCTGCTATAATCTCCCATTCAAATATCCCCGGTGCATTGTAATCTGCTGTAATCTGATGGATTAACCTCACTGCTCTTTCTCATCAGTGGATGGTTCTGGTTCAGTGCTGTGGCTTTAAACACAGCTGCTCGTTTTTGCTCCTTGCCTGTATGTGCACGTGTGCACAGTTTTCTCTGTACTAATGAAAAATACGGCAAATGAAAGAGAAAAGGGGGGTGGTAGGCCAGCAGCGAATAAATGACCAGAAAGAGAGATGTGGAGGTGAGAAGTGTGCATATCAACCATAAAACAGCCAAAACAAATGAAAGCAAGAAATCCAGTTAAGGCCTAAAGCAAACAAACACAAATGATAAAAAAAGAAAAAAATATAATTGTTGTGCTACATATAGTTAAAATAAAAAGATTTTTTGTGTGCATTTTGTACCGCTGCCTCTGCTCTATTTTCGTCTAAGACTGCATGTGAAGCACAAAGAAACATGTCATTATATGGTGAAAATATAACACCTCTAACAACCGGATTCAAGAGTTTAAAGGATTTAAATTTAGACAGTGGTTTGTTGTGTAAGGGACAAGAGAAAAGAAGGGAAAACACAGCAGCAGTCAACACACACACGCATGCACGCACACACACTCTACAGTCCAGCTAAAACGTGTGTTGCTGAATTGCTCGTGCCTGGCTCAGAAGGTGATCAGGAGCACGAGACCAAATCCTACACACAAGTACACACACTTCAGAGGGCAACAAGCCTGAGTGGATTATACCTTCTCATTTTGGAGATGCCGTGTTAATTAGTGTGTATGTGTGTGTGTGAGAGACAGGTAACATCTGGAATGCCACATGAAAGGGCAATTTGTGCACAGAGGCACCAAATCATATTGATATCCTGCCAACACTGACAATACACACAATAATAATATAAAAAAATCACACATAAAAATACCTGTTATGTAATACAAAAAATGAAGAGGCTTTCAAACTGTGAGGCGTGGCATCCCAGGAGTGAGAGAAATGGGGCAAAGATACTGTGTGGGGTGAACATTTGAGCTGCTCTAAAAACAGAGGCCTGCTCACCAACACGGTCAACAGCTGGAGCTGCAGCAGCGGATGTCTCACAAAGCTCATGGCTCAATTAAATTAAAACACTTAACACCCCATTGTCACAATTTGCGTAACCCCCTCTTCCCCCTCAAACTCACAGACACACCTATTTTTAGATTCAGTGCGACTTACACCTTCCGAGGGTAAAATAACCTGGTCCATCACAAATAAAAAAAGCACACATCTTCTTAGAAATCTGAGAATCATGATGTTTTTAGGTCTTCTTCAGTCTCAAAGTAACACAGTGGCAGTTGTCTGTACATCCATGGGTACATCACAAACAGCAACTGCTCATAACTAATTCGGCATATTTGAAATGAGATGCAGGTCACTTGATTTTGTCTGATGAATGCTTTTTCCATTTAGCTTTGATAAAAAGGCTAAAAGGAATGTCCTCATCAAATATATTTCTGAGCCATTTCGAAAGATGACTCCACAAATATGAAATAATAGGAGAAATGTAATATTGCTGCATTGTGATCCATTTGGGAAAGACTAACCACATTAGTTCTGTTGTTACCGTCCAATTCTCTCCATCATCAGCTCATCTCCATTCTCCTCCACCCCCATCCTTTCTTTTCTTTTTCCGCTCTTTTTCTCTCCCATCAACTCATCCAGTCCTGCTCCTTTTCCTTCCACTCTGTGTCTCTTCTTCTATTGTCCCCCCATATGACTCTGTGACATCAGGCAGCCTGCCAACTCACTGTACACTTCAATTAGAAGAGAGACCTCAGCACACACACACACATATGGACACACACATGCGCACACACAACGCACCGGTCGCCTGTCTTTCAGCTGAGTGCTCTGTATGCTTCCCAATGAAAACCAAATGGCTGCAGAGAGACAGGGAACGTACGTGCGTTCATGCATGCATGCGTGTATATGTGTGTGTGTATATGTGTGTGTGTGTGTGTGTGTGTGTGTGTGTGTGTGTGTGTGTGTGTGTGTGTGTGTGTGTGTGTGCAGGGCTGGCACTTGGAGCATGTCCTAGAGTGTGACTTTGATATCAGTCTTGGTAATCTAAGTCATTCGCTCCGCTGTATCTAGATACAATAGAAGCAGCACGCACACACACACAAACACACATAGACCAGATGGCTGAGCAACCCCAGCTCTGGTTGGTTGGTTCTTTGTCCTCCTCCATTCTCTCACTATCAGCCTGTATATATATCGTATCTGTTTGTCTGTCTTTCTTGGTGTATGTTTATCTGTTGGTCTCTTTCCTCCCTGAGAGAAACTCAAAGTTACTCCCAAAGTTTAAAAGAAAAAAAACTTCTGAAGCAGTTGAACAGGCATACAGCAAAACAATTCCACAGAACATAATCTGGATTTTTGCCTGTGTATCAGATCAGTTTCAGTACAGGAGAGCAGAGTAAAGGGAGAAAAGAGTTGAAAAGGAAAGGAAAAGGTGCATTAAGAGATGCTGCCAGTGCTGTCACAGTACAGGTGCTGATGTAAGACAACGGACTTTGATGGTATTATCTAAACATAATAATTTGATAATAACAGACAATCCAGTGAAGATGTCACAGCACTGAATGCACTACGTAATCTATGAAACCACAGACACAGCCAGAAAAAAGAGGAAAAAATAAAATGCGGCACATTAGAACTTTCGATATGCAAGTACAGGTAAGTGTGTGTGTGTGTGAGAGAGAGAGAGAGAGTGTGTGAGAGAGTGTATGTGAAGTGAAGGGTCATTGTCCTTGATTGCAAAGCCCACTTGAGACATTAGATGTCCTCGTTGCAATCACAACGTTCACACATGTCCAAATCAGAAATCAGGATGCTCCTGGAGAGCAGGCCAATCAATATCATAAACATCATCAAAGACAATGCTGTGACTCTCTGACACACATTATCTGTCACTCTCTCTCCCCTAACCCCTTCTTATTTCCTATTTCATTATATCCCCTTAACCCCACCGACTCCCTGTCTCTGCCATTAACATATGTGTGCTGAGCCATGGCCGGACATCCCTGTGTCTGGCTCGAGAGCTGGCTTTGAGTTGGACTAAAACACACAGAGATAAACCAAGGTTTGGACAATGAGCGAGGAAAAACCCCCACTGGATTAAACAAGAGCTCACGATTTACAGAACACGGCACAGAGTGGGGGAGATTTTAACCACAGAGAGTAAAATTGTGGTTTTCTTTAGATCTGTACAGGGGGAGGCAATACAAAAGCTCAGGAAGAATTCCCATTTTTCCATAGTTGAACCATTGTCCAAGAGTTTCACAGCACATTAGAAGGCAGATGAGACTGAAGTATACCTCATCTGAAGTACTTGTCAGTCTCTGGTTGAGCATTGGGGGGCTGGGTACAACCATTCTGTAATATTCCCAGACTGACTGTTATTGGCTGCAGTTCAACACTATGAATGGCTTCCAGGAGAGACTGTCTGAAAATATGCTGTTATTCCCTAAATGATGGGGGATGTTAAACCAGTGTTCTACACCATCAGCAGCAAAACACCAAATAAGAGAATATGTTTTGGATGAATGTCACTCATCCTTCCAGGGACTTGAAGAGTCTAAGACAAGGAGGTGTGGAGCTGTTCTGAAGGCTTCAGATGAAACAACGCCCTGCCATGACACCTTCTGATGGCTTTTTCTTTCATTTGTCACCCATCTGGAGATGACCAATGATGTTCACTTCATGGGTGACGAATAAACCATGCAATACAGCTGCTTCTAGTCTAATTGTACCATTCCATTAAACAGAAATGCCATGAATGGTGTTTCATGGTCTCGCACAAAGTTGACACACATTTTCCTCACATAAGACATCAGAGAATACAGATAATTGTCGTGACAGACCCCATTGAGTGTGATACGCCATGTGTGTCTGATAAGACGACAGAAGGACAGTGTGTATGCATTAGTGTATGTGTGTGTTTGAGTGCGTATTAATGGACAGACAGATGGGGCAGTCTAGAAGAACAGTTGATGAAGGCTTTACACTGCAGCTGGCCCTTTCTCCTCCTCTCTGCAGCAAACACACACTCAGAGATACAAAAAAGGTGGACTGGCACTGTGTGTGTGTGTGTGTGTGTGTGTGTGTGTGTGTGTGTGTGTGTGTGTGTGTGTGTGTGTGTACGGGGGCTGTCAGTGTGGCAGCTGCCCTGGCATCAGGTGGGCAGCTCCCATGCTACATGAAGAAAGCACAGCTGCTGTAAATGTAAACACACACTGTTTCCTACACTAAACACAACACAAACATATGAAGATGAGCCCTCATACACATGGAGGGAGTGTGAGATTCTCTTTAATCTACAGATCTCACAGACAGCGATACACGTATTTGCACATGTGCACGTAAACAAATGGAAAATTGACCCTCTGCAGTCCGTTTACACACACACACACACACACACACACACACACACACACACACACACACACAGAGTCTGTATCCTTTCCTGCATGTGCCCTCTAATCAAATGCACACATATACACGTATGCACACAGACACACACAAAACACACACTCATGCAGGCTGCATCTTTCCTTGATGTGAACGAGATTAACATAACAGGCGCAAACACACACTGAAATGTTTCTACTCCCCTCTAATCAGACATAAACACACACCCAAACAGGCAGCATCTTTCCCTTGATGTTAATACTGAAGATTGTCAGACACACACACACACACACACACACACACACACAGAGTGAGGTGCATCTTTCCCTAATACAATGTGTCAAACAAACCTGCATAGACACACACTCCCATCAATCCCCCCCCAACATGCCAGTTGCTCTCCAGATGCATGCCAGATACAGAGACACATGTCCACCCATCACCTCTCGTATCTGTGCAGACACATGTTGTGATGGGAGGAGGTTAGCCAGCTTGAATCAGGCCACTGGCACCTGACACCGGTCATCAGCACAACAGCTGTCAGAACACATCGCTGGCTGCTGCTGAACGTCTGCATATGTGTCTGTGTCTGTTGTTTGTCTGGACTTGTGGCTGTACATGCCCTAACAGTAGGACATTCTGACTCAGTGCCGGGGTGGGATGTCTACAATGACATAGGGGCCTGAATTTCTGGAGTTACAGGGTTAACCCTGCGTTATTTCTCCCTGCACAAATTCCACTCTCAATCGCTATATGCACACTATACTGGGAACATATGTGAATAACGTCATAGAGGGGGATGCCCTTCCTTGAAAACAGAGCAGCAGATTGGAACAGTGGCACATGGTAAAAATAAAACTTGGTTCATTCATGCATTTACTGTCAACGCTAACAGCATTTATCCTATGGAGTGTTGCTGTTGATTCATTTGAAGGTTAGCAACTAGCTGATGAAAAGAGTGGTGCATTTAGCAACAAGCTGGATATGTTTTGCCCTCAGGAGATGGTGGAGACAAAAACAGAGTTAAAAGGAGACAGAATATTGGACTCTGATTCATCGAATTACCAGGAATAATTGCAAAACCCTTGTGTAAAATTGTTGCATGTCTGCCAGCTAACATGACTGTATCGCTATGGCAACTGAAAGCTGCTTCACATAGAACTGTTAGCCCCAAGTTCAACAATTTGCATGAAGAAGTTAAAACCGATGTCAATACAGTGTGATCTTATAATAACATGAACAAAAAAAAAATGTTGACATAGGTTTGTCCAAGAATGGTGGACCTTTCTGTTTTAGTTAGTTTCCATAATGTCAATACCAAAGACAGACGTTGCGATGGATTTGAGTGAATTAAAGCCATCTCACAGTTGATAGGTTTAGCTGTGATCTTTCCTTTTGTCTCTTGACACTTACAAAGCCTTCCCACTTATCAAAGATTCATTAGCTCACTAATCCATCCATCTAGCTCTCCATGCACATCGTCCATCCATTAACACTGTGCCATATTCCTCCAGAGGGACTGCTGAGATAATGCCCTGCTCAAGGACACAGGGGGTAATACATATGAAGTGATAGCCCACCAGGGAATTGAACCCACAACCACAATGGCACATTAGCAGTGGCTGCCTCTAATAAGTGATGCAGAACAGTATCACATCAGCCTCCGTCCCGGAGGTGGCAGAGATCATGCTGTTGTAATTCAGATCACTCTGTGAGCGCTAAAGGACTATTTCTGTATCACTCCATCCTCATCTGATGCAGTGCTGACTTTAACAAAAAACGGTTCTGGTCTTTTTTTTTCCTACATACTGTCCATTTGTCTGCTCCTATGATAAGTAACAGCTGGGGAATTCAACTGCAGATGAGGACAGAGGAGACATTCTAACGTGTGGAAGGTGTACTCCCATTAATTCATTTTCACACTGATACACTGGTTTTCTGCGTGGAATCATTTTGGCACTCATAAAGAAAGAGATACTGTGAGTTCCTTGAAAAGAAACCATTTTGCATGTACTTCAGATGAAGACTTTTTTCAAATCACATTTTCCACACACATACTGAATATATATGGTGATATATGATATTTTGAATGCTTCAAATTCAGACTTTTAGGACAGTTGACATCAAGTTCTAAACGTAAAAATCTTTTTCTAAATATGTCGGATTGCATCCTTTACCAGCTGTCAAAAATGCCCCAATGAGCTTCGTTAAAACTTCAGTCTCCTAATTTTGTGTTGTGAGAGTCAAAGTGAATGTATTGGGTCACTATGCTGCTGGTAGTTTTTCTTATTGTTACTTCAAAGTTGGCTTAAGACATTGCAAGACATTTCACAAAAGAATCTCCTCTTCGACAAACTTCCAGACAAACACATGCATTAAGTTGTATGCAGATGCATGATACGATCGTTTACAAGTTGGTGTACCGTATCACTTTTGGATCTGCCCGACATGTCTTCATATCTGTTCATCTAGCTCTCTCCCTCTGTGTGTGTCTCTCTCTCATGAGAGGCTTGACAGAGATAGCACTTTTTTCAGGGCTGACGTACACTAATGTACTAATGGATAGAGGAGATAAGGACAATGAGGGAGAGGAGAGGGAATGAGGAGTGGAGCAGAGGACAGTACGCCCCACACACACACACACACACACACACACACACACACACACACACACAGATGAAGCGGGAAATTCTCGAGGGAGGCAGATTTTGCGGGCATGTAGCCCACCTCAGTTGGGAGAGAGAGAGAGAGAGAGCTGAAGGTGACATACGAGTGAGGGGGAGTGGTGGAGAAGAGAGGGACGTTGTGGACAGGAAAACTACAAGACCTGAAGAGAGGCAGCGTTGAGAAGTAGTAGTGATGAAAATAGGATGATAATTCACTCAAACACTAGTACCGCTTACAGCAGTAATATTATCTCTGCAAGATTTACACACTAGTCTTCCTTCAACAGGCACTAGAACGGCTACACACACACACACTTTGTCATACATTCATTTATGGAGGATCATACACAAGAACAAAAACGTCCTCTCACTGACACATTAATATATATACGATTTCATATACAGTGCATTTCAAACTACAGCTTCAGAAACTCTCAGATCACACTTTTGAGCATGTGTGTACACTGCCTGCTTGCATGTACATGGGCAGTGTAAGTGTATGTGTCCTAGGGCAGAAACTCCAGCTATGAATGATACCACTAACACACACACACACACACACACACACACACACACACACACACACACACACACACACACACACACACACACACACACACACCAAACAAGGCTTCACAAAAGCCTGTTGTGTATTCCGAGAAACCGATAGGACATTATTCCACTAACTTCTAGTTAATGGGATAAAGATGGAATTAGTGTGTTCAGGTGTTGCACTCATCTGCTCATTATGAGTTTGCATTGGAGAGAAAAGAAACTGGAGTCCGCACACACTCACACACAAACAGGGAAACAGACAGCGGCCCGACCCGAGATTATCAATCATCTCTACCAGCCTGGTGTTTTTGCCATTTAACCAGGCTGAGCAGCCGATGCACCGCTTCAATCATCGTCTGCCAGTCTAAATGCTAGAGCTAATTAGCATTCACATGCTAAATTACCTCCCATCCCATGTTTTCTGATTAGGCTTAATCATTCTGACAGCTAGTTTTACTGCTAAGCTTGCAGAGCCAATACATGCATATCCACCTCGAACTCTAAGAAGAGATCCAACGCACTCTCATTTACTGGATACTGAGATTTGACGAGCTCGTATCCTGTATGATAAACTGCTGAGACCAGTGGTTCCTAGTCAGAGTGTGGTACCTGTGCAGTGGGTCACAAGATAAATCTGAATGGTTATAAGATGATTTACAGGTTCTAAAAATACTGGTAGTTTTTACTGCCTCTTTTCTAATAATTTATTTGTAAAATGTTGGGAAGTTTTGCCTCTTCAGGCCTCTGAAAGTTATTCAAATAACATATTCTGGGAAAGATAGGAAAATCACCTTGCTGGGAACTCCTCAGTGGTGGAGGAAGTACTCTACTTCAGTAACAATATCACTACAGCCATGTAAAAATACTCTATTACAAGACACAGTTGCACATTTAAAATCCAACTTCAGTTTCAGTATCAAAACTATTAGTGCTTTTTCTGAAGAAAAATTGCCTCAGTGATTAATATATTCTTGTAAATAACATTGTTAGATTGTTAAAACTGATCTATCAATATGTGAGCAGCATGTTTCTGTTATAGCTGGTCAGGTGGAGGTTGTTTATCAGATTCAGATACAGTTAAGTAGCTTATTCCAGCGGTTAGTAACCTGGGGATGGGGCCCCTGCAAAAGGTCACCAGATAAATCTGAGGGGTCATGAAATGATTAAAGGATGAGGAAAGAAGAAAACAAAGTTCTTCTCTAAAGATTTGTGTTCATTATCTGGACATTTCTCTAATCTTTGCTTTCTTTTTTTTGGTGAAGTATTGGCTCCAAACAGTTTCTTAAATACAACTGCAATCTGAAAAGTAACAGTAATTGTAGCTGTCAAATTGTAAAAAGTACAATATTTCATCTGTCAGTATAAGTATAAAGCAGAACGCTTTCGTAAAAAGGCAATACTTAAAAAAGCACAAGCACGTCAAAATTGTACAGTACTTCAGCAAATGCACTGATACACAAGCTGCAAGGGGGAGGATGCAGGTAGGCGTTAATGCCTGATTTAAAGTTGGAATTCACTGGTGGTATAGTGGTCGATATACAGTACCACTTAGGAAGGTGGGCAGATCATGAGTCAATTCACAGAATATATACAGCTTATTATCCTTGCTCATGGGCTGATATCATTAAGGGGGTGGGCTACTGTTAACAGGTAGAGTGAGAGTGAGGGAGGCAGATAGGCTGGGGTAACGCATGTCACAGCTGTCACACAGAAGATGAGGAGAACGCAGGAAGCATCTTGCCAAAGAACGAATTAGATCATCTCTGAGTGGGAGGGATGTACCATCGAAGGAGCGGGGCCGGCGAACTTCTGGTCCACCTCACTGGCTCTGAGATGCCCTGAAGCCTAACCAGTCTCACTCATCTCCGTGTCTCAAGGCAGCGAAGTGGCAGCGTTACGTCAATCAAGCGGTTGGCACAGTTACCTCAGTAGCGCTGCTCCAATCGGTCCTGTCACTCAGGCTATCTTCCAAGATAGAAAGGAAAGGGAAAAGTAATTGGATTTGCTGCTAGCAGGGAAATGATGAAATGACATGAAACCACCCCCCTTCACCCACCACACACACATGCACGTGCACACACCTATACACTGCTCTGAGTAAATCTCCCCTTCTCTCTGCCTGTCTTGCTTGCCTGTTTTTGTTTCTGAAGTCTGGAAATACTTCAGGCTGTTGAGAGTTTCTTTTCATCTCGCCTGATGTGGCGAGAGTGCTTTGTTCTCCCAGGTAGACAAAAGAGGAGACGAAATGAGGGGAATGAAAGGATTTCCAGGTTTTCACTGAGACGAGGGTGGGGGGGGGGTGAGGTGGGTGGTTAGGATGTTTCTGGCAAACGGCACAGAAGGCAGCCCATAGTACAATTTCATATTGTTAAAAGCTATTGGTAGCCCACCTACACCTTGTCTCTCTACAAAAGGATGTACTGTTTAAAAGAAAAATGTCATCATGTTTTACTTTGATGTATTGAGCAAAGAAAACATATAATGCATATACATGCTGCCGCTGACTGGCTGCCATGAGACTGGTGGCATTTGGCTAGGAGGACTAGGAGAGAGGCAGCCGTTTTGTCTTCATGCTGTGGCTGCAAGGCTGCATCCGACATCCAAATATTCCCTACACTCCACACTCATCCTGTATGCCCTATATCCGTCGTCCTACTGTACATCTTTCATCACACATTACAGACCCTCCGTATCGCACATTGTAGAATGTCCTTCAGCCTTAAACACCCTCCTAATCCTTTATCTTTTGCCTTGGATTCTGCACTCTGCCTCCAACAATGAATGGCGCCTCCGTGATAACAATGTTAAAGAGCTAATTTGGTGAAGACACACTGGTGATATTTTTGATCTAAATCATTTTTTTTTGAGAAAAATGGCACCATATATAACAGAAAACACTGAGCCATTTGCAATACAATTTCATTCAAGGTCCACCAATTAGTAACTTTAGGAACTGGATCTGATGGTCATCCTCAGTTGTCCATAACTACTCAGAAAAAAAGATAGCAAGTGGAGCTTGAGTTAAGATTTTTACTGTTTCCAAGGTCAAAGAACTCACATGCTCAGTTCATGATGACTCTTTATTGGTTTATAATCATGCTACTGTTTCACAGTGTTTTAGCATTAGCCCGTGACTGTCACATGTGACCACAGTGGCCTCTGTTCAGCAAACATTACACAGTCCCCCTTCAAACCAGCAGTCTTTCACAAACTACATCAACAGTAATACATGCCCTTTGGAAAAGCTTAGGGTTGCAACTGACTATTTTTTTGACAAATGTTGAATAATTCCAAAATAATCTATTTAGTAATCAAAAAAGTAGTGAAAAAAAGCCTGTCACAATTTCTTGTATCCAAGGTGAGATCTTCACATTGCTTGTCCAAAGTGAAATGATGAATTGATTATTGTTATTACAAAATAATAGATTTATTTTATTTTATGTTCATGTTCTACATCCACATCCTGCAGTGTGTGCTTTTTGTCTTATTGGTCACTATATGTAATAGCTTACGTAAACAAAGGCCCTACTGCATTAAATCACAAAATGAGCCTCTATTTTGACACACTCTTAATCAGCTGTTCTCCACTGTGCAAACAAAGAGTCCAAAAAAATTACCAAGAGAATGGCAGATTTGCAGTCTACAAGGGCAACTAAGACAACGGCTCGTCCTTACATTAACATTCAAAACCTGTACAGAAAGAAAGCAATTAACTCAACAGTGATGGAGATGTTGGGAGGGTGTTCTGCACATACATGCTGTGCTTATTCATTGAAGGCTTTCTGATTAGTCATGCTGACGTAAGGTAGCACAGCTTTACCCTGGCTTATGTCACAGCTCTCTCTCTCTTTCACACACACACACACACACACACACACACACACACACACACACACACACAAAGACACCACCACTCATCCAATGGACTGCCTATGCTTAAGATTTTACACTAGTGATTATATATTCATAGATCAATCAATACAGGGAGTCTAGCAGCCGAGACACGTCCACGCAGGCAAACACATATTCAGCAGCAACCATATTGCAGGAATCCAATGAGCGTGCGCGTGTGTACACATCAATACGCTGCAGCTTTACATTTCATTAGGCCAAGGAGCACAGTTTAACTCCCAATGAACAGCAATAAAACCACACAGCCTGTAACCATCTCTCTCCATCTGCCTCAGCCTCACTCTCCTTTCCTCCCTCTTTCTGATCTCAGCTCTATTCCCTCTTCCTCCCTCCAAATTATGTTACATACAAATCTAGTTCAGCCATTTATTAACTGTTGTCCTCCAATTTATTTGGAAAGACCTCATTTGAAGCTAAAGCTAATAGCCTCCTGTATCAGACTTACCAGGCACCAGTGTGCAAACCTCACAAACTGGCTATAGCTGCCATCGCTGCTGATTTATTGTAACTGGTGTCCTGTCTCGCCATCCCTCTGCTCATACACTCATAGACTACATGTTACTGCAGCATCTGCATTGATCTGTGTGAGGACACTGGCAGCCTCCACCTCCATATTCACCTTCCTCCCTCCATGCCCGAGCACAGGAAGACACGCCGGCTGAGGGGAAATGGGATTCCGATCAGCGGGATATCATCCAGGATCTGCTGACCCCACACACTCAACACACACACACACACACACACACACACACACACACACACACATACACACACACATACAAATCATCTGTCTGCACATGCACACACATTCACGCACACACACACACACACACACACACACACACAGAACAGGGGTCAGGCACAAGGACTAGTGGGCTAGGTTTCAGTCGACTTAGCAAAACACCAGAGACAGGAAGCTGTGTAAGGAGGCATGTGTGTGTGCGCACGAGTGTGTGTTATGCACATTATCATAGTCTATATAAAAGCAGTTGACAGCAGCATTACTGCAACTGATATTCCACCGCCTACAGAAACACACAGGTCTAATGCTGAAACTGTCAAACTCATATCAAAAACTGTAGCAACCGAATGTTTCAAATGCATTCTGGTTGGCTTTAATAGAATATGACAGAAAGTATGATGTAAACACAAAGACTTCCAAACAAAGACATCACTGTGTGAGCACCTACAAAATGACAGATGACTTTAAAGTATTGTGTTCCTCAGAATAAAAAAAAAATAAATAAAACTCTCGGGAACATTCTCTAAAACTTTTCAAAGTTAAATGCTGCTGACAGTGAAATGTGAATGTTCCTTCTTTTTTTATTTATTTTGTGTATGTATTTACGCAATTATTTTTATCCCCAGGTAACTGTTTTATTCAGCCTCCAGAGTGTTGGTGACACGGACACACTCATACGGAGATGTCCTGCTGAGGGGGAAAGTGAAAAAAGAAAAAAAAACAGAAGCGGCTCAGTCGGATCTCAGATGAAGGAGCAGCTGATTGGCATACACACCGTGCAGTCTACTCAACATGGGTACTTGAGGTGCACACACACACACACACACATGCACGCACACAAACTGTAAACCCACAGGCACACACTCAAAGGGACTGCATGCTGTGTGTATGCTGAACATGATGGAAAATTACTGCTTGCCCATGATTGAGGACAGCACACAACAAATACACAGAACTACACACACACACACACACACACACAAAACAGGGGCTTTCACACCAGCACGACACCTAAGAAATCATCTTTACCCACCTTATAGCCACTCAGAAACACTCCCTGGCTGTTGACAACACTGTGACTAGACCACCAAACAACACTCAGCAAGATAAAACCCACACAGCTTGGGTGTGTTGAACAGCATGAGCTCCACACACACATCACCCAAAGAGACACACACACACACACACACACACACACACACACACACACTACCTCGCTCTGTAGGACAAGGCGTGCATCTCCAGAGCTGCTGCCTCACTTTTCTCTTCAGATGTATATGTATTTGCCATGTCTTTATACCATTCAATGACAAAGTATTGAGAAGCCATTAAAGACAAAACACAAAATATGACATGAAAGACACACACACACAGATACACAAAGACACACACACACACACACACACACATTCACAGCTGATGTCTGCAATGAGATTTCTGATGACAAAAGCATTTGTCAGCGATGCCAAAACCAATGACCATTGAAAATACATCATAAAATGACACAAAATTGCTTCAAAGTGAAAACGTTTTTCTGTAGAGCATGAAAACACACACTCTCTCTCTCTCTCTCACACACACACATACACACTCACATTATTCTACTCCAGCAGGAGCATTTGAATCCCCATTTTAGTCACATTTTATTAGTTTCATGTCAGTTATTGCTGTAATTTATGTCTCACATCGCTCACAATGTAGAAGAAACAGCCAATGGCAAAAACCAGAAAATACACTGGATAACACCACAGTAACTGTCAGGTGAAAATCTTCTGGCTGCAAAACAGCATTGTTCCTTTACCAGATATTTCTGCCACAATTTACACATTTACTGCAGGTTTGTACTGTTGACTTTTGCCTGCTTGAAGAGTTTCTGGTACTTTACCTCAAGCAAATACATTTTAAATGGAGTTATGAGGTTTTCACACCACAACAGAAATACAGCTTCGGCCGTTAAGAGCAACACAGACACAGACACAGACACACACACACACACACACACACACACACAAAGACTCCAGCATGCCTACCTTCTTCATGCGTCCACTGCGGGTGCCAGTGAATGCCACAGTGTGCCCGCGGTAGTCATAGGCTGCCACAGAGGTCATGCCATCGTCTTTGTCCACGTAAAGCGGGATGCCCTCGATGGCCGTGGTGCCCCCTAGAGGCTGGTTGAAGTCCTGGCCGCAGAAGTTGTCATCTATCTGCAGCGGCTGGGGTTTTGGGGGATAGAGGGAGAGGAAGCCATTAACTCAACCATTAGCACTTTTTAAATCCCTTCTCTCCTTAAACTAACATTAATTCTTAAAGAAGGAGGAGGCTTTCGATCTCCCTGGCACTTAGTACACGTTTTATGGTGCTGGAGTGAAGCCAAGCTGGTGCAGATTTAGAGAGAAATGGTAAGAAATTAATGGGCGTTACTGGAAAAATTAACTTCAGTTTCAACAACTCCCAACAGCTTTATTTACTCTTATTTTTTACCTTTTTGAATACTGATAGACAAGCCAGTGACATTTGTCCTTCATTAAAGACAAAAAGCACAGTATCATGCAGCAAAGGCCTCTGTGCCACTGATGCTCTCCCCTCCACTACAGCATTTGATTATTTCATAGGACATGATGTCAAACCAAGCAATTAAGCGACTGAGCATGGTTCAGACGGATGAACCATTGTTTGCTAATGTTTTAAATATTGATTTCTTTGTATACAGCTTTGCCAATGTAGTTTCTAATAAGACACCAGCCAATACGGTGACAAAGTCAACTGGAGCTGCAATAATGGAGGCGAGAGTGAAAACATGAGCAGGACATCGGAGGAGATCACAGAGAAATGACAGGAAGTAAATTATAGGTCAGATTAGCATATCATAATCAAAGTGTCTCACACAGACGCATCGCCTCAGTGATATGTTGATATGTCACACCTGATTTATGAACGTGTGTGTGTGTGTACGTGCATGTGTAATTGGCATGTCATTAAAAGCATGCGATAGCTATGTATGCATCAGGAGGTTCCCCTTACTCTGACATGTGTAACGGAGATAATCGACAGAGAATGAATTACTTTGAAGGCCTCACACACACGCACACATCCTGCACACACACATCGAGAAGCACAGTAGGAAACACACACGTCTGAGGCCTCATTTCTAAGACAGACTTATGATCTTATGTATGATTTCAGCAGAAAACTGCATATAAGCAGTTATTTCAAACCTTACTCTGACTAGACCTGAAGTGATTCTCCTGCTGGTTATGAAGGGGTACTGCAGTTTGGGACACTTATGCGACCTAACCTGTGGTGAACTTTGCATGAACTTTGCAAACAACGATTATCAATTAACCATGCTTTTATTCCTTTCTAGTTTAAGGTCAGACCATTTCTTTTTAATATCAGCCACAGTTCTGTCTTCCTGGTCCACCTTGTTCACCACAGTGACAATACACTCCCAAGTTACACGTTTGGCTTCATTTATCAACCCACTATTTAGTCCACAGAATAATGCCTGGCTTCAATCTCTTCTGCTATCACCATGAAGATGATCTCGTCTTCCAAAAGCTTGCTGTTCTCTTGTTCTCTTGTACTCCTGACTGAACCCTTATTTGTGCTGGCATTACATGAGGGGGCATAGCAGGGCAGGTGCCGCCATTTTAAGTTGATTTTAGACTTACAGATCACAGGTGTGTAAGTTACACATAGGGTTCTTAGAGCCTACTTAAGCAAGATTTTTTTATGCTCAGCATCGTTCATGAATCAAATGTGAGCAAACCGTCGGAAATGATTGTAAAGATAAGTTAAGGTATGAGGCCCCTTGTCCAAACAGCTATGAAAGGAGATTAAACAGATGCACACGCGTATACACAGCATACTTGTACTAAATAACATACAGCTTTCACCCAAATGCAGAGCAAATTTAAAGAGAATTGTCAGGAAATCAGCATAAGAAAATGCTAATTAAATGCGTGTTTCCGTCCACTTACGTGAATATCAAGATGAAAAGTTTGTGGCACTAACTCTCCGGTCTGATACCACTGAACTATTACAGAAGAGTGCAGGACGAGATGATGTGATTAAAAGAGTGCCAGGCAAACCTCAAACAAACAAAGACATGATGGATATGTGCCATTTATGGCTGTTTGCGGTTCATTTGAGGAAGGTTACAGTCTCACACATCCGACGTTTTCATCTGCTGCTATTTTTAGTCTCTTAAGGCATTCACATGCTTCATGTTCGTCACGATGTGTTCACTATGTTTGGTTCCAATGCACTTTGTCACAGTTGTATTCTGTCAATACAGCAACTTCACTTCAGCCAAGCGTGAAAAAAACTTGCATAATCCTCTTTTTTTTATGAACCAAATGAAAATGTGCATAAAAACAGATGGATGGAAGCTGCTTACTATGGGAACTCACATGCAGACACAAACACAAAATAAGACGCAAAAAATGTACGTTAACTTCCACATGAACAAATATGCAGGATCACATAAACTTTCAGGTACAGATAGGAACAAAGCACGCACACACACACACACACACACACACACACACACACACACACACACACACACACACAGAAACAAGATTGACACACCCACACCCACACGACTGAAATTAACATGCCAGCTTTCTCTTGTTCATTACAAGGTGCATCGTCTCCATAGAGACTAATCAATCACCCCATCCCCCCAAAACAGCTGAGCTGTCAGTGAACATATGTCTTAGTGCACATTTGTGTGTGTGTGTGTGTGTGTGTGTGTGTGTGTGTGTGTGTGTGTGTGTTGCAGGTTGAAAAAGGGTTGAGAAAAAGTCTGACAGACGTTGTCAGAGGCCCCCAGAAACATGGCAAAGTTGAACTTCATTGAGCAAAGACACAACGTGAGAAAGTGATGAAGAGAGGGAGAGAGAGGGAGAGAGAGAGAGAGAGATGTACACACAATGCTTCAGCTTTTGTGTGATTTACATAAACATGTTCTCAATTTCAGAACTTTTTTATGAGTAATTTGAGAGGAAGAAAGAAGGACAAAGGGGAAAAAACAAGAGTAAACATGAAGTGATGCAGGGCAGATGGAGACAGATATGAAGAGGGGAGAAAAAGATGGGAAGGAGTATGGAGAAAAGACAGAGAGAGAAAGAGAGAGAGAGAGAGAGAGGGTGGCTCAGTGACAGTATGAACCCTGGCCTTGGCTTCCTGCCATGCAGTTCCCCTTGTTTCCTCTGATAAAGACAACAGAACCTCTACTCATTTCCTCTCTCTTTCGCTCTCCTCTTTCCTTCCATCCCTCTCTTTCCTCCTGCTTCAAATCCTCTTCTTCACTCTTTTCTCTTTTACCATCTCTGTCGCCACATATTTCTCTTGTCCCTTTCCTCTTTTTTTCTTTTTTTTTTTCTTTTTTCTTTCATGGTTCACAAAGACTGGCCAGTGGGAAAATCATGTCCGTCCCTAAATGGTCACTCTTTTTTTCATTGCTTTCACATGCCTGCAGCTCTCGAAGAACTTCTTTCTTTCCTTCCTTCCTCCCTTCAAGAGCATTATCAGGATGTTGATCCTGGGCTTCAAGCATTTACAGGTCACATGACCGCTGAGATAAACAGCTATGTGTAGTTGCAGAGGTCTTTCCACCATGCTGAGAGTAACTTAAAGGACTTCTGTTGCATGATGATCAAAAGCATTGTTACTGTGTGGTAGAACAACACATCAGAATCAAAACCACAAGTGTTCTGCTCCCTTAACAACCAGGCCTGCTGTCCTCTTTGTGTCCAAAGCAAAACTTTTTAAGAACATGACCGCAGTAAAAATGGTTTATTATAGTAGCTTGTAATAACATAACTTAGCCTGGATTTATTTATGCCGGGCGCCTCATACTTGTAAACTAATCTGCATTCCCAGTGTCTGCCGAGCTCACACACACAGAAGTGAGATCGCCATCTTCCCAGCACTGTTGAAGACATGCTGAGGACGCTAATGGTTTGTTATGTTTAGCCTGACTTGCATCATTACCATAGAGTCAACAGCTGAGATTGAGGCACAGTGGAGCGTTCAGTCGACGTGTTTTCACTGCAGACAAATGTGGCCTCACACAGACCTGACATCTGCTAGCTGTTGTGCGCCTTGTAGACATGTAATTCCTACAGTGTGCCTACTCGATCATTCCTCTACAGCATCTCACTGAGGAGACGCTTTTTCTGCCACCAATCCGGACGTGACTGAAGAACCTAATTTAACAATAGACTTTCATTGTTTGATCCCCTTCTCTTTATTTAAATGTCAAGGACTGCAAATAGGTCATTATTATTGTGGTTTGTAACATGTGACATGTCATAAAGCCAAAAACTAAAAATCCTGACAAACATATAACTATTTCTGATTCATTCATGTTTTATTCATGCTTTCCCAAACACTCACCACATACATTGTATGCAATCCATGTACACTAAGAAACTGGCACGCATCTTGGGCGGATCGGATAGCTATCCAAGCTCAAAAAAATCTATGTGTAAATGCGTCCAAGAGGAGTTTGAGATGGATTGAAACCAGTAGGTGCATTTGAGCCAGATGTTGAAAAGGTGTAAAGGCATCTGTCTCTTCAAGGCCCACTCATAAGCATTTCTCCTCCCATAGTGCAACTAAGTGAGTCAACGATGGCAGCTAAAGTTACCCTGACGTGATGCTCCCGGTGCTTGTGACAGAGAAAAAAGCAGCTCCAGCGATTTCAGTGCATGCATACAATCTATCTGATCCCCGATCAGTTCAACCACTGAATGATCTGTGTGAGAGTGACTCTGTGTGGGTGAGGCAGCAATGTGAATGAGAGACTGACTGTGACGACTCATGTACAATAAATGCAATTTATCCATGTGTTTATGGGTAGTTGTTAGTTAGTTACCTGTTACTGCTAACCGTTAATTTCTGCAAATCAACTGCTCAAGTGCATAAATGTTGATTATTCTGGCAGTTTGGTGGTTACAGCTTCAGGTGAAGCACCACCACTCTCTGGAGTGGAATAGAGATTTCCCAGAGCTGCACGAAGCCAAGCAAAATCAAAACGATTTGCAATCAGCTTTATGGTCTAACAGATGGAGATGCACACATGTGGCTACATGTAAACAAACATGTATTCAAAAATCATTCTATGCAAACAAAGACACATGAAATGACAAATGTCCATTTCACATTGGTCAATCTAGGGCCCATTTTGGAGGCCATATAAATGTCCGAGACTTTAGAAGTTAAATATCTGGATGTTTTCTGGAGGTTTTCAGAGCAAGGTCATGATTGAGACCACGACTGAATTTCTGTGGACTTTCAGGACATCCAGTCCAAACTAATTGTTAATATAATCCTTTTGTCTCACCTTGGAGCAGTACACTTTCTTTCATCCAACACAAGAAAAAAACTTCTCAAATGGTAAATTTTGTCTAAAAACAAATAATCATACAGGAACGAACTTACAGGTGCAGTTCTGAATTGTCAAAACTGACTCCATTCAGTAAGCAATAAGGAAAGAACAGTATGAATCCGAGCAAGAATTCCAGCTTCCAGATTCAAGTTTTGATGCATTTCAGTCAGTACCAATAAAGTATTGATAGTGATTAACCAGCCTTACTGCAAACTGGGCTGGGCTTGGCTGGTCATTTTTTCTCTCACAGGACACTCTAGATACCCCATCATAAATATCCAATACAGTACGTGTCACACAATCAGGGCGTGAGTGGTTACATTAATCATACTTCAATCATCAGCTGCATGTTTTTGGTTATTTCTCAAACAGCCGTCTACTTTCTGCCACTGCAGTTTAAGTACTGTCCCTCACATTTGTGTTGGGTTTGGAATGGTTATAATGTACAGTGCTTGGTGTAGACAGCAGTGGTATTCAGATCTTTTACCAAAGTAAAAGTTCTGAATACCACACTGTAAAAATACTCCTCTACATGTAAATGTCCTGCATTCAAATCAGTACTAAAGTAGCTAAGTATTATCAGCAAAGTTGACTTAAAGTTTTAAAAGTTAAAGCACTGCCACTGCAAAAAAATTGCCCGTCAGTGTTTTACTCTGATGTTTTTGGATGAATGTTACTGCTGCATTAATGTGTATGCTTGCATGTCAATGCTGCAGATGTGTAAGGCTGAGCTTATCTGCACTACTTTATACACTGTTGCCTAGTTTAATCTCCAGCAATGCATCATATTCTATACAATCAGATGTTTGCGTCACTGTCCCATGAGAACCACATATCTCTAGTCAGCTTTTCATGAGCTCAGAAAAACAGCCTCTTCTCGGCTTTGTGACTATGCATTTTCCAGCTAATCCAAGAGCAGCTTTAAATAGTTTATTTAGCTGAGGAGGAGGAGAATGTTCTCAGGTCACGAAGGAACACTTAATCCTTCAGTTTATGACAGAAATTTTAAATTCAAATTCAAAATCACCAAATGTAGAGATATAGCACAGTACATGAGTAAATTTACTTAGTTACACTCCACAACTGAGTGTTAATCAGTGCGTCTGTAACATAAGGTGACCTGTGGTAGTCTGTTATTAGTGCTTTCATACAGTAAGCTCTATGCAGTTTGTCCCTGTTGGCTTACTGGACCTCTGACCGTGCTATTATTATTACTAGCTATAGCTCATACAGGACATTGTACATAGCATTATCACACACACACACACACACACACACACACACACACACAAGCACACACACACACAAGCACACACACACACCTTTGTTCTATTTCCAGGGGGTTAGACAAGGACAGAGTCCCCTGTGTTGTCCTTGCCGAAGACCTCTGCTGTACACAGGCACAGGCTGGCCCCTGGCAACACACACACGCACACGCGTGCGCACACACACACACGCACACACACACACACACACACACACACACACACACACACACACACACATACACACACACACACACACACACCCCTGCCAAACTCATGCTGGGTGAGTGATGATGGGGTGATGAGGGAAAGAGTGGGGCAAGTGAGATGAAGAGAAAGGAGAGGAGATGGGGAGAGAAAACAGGAAAAAGAAGAGGGGAGATAGGGAGCAGAGACATAGGGGAAGGCTAAGGGTCAACAGCGCTCTTGTCGCCACTAATGAGTCTCAACCCAGGAAGAGAGAGAGCGAGCAAGAAACAGAGCAACAGAGTGACAGAGCGAGGTTGGATTCAGTTCTTTGAATTGCCCATTAACCATGCAAGTTTAAGAGCTGCTGTGACCATACTGTGGTTTAGAAGATGTGGCACTGGGAAGAACACATTACCAACATTACCACAGAGACACACACACCCACACACACATCCATTGTAAACTATAGTTACAGTAACCTTCCATGTCTTTGTGCCTTCCTTTTTCTTACTTTGCACTAAAAACTACTTGCAGAGTGTTTCTGCATTTTGCTTTGTGTGTTTTAAAGGAGTCTTTCCATTTCAAATGCATACAGTGCATGTGTATTGAGTTCAGTATAGATGATTCCACAGTGTACATTGAACACTGAGTTGATCTAATCACACTAGGCAGAACTTCATCTATAGCATTTATCAAACATTACACATGAGGGCTAGTAAGCATTGATATGTATTTCCTTGGTAATGACACCCACAGTGTAAGAAAAATAGGGAAATAATGACCTTAAATTAAATGAATTAAATTCAAGTGAGCTTTGAAACACTGTAAAATCTATTGTGCACATTAAACTACACAACAGGATTTGTTGATTAGGTCACTTCATCCTCCAAACCTCCTTAAATCAGACTAAAACAATTGGTTTCAAAAATATAAAAGCACAAAGTAGCGTTTATATCATGTTGAACAGCTCTGGAAGAAAGACCTGACCCAGCACTGATGATGGAGCAGGTCCCAGTTGTTTTCAGTCTCGGTCTCAAAGCAAGACATTTGATGGCATCACTTACTGGAGATTGTAATGGGCAATTTTCACTAGTTTTTCTGACATTGTTTTGACCAAAGGATGACTCCATTTAATTGAGAAAAGAAGCAGCTCTGCTGCCCGACTTTAAAGCATGGAGAAGAGCTTCTTTTGTGAGACTTGACAATGAATCTTAGGACATGCACTGCTTTTTTTTTCCAGTGAGGCAGCTCGGTAATTAGTGGAGCATCATGCTGCTGCGACTTTCAGAGCTCTCTCCCCTGGTCTGTGTGGGTCAATTGCATTTTGGATCTGGTCTAACTATCCTCAAACCATTTTCAGACCAGTCCATTTCAGATCAGGTCTCAGAGTTTGGATCTGTGAAGACCTTTCCTCTTGTTCCTGCACTATTTATGCATTACAATGTGTGTATGTGGACTTCCCTCCCCCTCTCTCTCTCTAGCTTTCTCTGTAATTTATTGGAAAAGAAAGATCTGATCTGTCTAATCAGCTTAAATTGTCAGCAAATTTCTGGTTTCTTCAAATCTTGATTTATTTTCAGGGATGCAAGAGAGCACTGAAAAATCACATCACATAGAGAGAGAGAGGGAGGGAGAGGGAGAAAGAGCGAGTTCGAGGCAGTGATTGAGGTAAACAGAGAGTGAGACAGAGAGAAGGATGTTGTCAACATGCTCTCCAGAGAGCCAAATGTCTCAAGCATCTCCTCATCCAACACTGGCATAAACACACTGCTCCAATCCCATGGAGAATGAGCGGGTGTGTGCGCGTGTGTCGCTGCGAGTGTGTACGTGTTAAACATAGCTTGCGCATCATTCCCATGTGAGAAAGATAATGTCGAAGCGAGAGTTGTACTACTGAGACACGCTGGCTGATGCAATGAACAACAAGACTTGCAGAGTGGAAAAATGCATTTAATTATGTGAGGGTTAGTGAGTGTGTGTGTCTTTTTCTAATAAAGAAAGGAGATGAGATTGGACTGCCAAACTTGGGAAGAAGAAGGAAAGAACACACACGCAAACATACACATGCATACACACAAACACACACTCTCTTGGCCTGCATCCAGGTATTTGTTGTGACTTGGCGTTGGAAGCGGAAAACAGCACTGGTTGGCCTTTAGTTTCCCCCAGTGAGCCAATATCTGCTCTCTAATTGGTTGTTAATGAGTGAGTGTGTGTGTCTGTGTGTGCATGTTTGTTTTTTCAGTGTATAAAAGAAAATCTGAGTGTGTTTGCCTGTGTGTGTGTGTGTGTGTGTGTGTGTGTGTGTGTGTGTGTGTGTGTGTGTGTGTGTGTGTGTGTGTGACAGGGTAGGGGTGCAGCTCTAACATCTGTCTAACAGACCAGGACTCTTGAAGCTTTGACCTGCTTCCACACAAACACACACACACTAACAAACACAAGCATACATGCACACACATCCCACTGTTGTTTAATGCCCATTTGTGTGCATGTGGGTGAGAAAGTGAGTGCGTGTGTATTGGGGAAGAGGAAAGTGTACAGACAGCCGCTGAAAGTTATGCATGCACACAGAGTGGACTTTGTGCAGACATCTGGCAGCACAGTCTGCTCTAATGGCAGCAGAGCTACGAGCATCTGCATCTCACACCCACACACACACATGTGCATGCTGTCACATGCACTCACACACAGTGCCCGCCTTCTATTACCGCAGTTGGTTTATTAAGTATTATAACAGGATAAGCACAGGATGCAAAAGACACAATTTGTCACAATATTCGAATAAGGTAGCTTGGACACTGATACTGAATCTTGATTATGTTACCATGGACTGTACCATCAATCACCACTAATGAAGGTTATGACAAGAGCTATATGAAGCACAGGACCAATCACAATGAATAACTGATTTCTGTCTCCTGTCATCACTTAAGGGTACCTTGCAGAGTTTTTGGTTGTGCTATAAAGCAACGTTTTATTGAGCGAGTCAGCATTTAATTGTATCTTGTGCTGTAGTTGCATGCACATAAGGTTAGCAAATATAAACACTTGAGGTGATGTGATACACATCCCACTTGTTTGAAGCTTATCTACGGTGGGGGCGGTAATGCACCAAGACACGTAACAACATGCCAGGTGTCCTGGCAAATGTCAGTGAAGAGTTTAAAATATATTTTTAAATCTGCTTGACAGTTGTTTGAATGCATTCAGCATGTTTTTTAATTCCTCAAGGATACAAAAAGAGCATCCAAATCATGTTCAGGTCAGTCTTAACCAGTGGTGGAATGTAACTTTCCTATAACATTACTTGGACTTTACTGGAGTATTCTGATTTCATGCAAATTTCTACTTGTACAATTCTGATTGCAAAAAAGCTGGAATAATCCTTTCCAACATATACAAAATTGAAAACAGTACAAACATATTTAATGTTCGACCTCATCAACTTCATTGTTTTTTTGTAAATATCTGCTTATTCTGAATTTGAATTTCAAACAAGTTGGGACAGGAGCAACTAAAGACTGGGAAAGCAGAGGAATGCTCCACAGACACCCCTTTGCCTACATCTCAGAGGCAAAAATTGTACTTTTCACTACACTACATTTGTTTGTTTGACAGCTATAGTTACTAGTTACTATTAAGATTACAGTTTTGATCCCCTTCCTGTCCATGAAAACCAAGTATCTCCAAATGTGTTGATTTTGAATGTGAATTTTTAAACTGAAGGATTAAGTGTTCCTTCACAAACAGAGAACCTCTTCCCCTTCTTCAGCTAAATAAACTCTTTAAAAAGCCTGCTGGATCAACAAGCTGAAAGCGGGTTGTTTTTCTCATGAGAAGCTGACTTTTTAGAGATGCGCGGTGCTAACAGGACAGCAATGCTACAAACATATGATGATCTTATAGAACATAATGCAGTGCTGTACATTAAACTGCCCAAGAGTAAATAAAATAGCTACAATGAGCTAAACCCTAAACATCAACAGCAGGAACATACACACAAAAATTACACACACATTAATGGAGCAGTATTATTAATCCAAAAACATCAGATATAACAGTACACTGACAGAGACCATTGTCCTGCACAATGAGTTCTTTCACTATTCATACTTTAGGTAAATCTTGATAAAAATGCTTACACAGTGTTTTCACAGTGTGGTATTTCTTCTTCCACCACTGGTCTTAACCGTGCTCCCCTCACACTGTAATATATCCTGCAAAACTGATGAAAATATGGCTGCCTTGGCTGAACAGCCATCACTGATTTTATTTTGGTTAGCCAAAGGCCACTAAAACTATTTGGTACCATTTCATTTCTTAATCACGGACATGGAGGAAGCATGGAGATAACTGCCTGGTCTGGATTACTGCAAAAACTACAAGGCATCATCGGTCTGACGCTTTTTATTTTTTGGTCTTTTTTTTTTTTTACTTTTCATTGAGTTCATGGGTGGAGGGAAGGCACTCCGACATTTCAACATCTGTTGTTTTGGCTTGGGTGAAATGAGGAGTATTAAGTTGGAGATGGAGGGAGAGCCTGGCAGCAAGGAGATGTGCTCTGGTGGAACGAAAAGCTGCAGGCGAAAGAGAGCGAGAGAGAGAGACTTGAGCCCTGTAGGTCAGAGTCAGAGGAATAGCTGGGATGCCAAGAGATCAACATTTATTTTGCAGCTAGATTTATTCCACACAGTTTCCTTGCTCTGTCGGTTTTATCACTCTCTACCCATGCTTATATCTTCTTTGCTTTCATTCTTTCATTCTTTTCCCTCCCATTCTTTTCTTTTATCTGAGTTTCTTTTTCTCCATTTCCTTTTCTCCCCCTCCCTGATAGAAAACAGATGTGCCAATGTGAGGAGCTGAAACATTTTAAATGAAAAACATACAAACCCTGACTGACCTGCAACCATGAAGTGTGGACGTGTGTGTGTGTGTGTGTGTGTGTGTGTGTGTGTGTGTGTGTGTGTGTGTGTGTGTGTGTAAAATACTTGAAGAGCACAATACCAATGAAAGGATTTTGGTTGTTTTTTCTCCCTTTTCTCTTTCTCTTTCCTTTTCTCCTCTCCTGTCCTGAATATCTGGATTTGCACAACACAAGCAAGTGAAAAAAAAGAGATAAAATTATCTGCCAAGGCCTGGCAATAATCATATTATTTCTCAGTTGTCTAACTTCCTCTCTAAAGTCATCCCCTCTTCCATCCTCCATCACTCAAGGCGGGGATCGGTGCATGCAGGAGGCCTCATCAGATCCAATATTTGTCACACTCAATATACTTTAAAACACCTTGAAACGCTCTTTTGGCATAATTGGTCTAATTTCAGAGTTTAAACGAGGAGGCTGAATCATGAACGCCAGCCTGTTGCTTTAAGTACCACACTGGTGAATTTAAAAACAAGGTGGAGTGGATTTAAAATCCCTGCCAGTATCTGCGTTTGTCAAGACTGAATCCCAGTGGGAAACTTTTCTGGGTCATAATTTCATGAAGGTGTGCAGAAAAACAAAACGCACAAAGTAGCAGAGTCCCGCAGAGACTGAGCTCTGTGGGAAGAGAGGGCTCAGCTCGAACGCTCCAGTGTCAGTTGGCCACACAGGTTAATGTGGCACAGTGGGACAGCAGCTTGCTTTACCCCGGATAGCCTCGGTCATCAACTGAGCTAATTCCACATGGAAAGCTCCAGTCTGGCGTGTCGCTTTTCTGGCACGGTTGACATTTGTTGACAGCAGTGATGCACACTGAACACTTTGCCTGCTGTATTTTTCCTTCTTTATGTTTGGAGAGGTATTCAAACTGGAAATGTGAGGTTCCATATATCCACAATCCTTAAATGTCTTAAATGTTTGCCTGGATGTCTTCATTTCTACATAGATAACGAGACAAATCTCCAGGCATTTAGATTTGGATTTAGAGATGTCCTGAGCAAGTACAAGGATTGTGGATATTTTAAAGGTTAGGATTCGGCCAAAACGATCTCTGTCAAATGTCAATCCTTCCTCAACTATACTGTTGTGTCTAATTCAGCCTGCCATGACACATCTGCTACTTTGGCCTATATTTACCAAATGTAGGCAAACATCACAGCTGCACATTTGCCAAAATGCTCTTTCTAAGTGACACAAACCAGATGATGCTCTTTAAACCATGCTGTCCATCTGAGCAGTGCAGACTATAATCTGTGTAATCTGAACTAAAGCCTTCCCTGACAGCTATAATCCAATTATTACAGACCACGGCAGGGATTCACCCAAATACGAAGGTCTGTAAAATACTGTATTGTAACGCTGTGTGCTGAAAGCAGTAGGCACAGGCTGACACAGAGGGTCCAGGAACACATTCATATGACATGACCGGCACATGACAGGACACACATGCAGAAATAGAGACAAAATTAAGAATGACTGCAAGGCTTTTGTTTTGGGCTGGCTCACAAAACTGATACATCGTAGCTAGGTTTATTATTATTAATGATATCCATCCTATGGTTATGTAAACGTTCCATTGTGCTCACAGACATATTTTCACAGTGCTGTGCCAGTGCTCGACAAAGGTCTGGCTGAACCCATTATCATTCTGGTATAGGGGGAATTAATGTTCTGGCTTGTTTGTATTTCTTTAAACTAATCACCTTCATCCTGGACTGCGCACAGCTCAGGATGCAGCAAAGGCTAAAAAACAGTTACATATGAAATAAAATGGTAACAGCTGCTAGCTTGTTTGCGTTTGTACAGTTTGAGACCAGGTTAGGATTATGGTAAATTCCAACTTTTAGATCGATAGCCTGGAGGTTGTTGTTGTTGTTGTTTCCAATAGCAACAGCATTTTGAAAATGTAACAGCACATAGCTGGACAGGAGGAGAGGGATGACTGAAACAGGCGGCCAATGGCAGGCATACAGTCTAGTGAGTCAGACTAATTCAATCCAAATGTATTCTTTGCATTGTTTTTAATATTAACTGTTTTCTGTGTGTGTGTGTCTGTGTGTGTGCGTGTGCATGTGCATGTTCACACCCACACACACCCAAAAGATGTCTTCAGGCTTTATCTCATCTCATGGCACCTGGTGAGCAGCTAGCAGGAAAGCCCTAAACCAGCTGGGACCGACTGCCTTAGACACACACACACATACACACACATACACCTAGAAATATGTGCACCTCCTGCATTCCCACACACACACATACACACACACATATATGAATAATTAAAGCGACACAGACACATCAATGAACATGTGTTTGCACAAGCACACATGCAAACAGTCATGTCTGTCATGAACCCACACAAATACACATATACAAACACAGCATAAATGCCCATCAATAAATAATTACCCTGTTCAACTGATGCTGCAGGACCACAGTTTGTGAGTCCTGGACAACCAGCACGGGTTTGTGTAAAGGAAAAAAGTCATTGGCTCTTTGACCCAGTCAAGCAGCCTTAGAAGATCCAGCATGAATGACACATTCTGTCCCTCTGAGCAGATCGTTTGGTGAACTCATACATGATATCAGACACAGAGACAAGCAAAGTTTTGGTTTAATCAATTGTTGAACCACTTAAGCACACCTAATTCTTGTCTTTCTTGACAGATAAGAGCTGCTCTATTAAAAATGTCATACTGAGGTGTTTAAACTGGAGCATCACTGTTGATATACTGCAAAATCTCTTTCAGGCTACTGGTGAGTTTCTGAGATGAAAGGTGACTTTAGGTCCAGCTTTACAGCTAAGCAGCCACACGCTCTGAAACACTCCAAATCCATAACAAGCTGACACTCTCATGAGCCTGTGGTAGCCATTCATCCATTTTGTCATGTGCTAGGGTTAACAATGAACAGCACTGTGCAGTAAATTTAGTTCACAGGCACCATTCATACTTGGATCTGAGAAATTGCCCTGTCGTGAATTGACTATAAATTAGGAAGTTTTCACAGCATGGCGTTACACCATGTGATTCAGCCGGAGGCGAAAAATAAGGCAACAACATATGGGGAAGTGTTACAGCTGAAGTCATTAAAATGCTCAAGGTATGTGATATTTTGCTGTGTCATGCATAGAAGTGTCTCCAGAGACTAGAGAGAAAACTGCACCTCATCAAAAAGTGTTTCCCCTAATGGGTTGTATTCTAGACAGCATTTGACAGCAATTCACCTCAGCACGGCGTGTATTTATCACTGCACTGCCAAAAAAAATCATCTTTACAAGTCACTTAGTCTCCCACTGAGTCATAAAAACTTGAGCTCTTTAAAACAAGGGGGATTCTACCTGTTGCCTGAGATAACACCATCTGTTTTCAGACCTGTTCTTCAAACAACCTGAATATCTGGCAAAATATGAGGGATCCGTGTTAGCTCCTGAGACAGAGATGAAGTACAGCGCCTCTCATTCTGTATTATCTTATCGGGCTCCATTCTTGTAGTGGCCCAAATTGTAATCCAGTAATGCCAAGTAGTTGCAATTATGCAGAAAGATTTATGATATAAACCCAATCATCATTCTTGGCTTTAGAATTATTTGTTCACATTTCTCTGTGATGTAAGTTTACCACCTTAAATTCCCATTTGAAAGCTTCTTTTTATTATGTCCTCTGTGTTCCTAAATACAGAGACACAGAAGTCTCCTGGAAGATTTAAAGCTGTGATTCGTATTTTGATATTAACAATGGCTTAAATGAGTCCGTGACAGCGGACAGCAAACATCATCATCCTGCCTGTCAAAGCAGCCAGTTACAAAGTCAACAACAGGCAACCAATGCATGAGAACTGGAGGAGATGATGTGACCCACGACCAGTTCATCACAATTAATTCAAATGCAGCACAGTGAGGATACAGACATTTCATAGGGGAGTCTCATCAGTACAACAGAGACTCCAGTCTGCAGTGTAGCCACACACTTCACTGATAAACCACAGATCTTTACAGTAACATTAAACGTTTATATCATGTCGACACTTCTGTTCATATTCCCCCACTTCCTCTCTCTCTGCTGCGAGGCTGCATCACTCTTTTCTATCCATTGATGCTTCTTATAATGTCTGGTTTTAAGGGGTGCTGCAGCCCCTTCAGCAACCCTTACTTGCTGTGTCCGTGATCATGCTCATCCAAGTCAAATAGCTTCTCCCACTCTGCCACTCTATAAAATACCCAGAATTCTGCAAAAGACCGAGCACTGACATACAGGAATATCCTGGTCAATTTCGCATATCCAATTTCCTATTGTCTATGACAACAGGTTATCCAGGTCAATGTAAAGCAGTCACCTCATGAACAGACAACTTTGCAATGACAAATATTGAGAAAATAGTAATGTGCATGACGTAAGCGCAGTCAATAGAGCCTTGACATTCTCCTGCCAGCAGGCCCAAAGCCTGATGCAATGTGGGTGATCCATCCACTGAGGCACCAGCTAACGGTAATGAGACTGAAGATACAAAAGACAGATAGAGAGAGAATGAAACAGTAAACGGGGACAGAAACACATACAAATACACACACACACACACACACACACACACACACACACACACACACACACACACACACACACACACACACACACACACCAGTCACCAGTCGCCTGGAAGACCGAATACAAAATGCCACAGAAATAGACTATAATCCCGGCCAGCAGTGATCAGCACTGATAAATATTAATAAACACTATTATGCTCAGAGAAAAATAGAGACAGAGTGAGCAAGAGAGGGAGAGAAAAGAAAGAGAGAGGGGCAGAGAGAGGTAGAGTCAGATAGAGAGAGAGAGCAATAACAATAGAAGAGAGTCTTCTTGCTCTCTGTTATTGCAGGCAATTTTCCCTGTGACGTCCACCTTGTAGTTCTGCAGACAATATGGACTCGTGCACACACATGCACATGCACACACACACACGCACGCATACACACACACACGTACTTCTTATTATCAGCCCATTTTCCTCTGTTTGTTTTCGCTGTTGTTTTGTCCCTCTTCGGAAGCCAGGATAAGAGGTGAGCACACACACACGCACACACACTCAGAAGTAGAAAGAGAGAAAGGGATGCAAAAAAGGGAGATAAAGTGAGTCCTAAACAAACACGAATACACACAGAGGATAGTATCTGCCTCCCTCTGTCTGAATCAGTCTCATTAGTCATGCTGAGGCTGTGGCGTTGCTGGGTCGGCCTGCTTACAGAGCTATAGAGCTGGACAGCGGCCCACAGCCAGCGAAGGTCACCCACCACTCAGTTTAACTCCCACAGGACCAACACTGGCCCCTTCCTGATAATGAGTGGACGTAAAGATGCACAGGGAGAGTCCTGCGGTTTGAGCCACACCCGTCATGGTGTGTGCCCGTAGGAGAATAGGCCCACCCAGACTCAAAAGGACAGAAACACAAACCCAGTTTTACGATGCATCCCGAATGTGACAGCGAGATCCACTGAGGAGTCTAGGGGGAAAAGAAGATCTTGTTCCATGGTGATAATGACAGGAAAGTTTAACAAAAGGTTTGAATGCAGCAGTAACAACCCAAAATAGTGCACTGCTAGACACCTGACGGATGATTTTGAGTTTTGTTGACCAAAGACAGCAGGAAAATTCTGACCGTCAGAAATTTAGGACTAAATTCTCACATGCTGCTAGGACCTGCATCTACAAACTAACCAATCAGAATAAAACATGAAATGGCGCAGAATACACTGGCCAGCGTGAGATTTGTTTCGCATTAAGCCTAGACTAAAAAACATGCAAACAAACATGAACCAGAACAATGGATGCGAAACAAGAAAGGAGTTTGTGGGAAACTCTGCCACAGAAGAAAAGTTTGCAGAGGAGTGGCGGTTTTTGATGCACAGGAGCGTCAACACTGTGCCTCTGCTCTCGTGGACGCTTTCTATTTATATTGTAGCACTATGATTCACCACACATCTGACATACCTCAAACTGATATCGTATTTTCTGACACAGCTGGCGATCAAGATTTTCTCAGATCCATCTTCCACAGTGTGACATGAATTAAACGTCCTGCATGTGATTGTTGCTGTAGCACAGCCTAAAGGCGCCTTTCATCACAACACAACTCTTTTGGTCGTTGTCATTTCTTTTCCTGCTACCCTAATAAGACCATTTAAGAAAAGTGAGCCTTTGAGGGTGTCAGAGGTGCTTTTGTCTACATTAACCTCAACTTGCTCCTGACGGTCAGAGCAGCACGCTGCACCATCAGTGCCTGAGTGTGTGCGTAAAAGGGTGAAAACCCTGTAAAGCACTTTGGATAAAAGCGTTTGATAAATGCAGCCCTTTACTATTTCAATTAGATGGTTATGAGGCCTAAGGATATACGGAGCACCTTCTTTATATCACTTCTATCACTGGAAAAATTAAGTCAACAGCATGAGTATGATGTACATGTATTCCAATTTCAATAAGTTATGACTCTGAGAAGCTGAGGCGCAGTAATAGACAGACTGCACCAACAGGGTTCTCAGGATTAACAGCCACTTCCATGCTGTTTAACGGTAACCAGGCCTCACAGATCATGAATGAAGGAATGTTTTCTTGGTTACAGCCGGACTATTGTCTATCTGCATGGTCACATTTCTGTCCATTTGTCTTGCATTATCCCATTTCTCTGTATTTCACATCAGTCACATCTTCCTCCGTGTAATCAGTTCATCCTGCCAATACTGACTACAAAGCAAGCATGCAAACCAAGCAAACAGACCTCTCAAATGTGACAGGACACTGTAGCACAAATGCAGGATAAAGTGGCCTTCTTACTATGTAGTTGTCCTAAAAATACTCAGTGCTTAAAAAGAAGTGCTTAAACTCAGGTAAAACCATGGATGACACTGTAGAGACCATCAAGGACTGAAGCATCATGCAATGACCTTTTCTTCTTTATATGAATAATACAACCTCAGCGATAAGGAAAACTTGACTTGGACTGAATTCAAGTCAATTTTATACAGGGTGTGTAATTGTGACTATAAAGTTCCTGGTTTTAGTAGCTATAACCCTGATACAGGTGGCCGATGATAATCCCCTGCCATAGGAATGTGAGAGTTGTATAATAATTTGCAATGAAGGTGAAAAGATTAACTTGTTGTACATCGTGATACACTTTGATAGCTTCCAGGTAGAGAGGAGTGTTGACTGACTGGCCCGACCTTGTCGCTTGAAATGAGGCAGTATAAAAGTTTTGAGTCACTGTCATGTTCCACATGACACTAGTGCAGAGGAACGAGCTGTCAGGAACCACTGAACATGCCTGTATGAGGAGTTGATAAATTCGTCACAGCAGCATCCCAGAGCGAGCTGTGCTGACACGACCTTGATCGATCGCAGGCAGAACGACAGATGGCCATAAAGGACAATCATGTAACCATACGCTCATTAGCATAATTACATGCACATACAGTACACTTTTTACAAGGCCACACGGCACTTGCACAGCACCGGTGGGCTTGTGACAGAGATGTAATGTTGTTATTGTCTTGCATGAGCCGTGACACTTTTAAAAAGAAAATGGAATTAGAAAACATAGCAAGAACATGCTGAGTGTGATTCATTTTTTTGTCAGTGTCCACTTGAAGACAGACAATGACTTCCTTCCATTTAGCAAGAAATAATGACCATTTTCTCTACTAATATATTTCTTCTGCAGTGCAATACAAGTGGGAGGTTGAAGGTTGCTGAAGCATATATGTGACAATACCACTATAAATGGCAGCGGGGCAGACAAGTGATTAAAGGGGTCATTTATTAATGGAATAGCCACAGGTTCGATCTACACAACTGTCATGAGGCCAGTCAAAGCACAAAAATGAACCTGCTAGCTCATTCTAACTCCCTGAGGCCTCATCACACGTGGACCGCATAGCATAGATTGTAAAATGGTAAAACTAGAAGAGCTGGAATTCTGCCTGTCAGTGGTGTTTTTCTTATTCACTTCAGTTGATCAACAACTACCTTTCAATCAACTGTCTATCAGCCAAGGGGTCTATTGCCACATCTATAGCCATGTCTATACCCTCTGTGAAGCAGCTATACAGTGTCACAAAGACAATGTTTACATGCTGATGATGAGAAGGTATAATGTTCAGCATGTTTACAATTTTAGCTTTGCAGGTTTAACATCCCAACACTTCCAGCACTGTAAAGCAATTGTAAAGAAAAAAAATAAAAATACCTGGTGATGGCACTAGATGGAAGTTCAGAGAATCTCCAAAGGTATTACTATTATTAACCATCCTGAATGGGACTAAATGTGTGATGTGTGTGCTAAATTGATGGTAATCAACCCAATAGTTGTCAAGACATTTCACTCAAAACCACAAATGTTAACCTCATGGTGGAGCTAGAAGAAAAGTCAACGGATTAAAGTTATTACACAGCAAAACCTCAGCTCTCAAAAACAAGAAAAACAGCAATGAAATGGGGGAAATACTATTCCAACCCAAAAAAGCCACAGTTATCTTAAAAGCAGGGCAGTCAGAATAAAAGCAAGTTATGTTTTGTCTGGATACAAAGAAATTCTGACTTTGACAAAGCAGCTTTGTACTCCTCAGTGTCAATAAACAGATTTATAATTCTGGCAATTCTAGTTTCAAGCATTATATGACCCAGAACCAGCAACAAAATCTCAGTAATAAATTTGAATATCTTATTAGGATAATGAAGGACAAAAAGCTTGAATAAAAGTTGCTCCTGCATAAAAACTGATATATATATATATATATATATGGAGAGAGAGAGAGAGAGAGAGAGAGAGAGAGAGAGAGAGAGATATTTTATCTTTTTCACTTTTTGCAGTGTAGGCATCATCCTCTGGGAGCCATGAATATGACAATCCATCCAATGTTGAGCTACTTCCATGTGGACTGACCGACCGACTGACATAGCCATCCCCAGAACAACACCACTAGCATTCAGTCCATGATTCCCCCATCCTCTTCCTCCCTCTTCCTCTCTCTCTCTCTGTTCAGCCTGACCGTTTGTTTCCACCTTTCTCGATCCTTTCTGCTGGCTTTGTAATTTAAGATTTTCTTGTTCCTTTCTTCTTTTCTCTCATCCCCTCTTCCTGCCTCATCCAAATAATCTTCTGTCTGTCTACCTTCCCACTCCTTCTGTCCTTTTCCCTTCAATTTCTTCCTCAACCCTGCCCTCTATCTACATCCTCCTCCAATCCATGTCCTTCCTCCCGCAAAACCAATGACTCCAACTTTTTTTTTTTTTTACATTCCCTATGACTCTGCTCCCCTCTTTCACTGCATCATCTGTTCCCTCCACATTGTATTTTCAGATCACATCCAGGCGCTGGCTTTACACACTAAGTCACTCTATACCTCATCACTGAGTGGAAAGTCAAGGAGAGGGCAGAGAGAGACAGTGAAAGAGCAAAGGCTTGGGGGGGGCAAGAGGGAAGAAGCAGAAGAGGAGCAAAAAGAGCAAGAGTGCGAAATGAGGCAGGTTAAAGGTTAAAAATTAAAGACAAAGAAAAGAAGTCAGGGAGAGCCGTTGGGGGGGGGGGGGGGGGTAGAGCAAGGCCAAGCAAGCAAAAGGAAGATAAAAGGAGCAGAGGGAGAATGGGGTTAGCAAAATGAAATAAATCTTTATGCAAATGATGGGACTAGAGTGAAAGACACGGAAGAGAAAGAGAAGATAAGATAGCGGCGAGAGAAAGAGGAGATGGAGACAGAGAGGTGGAGAGTAGTCCAGAGATTTATGGCAGGTTGTTATGGAGCACCGACTGAATAACAGAAGGTGAGACCAGGTGAATTATTCATGAGGATACAGGGTTGTGTGTGTGTGCATGTGTGTGTGTGTGTGTGTGATATGTGGGTGACACACACACACACACACACACACACACACACACACACACACACACACGTCTCTCAAGCACCCTTAGGCCACCTCATATATGGGGTAAAGGGAAGACAAGCCACCCACAACTTGTGGACAGTCTGAGTTACTCCTAAAAAACAGACAGGAGCTCAGACACAGCTGCCCTGTCCTCACACTGAATGAGTACGCTTATTCGACTGTGGAGGCATGTTAACAATTTTATATTAATTTAAAAGATTTATTCAATGTGACACAAAAGTGAGCAGTCCCACCTACATGTTGGCTGCTTTGGCCCAAACTCAAATGGAAAATATTACTTTGTTGCATTTCTGAATTTATTGGGATTCATACTTTCCACTTATGGGTTAATTAGGAAAACTGATGAACAAGCAGCTTGAAGTTTCGGTAACCTGCCATCCTGCCAGGGTGGAGATTTTGGCTTTGGCGGTGAGAGTATGGGGGAAAGGTATTAAATTTCGGGAAATTTCAGCTCAACATTAGGCTAATGTTGGAATTCACCCCAAACACTGCCTTTAGGGGGTTTTCCCATATAGTTTGGCTTCGACTCTGTTCACACAACTAAGAAATTGCCCGGCAGTTATTTAACATGAAGTCTTCTTTATTTTCAGGCCTCACAGTGCAATTATTTAAGGCCTCCTCATAGCAGATTTCTCACCTACTCAGAAAAACAAACCAAATTAATGGAGTAAATGCTTCGGAGCTGGACAGTATGTTTCCAGACTTAACTTGTGCTTAATTTGAACACACCCTGAAACCCATGACCACTGAAATGCTTCTGGCAAGGTTGAAGGTAAAGAAAGGCTGTCCAACTCGACCTTATTCCGGGAACTAGAAACTGTACTTGAAACTTACTGTAAAGTGATGTGACACGGTTGTGTGCATGTGTTTAAACCAAATTTCTGCAATAATCAACAACAACATAATTTTCATAATTACTGATGATCATAAAAACACTTCTGGGAGCTACTGTCTCAAACACTCACCGAATTGATGCAGGCCAGCTCCTTGTTGAGCAGCCAGGGCAGGGAGAGTTTCCCCTCTCCTCTGTAGCATGACTGAATCCTCTCTTTAATCTTCTCCTTTATCCGTCTCATTGTGAACAGACACAAAGCCGACTCTTTGGGTGGCTTGGCTCTGTTCTTCTGACCCTGGGCAAATACAGTAAACAGAACCTCCTCGTGCTCTTGAATACCAAGCGAACGTGCCAGACGGGTCCCTGGTCTGGCCAAATAAGCATCCTGAACCAAGCGGTACTCCACTCCGTCCTTGGTGCAGCCAATGGGGAACTCAACATAGGAGTAGAACTTAGGATCATCAACACATAAGCGGACGATTTTAGAAGTGAAGAACTGTTCGCTGCTTGCATCTGGTGAGGTGAGCTGGGTGTCAAGCTGTAAGGTAAGATAATACACAAACTGCTCACTGTTGAAGCCATAGATGTAGTAGATGTCAAATGCCGGGAACTTGGAGAGTGTATCTGAGGGAATCTTCAGCTGCGAGGAGACAAATTCATCCTGGTAGACAAAGCTGAACATGTCAGCATTCTCCTCGTTGGACATTAACTTTCGGCTCGACAGTGTTGGGAAGTATTCAGATTTTCCATCAATGGGAGTGCCGACAAAGAGTTTCCCACCTCCACCGAAAAGATCCGGAGAGATCACCACACCTGACATGGTACCTGCCTCAGCAACACTGGATAGATAATGCTCTTTACGGTGGTGGGGCTCGCCGAGCTTGAACAAATCATCCAGACGCAGGAACTGGCATATTCCCTGGGAAGTACTCCCACAGGCAATTAAGCGGTTGTGGGCAGCATCAAGTAACAGAAGTTTATTGACATTAGAGGTCTGCACCAGCTCATGAGGACAGGACTGAACACCAGGTGGAGGGTAACAGCGAGGGTTGTCTGTAACTGGGCCAGTAACGTGGCTTCGTAGCTTGGTCAGGTTGCTGGACAGCTTGTAGATCCAGTTGACGGCTCCCAGGTAGACCTCACCCGTTTTGTTGTGGACCACCAAATGTGTGAGACCTCCTTCCGGTGGAGAGAAGGAGAGGAGGGAGGAGGAGGAGGAAGGAGTGAAGGTGGAGGGCATGGACGGGGAGAAGAGAAGAAAGAGGATGGGGAGGATGAGGAGAGGTGGGTTGAAGTGGGAGGACATGGTGGTGAGGGAAGGGGAGGTGTAAGCAAGTGGGTGTAAGTGAGTATTTTTGAGTGTGTAATCCTCTACGGGGTCAGTCAGTGCCTTATAGGACTGCAATAGGACTGCAGGGTATGACGATACAAAAGAAGAGTTTCCGAGCAATGGACGTCCTCTTTCTTTTCTTCCTCCTTTCTCCTTCTCTGTTAGTTTTATAACCTCATCCCCTGATCCTCAGCCTCGTCCACCACCAGCCCTGAGAAAGACAAACAGAGCAAAATCTTAACAAACACAGATGTCAATATATTCATGGACTTGTGTTTTGCACTTCCAGAGGTCTGACAAAAAGGATTTATGTGTTTGTATCGAAATGACAAGACACTAAATATTCGCCCACAGACTCAGACTCTGAGGCCTCCATGCTGAAGTCCAAAAAAACAAATGAGGGCACTATCAGCTTTGTTTTATTGACTTCTCGACTCTTGGCCGGCACCACTCTGTGGAGTGCATCTTTTAAAAGAAGACAGGGCCAAACATTGCTCTTCTACGTATTGATTGTCTGGAGGTATTAAAGGATCTAGCCGACAAAGTGTGCATTTTGCACAGAAAATGCACACATGGAATACACACAAAAATGCAACTTGTGATACAAGGGTGTATGCAAGTAAGTAAATGTGTACGTGTACACTATACAAATAAAAAAGGAGGCCAACATACACATTCAAAATCACACACAGGATGCGCCACTGATGTGCAGCATTGTGATAGCAAGTAAACATCCATAAATTACAAGCAGGGCTGCAGGGAGAATCCTATAGCATATTTACTACAGAGCAGCAGAGCAGAGAAATACAGGCACCCTGCTTAGAGAGAGCTGGTCCAACACGATAAAAGAGGAGAGACAGTGAGAGGGAGAGAGAAGTGAAAGCTATGTGGCTTCATTCGGGTTCAACAGAAAGATGGTGGAGAAGGTGGGAAAGATCACTATGAGTGAAAAGTGAGAAAAAAGAAAAAGGGAGATGGAGCATCCACCCATTTCTACATTTTCTAGTTTCAGGGTTGCCACATGCTCAATCATCCACACTGTTGTTGATATTATTATCATTATCTTGTGATGAAAATGATAGATGTTACTGAACTTTTTTAATTGGTTGAGAGAGAGATATGGTGACTAAAGAGCACGCAAAATATAGGAGAAATATTTTTCTCCAAAATTTGCCACCTCTACAGTCAAAAGTAGAGTTTTCTTACTGAAACACAAAATTCACATCAATGCTGGCGTCAGGACACTTTTGAGTCTTCTAACCAGATCTGTAAACCTGTTCACCATCCCCAGCCACATCTTACTCTAACTGGCAAACCACACAAAATGTAAGCAAGCAATATGCACTGCAAGGCATGTCGGAAGGGGAACAGCAAAAATCAAACAATCAAATGAATGCACATAGAACACAAAGGGGATGCAAACCAGAAAGAGAAACATATTCTTGAAGCATGTGCCTGGTGAGTAACGTTCATTGGAATGAACGGACACCATGCTGGAACAAGAGTATCCAGTTCTCACAGCACATCCACAGGGTCAACCACGAGAAAACACATCAAATTTGCTGATGTCTCCTTCAATTATATGTGAAGCCTGTCACTCAAACAATCATTTCTCACTGGCAAAGAAACAACGGTGGTTCAAAAGGCTTCTATCATTTGGAACTGTTTTAAACCGACCACATACCCACACACTGTGCAACGTTCTTTTCATTAGTTCATTGGTTTGTGCTCGGCTTAATGCAGGGCACAAGGCAAAGGCTTGTTTCATGATGGAGTTTGGTCAGCAAACTATTCTCCGTCTCTTATTTCTGCTGCTGTTTCCCATCCCTCCCTTTCATTACATTCCTCTCTCTCTTTCTCTCTCGCTCTCTCTCGCTCTCTTCATTTCTTGTCAATAGTGCCTTTCATCTGCAGCCCAGCCATGATTACAGTGGCCCAGATGACGATGCTGTTGCCTGTCCCATCAGGACAATGCAGCCACTGTTAACGTCTTAGACACATGCACAAAATGCAACATGCAACACACACGAACCGCATCAACAGCATTTTTACACACTATTACAGATCCTACTGACTTCACCACGTCTCAACACACTCACTCACAGACATAACTCACATAAAACAGATGTGCCCACACACACTCATGCACCACCCATGCACTTGTCCTCCACATCAACACAGGAATGTACACACTCTTGAACAGACAAGAGAAGTGGAAGTTAAACTTACTATACTAAGTCACATGTAAAGGTGGCTATTTTTGCAGCATTTTCATCTCAGCCTCTCTGATGTGTTTTAGAAATTCTATAAATAAGTCAAAACTAAGCAGCATATGTGGACTCAGCGGCCATATAGCCAGTCGAGCTGAGAGCTAATGATTGCTGAGATGAGATGTTTGAGTAAACTGGGACATAGGGATAAGACAAAAGAGGATGTCTGTGCCTTGAAAAACAGGCTTTTGCTTCAAAAGTGTCTCTTTAATGTCTGAATTAGATCAAAAGAAACAAAGGATGAGTTTACAGATGAAGAAATTGGTTAGAAAAGTGAGTGTGTGTGGGCGCACTCTTTATTCCTGCTGTGGTGCACACACTCCTCAGCCAAACAGCCCAACAGGATTATAATTGTGCGGTCATTAAATTGTGTATTCTTACCAAAATTGCTCCATTTCAGTGTCTCTGGTAAAATCAAATATAGCTTATGCATTCAATTACATTACTGCTACAATATATTTTGGTAAAAAACATAATATACCAATATCAAAGTGATTTAAAACATTATCATTCTGAATTTCTCTCTGAAACATCATCCATCCATCAAATGTGTCAAAATGTAATACACTATGAAATGTTCCTCAAGCTGATTAGCATCTTATCTGATCAAAGAAAACCTTGAATTAGCTGGGCCTTCACTTCTGTGAGTGTGTGTGTGTGTGTGTGTGTGTGTGTGTGTGTGTGTGTGTGACTGTATGGTTGTATGTGTGTGTGCATGTCAGGTCCATCGTGAGGCCCACCTGCCACATCAGATGAAGCTGTAGAGGCGTTTGGGTCTATCCCACGCTGATTTATTGCTGTTGGCACATCGATTGCACACACAGCCACAGACCTTGGCCAAACACTTAGGCAAATTTATGCACACCACTTCTTTAGCATGGAGCTCACATCCATGCCTGCTGGCCTCACTCCGTGTGAGTCTGTGTGTTTGTCTCCCCTGCATCTGTTCAATCTTATTTACTACTAAAACACACACAGACACACGTCCAAACACATGGGCCTATGCACAAACTGTATGTATACAAAGCATACATAATGGCAGCCTAACTGTACAAACCACAGGCAAAGTATAAATTACATTTATATACCTTCTCCATTTTGAATGTATTTATCTTTTCTTTATAAAGTGTAGTGGAGAGAGACGAGCTCCAGCAAAGGTACCACTGGGTACCTTCGTCTGCCTTTTTGACCCAACTAATAAAAGCAAGTGAACCTAGAGGTTTGGGTTTATACATATAATTAGCAGCATAATCACTTGGCCACAATTTAAACCAATGATGATGCAGAACCTCGCAGCAGCAGTACCTCAGGCTTTGTAACACATTTTAAACCTCATGCTAAAAGTTCAAGATATTTCACAGCTTATGCTGAAAGTTCAAGTTATTTGAACTTTAACCTTGTTTGCTGCCATCTTTTCAAAGTGTGTGCAATGCACAACTAATCAAGAACCTCAAATATGGACATATCCTGTCAGTGCTGCAGAGAGAGGCTGATTTAAAAAAAAAAAAAAAAAAACAAAAAAAAAAAAAAACATGTATTGACTTTTCTTCAGCCTTGAGCTCTGTTCTCAGGACTGAGTTTGCATCCAGCCCATCACTGAGTGCCACTCAGACTGCTGATCCAACACAGTTTTTCTGACACTAAGCACACCTTTCAAACTACTGTATTTTAAGTTGAAGTGTTTTTGGTGCCTGCATGTCACACATCCACCAGTGTTTTCATTCTGTGGTCAAGTTATCAAGTTAGCATCCAGTTATACTTCCAAAATTAAGTTTGCTGAGAAACATTTCAGGTGATGGCTGTAGTTTGGTCAGGGTCAGGTAATAAAACAACTTGGTTAGGTTTAGGAAAAGATATGGTCTGGTTTAAAATAACTACTTCCTTAGAACAATCAAAGATGTCAAAGATGACTACAGTCGCTCTTTTGTGTCCATGTACATAAGTTTATGAAGCACATTCTATGTCTATTTCAGGGACTGCCCTGACACTGGGCTGACTGATCATGTGAAGTCAGCCCTATAGGCTTTGCACATGATCAGGGGTATGAACAGTGTTGCCTGCAAGCGAGCCACAGAGCACAGTGCATAGCACACATAGCATAGCACAGCGGTGAGGTGTAAAATCTAAAAGGCATGCAATGCCCGGGGTAGCACTGCTGCAGTGTTCAGCAGCTTCACTCTCTGACCGTGTTTAGAGAGCCTTAGGTATATGAGTCAACAAACACTGTTGGTTCAAATCCCTGGAATACCTGGCAGGTGCTTTTTGTGCTCTAGCAAGCAGCAGCATCCTCTTTATTGAGAGTACCACATCACACATTTCCACAATGTTCATCAATCAAGCCACAATATCTTCAGATACTGGGACACATCTGTCACAATGACTACAGGAACATCTCTTGATTCAAGAAGTCTGTACTTGAAAATGTGTCTTTTTATCATCCCCACTCACATTGTTTTGGTTTTTCTCAGGTTTACCCACATGGTTGCAGATATATTAAGGATGATTAGAAAACCTCTGATATTTTTTTCAAATAATGGTGGGCACAGTAGTGTGTAAGTAATTGGTGTCAACAGGCAGGAAGCAGCGTATTTAAATCTGCAACAGGGTCAAAGACGCAACGTAAAAATAAGCTGTTTATTTCAATAGAAATGCATTAGTTTTATCTCTGAATCCTCTTCATCTTGTTTTTACAGACCACATTTCACTACTTAAAAGTGCCCTGTGCTGTTTTTGACCTCTAGTAGCGCTCCACAGCTGTTCTTTCTATGAGTGGGTGCTTGTTTTGTTTATCTCCTGCAGGCACACATGATCTACAGGTGGCAGTAACCACCAAGGTGTGCTGCTATGTGCCAACAATGGAAGAGAAGAAGAAGACTGCTCGTAAGTCAATACAGATAAACAATTCAGGAGCTCGAACAGAAATTTGATTTAAAAATCAGCTTCATAAATGTTTTGTTTGTTTACAAGAAAACTCCACATGATACCCTTAATGCCATAAGATATCCATGGCTGCTAGCAAATATAGTTGAGATTAGTGGTCGAGTGCAGAGAATAGAAAGCTGCCTTAAAATGATTCCTCAACTATGGAATAAAGGTAATAAAAAAGATTTTTCAAATTAAGCTGCATAACATCATGATTCATCCTAAAATCTGGGAGGACTGACACGCTGGTTGTTCCAACAACATCGAAAAGTCGATAAAAAAGTTCAGCTGGAGGTACGAATGGGGATTTTACTCCTGCAAAAGTTTCACATCTGAGACTAAATTATTTGCTCAGATGCAGCAAAACAGGCATCTCCAAGTATGTATACAGAATTTGATCTGATCAAGTCACTTTTAAACTGCGGGCTTCTTGCAACAGATGGTAGCAAAGTTAAAGTTGCAGTGCAGGTCAGATGAGGACAGTGGAGAAGCAGATATGAGAACAGGGGCAGGAGGCGGACACACACTTGAACGTGAGGAGATTTCTATTTGGAATCCATTTTCTGAAAGGCGTAATATTGACAAGTGCTAATACTGCAGACTGTAGTCATCTCACACCCTCCTCTCCTGGCTTTTAGCAGGCACAGAGATAAGAAAAGACAAGAAGGTAGGGCGAGGAGAGGAACTTGATTCTGGACTGGATCATCCCATGGGCATTCTGGGCACGGGCCCCGTGGCCCACACGCACTTAGAGTGCAAAAAAATAATTGATGTGTGTGTGTGTGTGTGTGTGTGTGTGTATACACACACACACACACACACACACACACACACACATATATATATTATAATAATTATAATAACCCATACATGTTTTCTTAATTTTCAATCTAGACAGAGCAACATAATTGGTATAACACAGTAGTTGGTATATGTAGTACAGCTGGGTAGCCAGCTAGTAATAGTTAATAAAAGAAGGAAACAAGCAAAAGTGGGTATAGCAAATGGAAGAGAATTGAGAAAAAGAGGAGAGGGAGGCATCACTATTCAGAAATGTTCAGCAATTTGACATGCAAGCTAGTCCTGAGGCTACAGTCAACGCTTGCAGCAGCCCACCTCAACCTGAGGCTAGCTGTAGCCGCAGCTCACAATGGCAGTGGATTTACAAGGCATCTGCCCCGGTGTTGGGGAAATGAGCGCTGTGCTTATTGGTCGAGGGCCTGCTGCCTTTCACAAGCAGCAAATATCCAACCTTGACCTGTGATGGGGGCTTGGGAGGTAAAGTACGCTCCCATGCCCATGATCTAATGAGAGAGGAAGAGATCATCACTATACACTGAGACAGCCTGCAGAGCAGAGAGCAGGAGAGACACAACAACGGGTGTGTGTGTGTGTGTGTGTGTGTGTGTGTGTGTGTGTGTGTGTGTGTGNTGTCGTCTTGACACGCTCTCTAGATGTAATCAACTCTGAGCAATTTGACATGATGAAGCCAGTCATGACGGATGCTTATAAATGAGACCTGACTACTTGCTGAAATGTGCCCATTTTTGTTCACTGAAAAACAGTTTAGTGAGCATGGACTCGAAAGCACCACAGATCTGTTTTTATATTTGTTTCACTCAGTATTTGAATATATTGAGACATACTGCTGTGACAGACAAAGCACTGACAGAGCCTTCCTTTTAATTCCTTTAATTTTTGAGTTCTTCATTGAAATCCCACACCAGGTTTACTCACTCAACTGGCACAGGCCGATGTATTCTAATTGCATTTGGTCATGTTTTATCTTTTATGCAAAAATAATTGGATGACACTGATGACAATGTGCCATGCCATCTAAACTAATTGGACCCTCGACTTGTGTAGGAATCAAATGAAATAAAGTGCTTCGTGTGAGGCTGAGGGAGTAAGAAGAATGTTGGCTGTGTGTGTGTGTGTGTGTGTGTGTGTGTGTGTGTGTGTGTGTGTGCGTGTGTGTGTGTGTGTGTGTGTGTGCGCACACACATGTGGGCTGCTGCACCATGCAGTGGGGACACTGGTTTTATTTACAGTCGCATTCCACAAGTGACACATAGGCAGCTGCATGCATACACAGTGGTAGGCAGATCAGCGGAGCACTCGGCTGTAACATCAGTCCTGCAATTAAGCCACATGTGCGCACGCACACACACACACACACACACACCCACACACACACACACACACACAGAGTGTTTAAATCATAACCATAACCACTACTTGCCTAACCCCAACCCTTAGCCTATCCTTACACCAAGTCATCACAATAATATTTAATGATTTACATTTTGGGGACTTGCATTTTGTTCCCATACGGATGGAAAGTCCCTGAAATGTGACTGTGAACAGATATATGTCCTCTCAATGTAAGGCATACATGGCCACACACACACGCGCACACACTGTTTTCAAGTAAAATGGATGAACAGGAAGAAGCAGATGACACAATGACTTCATTCAGAAAAAAATATTCAAACACATACACACACATACACACATACCGGAAAACGGATGCTTACATACTGTAGGGACACACATGTACGCAAATACATTCATGCAAATGTTTGTAAACACACAGGCTTGTAGATAGATACACATCAAATGCAAATGCTAACACTTCCATAAACAGGCCCAGATGCAGAGAGGCTGTACAAACTCATGCATGTGATACAAAGACTCACTTACACAGTTACTTTGCAAGCTGACAGGTGCAGCTCAGCCATCACTCTTTCAGACAGTGCAGTAAAAATCAGCACTGAACAGACCTGAGTGGTTGAGCCTTAATCATTCTTAATCTGACTGAGCCTCCTCTACAATACTTTCACTGTCTCCAAGCTCTCCAGAGTGGGGGGATTTAAGGATTCTTCAGATAAAGTAAAATCCTGACAACTTCAGTACGCTTGTTTTTGCACTCTGTAATGGACGAATCACCCCAGCTACAATTACATGTATAACAACCAATGATACTGTTGGTCAGTGACAGCACGTCAGCCCCTTTTCCTATAAAACTAAAAGGTGACTCTTTGTGCCACCAAACCAGGTTTACAAAAATGAAACACGGTATTGGTTCAGATACAAGAAAAGAAAAGTGTTTTTCAGGAGTAATTCAGCAGTGAAGTTTAATTCTTTTTTTGTTATTTCAATCTGTCTCATCTGCGTGTGGATTGGTGCTCTCACTGAGCCAGTAAACCTCCCATTAAGAGAAACGCTTGCTATTAATTTCATATATCTAGGTGGAGAGGGAGATAATGATTGCAGCCATGTAGAGAGAGTTTTCCTAATCAAGAGGAAAAGTGAGCCACGTCTCTCACTCTAAACACCTATTACAAGGATGTAAGTGTGCAAATCAGTGTGTGTGCTTTTATAATGGTTTGTGAATGTCAGAGCAACCTGAAGACTCAAAGAGGACTTTGCTCTTTGCTTTCAAAAACAGTTTATATTTTAGACTGATTTAATCTCTATTTCAATAGTTTGGAGGATGAGTGAACTTGAAATGGCAAAAAGTAACAAAAAATACATACAGCATGTGCACTGATTTCCTTTTTTTTTTTTAAAGTTAAATCTGTTTGTATTGTGTTGTTTTTGTGTGTGTGCATCTTTGTCTCACTGTCTCTCTATCATGTCATACAGCAGAGGAGCACAACAAAAAGAAACACTACAATCTACTCCACCACAACAACATATAAATCACATTTTATCAGAGTTGTTGAAAAGTTGATGCTTTTGTTTGGATTCTTTATCTACAGAAATGTCAACAGCAACTTTTGTCAATAGAAGTCATGAGTGTGCCGCCACCTCTTTGTTGTTATCAATATTTAGATCCATCACCTGGTACCTGATGTGTGTGTGAGTGCTTTCCCACTTCTTTTCTAGTATTTTCTCCTCAATAAAGGTGGAGGGTCGAGTCAGAACAGCTGTTCACACGGCTCTCACAGAAGTAGAAACAAACACATCAACAGAATGAATGCTGAAGTTAGAGATGGGACTTTTCGTCTTTCATTGCTCCTGCAGGTTGGTCGGGGAGGTGGGGGGTCTCAGAGGACAGCATGAACCTACTTGCACATTATGCTCTCCAGGTGTAGCTGGTCTCCAGCAGGTTTAGATAAGCTGCTGTTCAACTCGTGTATCAGAGGAGGCACATGTCCGCTTACCGTGACACGAAGACCACGGTGAAGTTAGCTGTGACATGTAGAAGGAACTGGACATTCAAACTGGGCGAGATGAAGGGGGGACACTTCTCGATTTCTATCTGACTCCTGCGGTTAAAGGCATAGCTCAACATCTCTTGCCGTGAGTGAAATTAGAAGACTGATACCGCCCTGAGGTGTGTTTGGTAAATATGAAGCTGTGAGACGGTTACTTTAACGGGGGGGGTGAGGTATTTTTCTGTGTTAGACGTTCTAAATGCTTCTATCCATCAAAAACTTCAGTCTCCTTTATACAAACACGCAAACACCTCCTCCCCTAAACTCAGAAACTATCCTTTAAAAGCGTGGACATACACATGTGCAACACACACGAATTATCCCACAGCATGTTAACAGATGCTGTCAGTGTGTGTGTGGAAAGAAAGAGAGAGAGAGAGAGAGAGAGAGAGAGAGAGAGAGAGAGAGAGAGAGAGATTTGCATGTGCTGACAAACCTTAAAAAAGAGAAATTGCTCTGCAGTTGGATCATTCCCATGATGGGTGTTGAACTCACTGCAATGGATTGTGTGTGGGCGTGTGTGTGTGTGTGTGTGTGTGTGTGTGTGTGTGTGTGTGAGTGTGAGTGTGAGTGTGTGTGAGATCTCCAAAGAGGGGACCCTGCAGCTAAAGCCATTTAGAGGGGCTTTAAGTGCTTGAATAGGCCTCGAAACACAGTTCTTTATCAGGGAATTTGGCGTAGATAATCGAAGCTGGCTTCTAACCGCAGAACAGCAATAAATGAGAGGAGGGAGCAATGAAGGATGGAGAGATGGAGAGAAGGAGAAAACAAAAAAAGAACCCCCCATAGCCCATTCATTCCAAGTCTGGAAGATGAAAATTGCTGTATTGGAGTCAGCATGTTTGTGTGTAGATGCAGATGGAAAAAAAAAAAAAAAAACGTACAGAAACAGTGACACAGGGACAAAAGAGGGGAGAGAGAGTTCCCTACTGTTGCTGATAGGTCTGTGTGGAGACAGATGGGAAACTAAGTGCATACTGTAGTTTCATATCTGGAGGCAAGAGGAATATCACCATCTATCTTGTTTGAGAGACTTTATACTCCAGCTGCAATAGAAACCTGTTTTATTGTCACGGAGGTGCTGTAACGCTGGCTATAAACTGGGGCTGTTAGTACAAATGTTCAGTCGCCATTAGGAGGGCGGGGACACAAACACAGTGGCCTATCTGCATGAGACTGAGAGGAGCTGGATTACTAATGAAGTGATTTTTAATTAGAATCTATTGAATTTGTGAAGCTGACTGGAAAGAAGAAGTTTTAAATATACATAAGTCCTGGAGGCTTTCGTTTCCTCCTGTAGGTGTCTGGATGGGTGATTGACAGGAAGCAGAGTGTAACATAATGCAGCACAGATAGAAAAACACTCAACACAGCCACAATGAAATGAGGATCAAACACAGAGTGTAAACTAAGCCAAAAGATGCCTTTGTGTTTATTGTCATGGATTATCCTGCTCTATGGAAACACGATCATTGTCTAAGTCAACGTCTTGCTTTCTGGTTTCAACTTGGCAGTCACTGTGCTTAGTCAGGGCCACATGGATTTCACTCTTTCCTAACAGCCAAAACCCAAATCCCACTGCTTAAGAGTTAAACTTACTGATGTACCTGGCTGTGTTTCCTAAGTGCAAATGCTGTTTTCTTTTAAGCTGCTGCGATTTGATCATTCACAGACCTCTGACCTCCGCTGCACATTGGCTACGACCACAGAGATGCTTTATGGAACTTTTTGTGCTGTGTGTTCTGCACAGGCTTGTTTCCTGCAGCGTCAAACTCACAGTGGTGTTTCTGTCTGCACTGTTGATCTTTTTGAGAGCTGTGCCATTCGGCCTTATTGACAGCTTTCCAGGTTTACATTTGAAGACATCCCTGCAGATTAAAGAGGTGATTTCTCCAATAAGTTTTAATCAAACTCTGTAAACTCTGTAATGTCATGTCATACATTCAGTCTTGCTGCATTCCCAGCATGCATGGTCGTTAACTGCTGAGCATGCACAGCTATTCAGTTTAATTTTGAACATTTTCATAGCGTTTTGGTAAATGTTTGATATGGAAAACCCGGGGATATCAACCATCCATCTGGCAAATGATACCATCAATTTGCACTGAATTATAATGGTGACACTTTATTCCAAGTCCCTCCACTTCAGCATTTATAAGCAGTAAATGTAATACATTGCTTATAACATACTATAATGTAGTTGTAGGCAGATACAATTGTTTCATGATGTATTTGCTATATATATATACTCTAATAAGCACTTAAAAATATCAGTATTGCTTCTTACAGCTACACTACAGAGTGCTCTGCAACCAGCTAACTGTGGAAAAGATGCATCATCTGAATGTTTATGTTCACTGGTGGAGTATAAGGGGTTTAAGGGGTGCACTTGCACCTTGGACAGGGCTTGGTGAACAGTCCCGAAACTGCACAACAATGCAGAAAAAATAAGGATGAGGTTAGCATTATTGTATCTGGGCATAGGTACAAACAAAAAGGTTGCATGTACCTAAATTAATCACTTGTTTAATACACCACCTGGCAAGCATGCTAAGTGACACAAATCAAACACACCCACCATGTCGGGTGGCCAGCAGCTGCATGCTCGGTCTGACTAGAATTAATGCTTGTGGTGGATCCATCGATGTTCACCGAGGAACTTCTACCTTCAGTGAGGTGTGCATGGCCTCTCTGCTGTTTGTCACATTCACTGTTACAGCTGTGACTACTGAGCGTGGATTCAGTCCCATTTCTGACAAGTGGACTGATTATATTTTCAGCCTGTCCTCACCAGAAAAAAAGGGCCCTATAGGTCAACTGTGCAAGCAGATTATTATGACCCATTATTACGTTTATATTTAGGCCGCAACTTCGGGTGGCCATAGCATTTATTGCAGAAGCAAAAGAGGAAGTCAGGTGATGTAGTGTAAGGGATAATTTTACTTTTAAAAATGTGCTAGCACTCATTCCATCCCTGCTGGTTTGCACTGTACATGCCGTGTGGGATTGGAGAGCAATGCATGTATTTTCAAAGCTAAGATATTTTCTCCTTGAAGTTTAACACGTAGCTCAAAAGCTTTTAGTTAATAACACACTAAGCTATCTATTTTAGCAAATTACAATGAATTTGACCTCCACTGCAGACACTAATTATTTAACTGACATTTTGTCCATAAGTGGCTTTCTTTGAACTTATCTATGAGTGCCGTCATAATGTAATGGTCAATTGAACTAGCAGGTCCACTCTGCTGTCAGTGCTGCTCTGAACACCGTCAGCCTGTTTCAATCATTTAAAGAGGTAATAAGAGGTTAAAATAACTCCTGCTGCAGATAATGACGATGAAAGCCTTTTGGCTGTAAAGTATAACAAGAGTGAAAAATTAACAGCAGCCAGGAGCCAAATGCTGGTAAATTTTGGTAATTGCCTACTCCATCAGCCACTCTGGCAGGTCACCAACCATCATTTGAAGGTCCTTTATGGTTTAAAACCAAGCTGCTTGGTAAAATTGTCAAAACGGTAAGCAGATTTTTGAGATGTGTCAGCTGCTTGTTCTCTGCAGACTGAAGAGGAACTTTTCATGCTGTGGAAACATCCTGGTTTATAGCAGGGGTTTTCAAAATCACACCCTGGGCCTCCCATTAGACAATATCGAGACAGCTGCCCAGAAAGAAATGCAGATAATATTACCATTATTGTAATATTTTTGTGAGGTATTGTCACGAGGACCCTGTACTCATACAGCACAGAAGCACACTAAGGAGACGCACTTATACACCCACACATGGAGGTAGGCAAGAAATAGTATGACCCTAATGGTACAGTGTGTCAATTTCCTGCTGATAATGCAGAATGTTATTTTATTTCATTTTACATGGAGAAACATGAGCAGCACCTCTTGATCACATAAGAGTGCTCTCACATCCACAATCTGGAAAACACAGAGTGGCTATTTTCAGGTATATATTTATGTACTCTCACTGTTGTTTATGTCACCATTTCTGCATCTAATCCTCTCTTGAAAGCCTTTATGTGTTAAATGCCAGATTTCTTTGGTACTAGCAGGAGTCCTACTTTGACAGCATCCTGTTTTTCATCTGATGGTATGATCCAATGCTGTATGTCTAAGACAAAACAACAACATGGTATCACAAAAACAAAAGAAAAACCTATGTGCACAACACACACACGCACAGGAAATAATGTATCTGTTCTTTCTGCTGCCTACGTTGCAGATGCAAAGCTTACAGAGGAGGAATATCACACTTGATTAAACACTGCCACTTAAATCAGCCACTTACACACCTACACACACGCACTCACACACATGCACACATAAAGACATATGCATACCTTAGGGCAAGAAGAGGCATCTAAACACACACTTGTACTTGCAAACACAGCCAAAGCTGTCTCTTCATGTGCATCTGAGAGTGTGTCACATGTGTCTGTGTTGCATGCATGTGCGTGTGAGAAGTGTTATAGATGTTAGATGTGTGTGAATACCAGGATGTCTGCAAATACTGAGTGTGTGTGTGTGTGTGTGTGTGTGTGTGTGTATGTGTGTCACCTATCCATATGTCATCTCTCCTCTGATGTGACCTTTACACACAGATATTTTCTGCCCGCCCTGCCAGCAACACTGCTAACACAATTACACTGGGCTAATGAACAGAGGACCCTGATAAAGTGGTAAACACACACACATACACACACATGGGCACACACGCATGTTTCCTCCATGCATATCAATCTCCCTGTAAAGGCTACATTTGCATCTTTAATATAAATGAAAGTGCTTATTAAAGTGCACACAGCAGTTCAGATCAGATGGCGGAAGAACTCGTCTAAATCCGGAGCATTTAACCCCTTGTGCTCCTCCTTGCTTCTATTAAATCCAACCTTCTTTTCTCCTCTTCCAATCTGCCCACAAGGGTCAAACTAGTACATTATCTTGCTCATATGGTGCTTTTGTTAAAATTTAACCCAAGGTCACATCTTAAAATTGCTTGCTTTGTCAGTCTGTGACCCGAAATTACTCAATTTGTAATCATATGAAACTGAGAAAAGTAGCAAATCCTCACATCTGAAAATATGGAACCAGCGGTTGTTTGGCATTTTTGAATTGAACAATTATCAAAACTGTTCTGTACTTGATTAATCCTTAAAAACACTTAATATTATCCTGTCAGTTGAGTATCCAGTACTCTTCAGTAAAAGTTGTCTTAGAAGCTTTTTGAGTAAATCTTCGGTGTGAAAACGATCATATAGAGACAGAGAATATCAGCACCAGTTTTTGAGTATCAAGACTAATATTGTATCAGTCACAGTCTGCCAGCTCCTTACCTGCTGCCACTGTCTCTCTCATCTGCTCACCTGTTCAGCCCGCACCCCTTCATTACTCAGCCACGCCCACCTGCCCAATCACCTGAGCGCACACCTGACACTCGTCACTAATCAGTGCAATACTTAAGCTGCTCTCCCGTTCTCACCCTTGCCTGTTTGTTCTTTGCAACATGTCAGACTCTCCAGCGATTACTTTTGGACTGCCTTCTCAGTATCAACCCTGCCTGCCTTTGACTTCATCTGCTCTCCTGGCCCCTGGTAATTACCTCAGCCTTCCGTACCTGACTACATTTGTTGCCTTGCCCTTCCTGGATTTGTTACTGATTGGAGCTGTCAAGTGTTTGGCTTGCCAAACATTTCCTGAAGATGTCGTTCGCTCCGGACAGAGCATCAAGCCTGCCTTATCTATGACTCTAAGAGACATCCGTGTTCAGGTAGTGCTGCAGTTGGGTCCTAAACATACCTGTTACAGTATCAGTAAACCCTACAATTTTTCCACAGGTGGAAAGCCTTTACAGCAATTAATTTACAATGATAATGCGGCAAGGAACCAGCTCACATACACGGATTTCCTCAATGAGACAGAGAAGCTCCTAACCTAAAATGATCCCCGTGTGACATTTTGATTAAATTTCACACCAGTATGAATACATTTCTTTCATTAGTTTTAGTGCTAATGTTTAGAAAATGCTCTCAGAGAGCTTTTCCACAGCAGTAGAAGAGGAAAACTCTTCACAGGTTGGTTGTTGGGCCTTTTTTTTTGCAGGGAGAACAATTTGAGGATTCATGGGAGGCAAAGTATGCTAATGAGCCATTAAAACATAGGCACATTTCTTTGCTACAAGAAAGCCAATTCTGCATATGAATCAATTGTTTTAGAATCAAGATGCAGCCTTCATTGCACAAATGTTGAGCAGGCCTAATGTTAGGTGTATATTTACATGTGAAGCTCCTCCATGTTTCAACATTTTCAGCACCGCTCGTTGAGAGTTCACAACCAATGGAGAAATCCCTTTGCTTCTCTCAAAAGAATGTTAAAGCATAAAAATTTCCCTGCTCTTGTATGATCAGTGTCCACAGAGAACATTTCTAACCCGCCTTCACTTCCTGCCATAATATATTCTAAAGCAATGGTTGTCAAGGTGAACCCTATAAGCCCTAGGTGTCCCTTAGGGGGGATGGAGGGGCTCTGCATCAGAATGGAGAAAAACTTGATTATACTATAATTTAATTCTTTGGAAATGTTTCCAGTTAGAAAACGGATGATGTCTTTTCCCATTTACATTTTTGACAGATACACAATTCACTTCAGTCCCATTTGACACTAAATCAACAACAGACCTGTATTCCTTCAGAAATCCCCGGGACGAAATCTTATCAAAAGGGGGTCTGGAGCCTAATTTGTCTTTACTCAGGGGCCCGTGACATAAAAACATTGAAGAAACTCTGCTCTAATTCCACTGCTAATCAAATCTGGATCTACATTTTTGACATGAGGTTACAGTCACAGAGGAAGAGAGGCAAGATCTTGAGGCGTTGCATTGGCCTGATTGCTATTGGAAGGGATCCTGGGTTGCCGCGTCTGGTTCTGATTATCACGTCTAAGAACTGACAGCATTCCAGCACTGCTGCAAGGCCACAGCTTCACAGGGGGAGGGATTAACCACTGCGCACGTGTTCTCCTCATCGTATAGCACTTTATTTGATGGAATAAAAGAGAGACTGATGCTCGTGTGTAAAGGATGGATTAGTCTTCTACTAGATGATCCAACTTAAAGACCCTGATGTAGACAACCATCAGCTCTGCTGAAGAGCATGTGAGTACAGGGCTGAACCCCTACCAGCTCCAGGGCTGCTGCTCTGCAGCTGAACCTGGGCTCTGACCTCCATGTAGCCGAGTGAAAAGATAACTTCCCTACAAGGAGTAATAAAGTATCACAGTGGTGTTATTGCAGTCTAATGACATGTAGGACAGCCAAACAAATGACAGACACTGAGATCTGGTTCATAAGCAGTTCAATATTTATACGTAGAAGTATGAAAAGTTCAAACTGGCACACACCCTAAGGATTATTATAACCTTTATTTAATCAGGCAGTCCCACTTGTTTCTAGTGCAGATCAGCCTGTCAGAAGAATTATCTTAGATCCAGTGTTATCATCCTGATATCAGTGGATAATCTGTCTGGGTTTTAAGTATGAGTTGAAAGAATGCTTGAAGTATTTCAAGATAAAAAGTGGAAGTAAGAAATAAGTGGAATTATCTAGGCCTATTGAAGAAAAATAACACAGGAAGTGACTTCATAAGAATGCATTAAGTCAACGCAGCCTACAGTCACCTTTGACCTACAGTAATAATCACACAATGGTACACAAACAGACATTCATACACTGCTACAAACACACACATACATTTAAATATCGTTATTATACAGCAGCATATGGACTTTGCACAGAGCTTTGTGCAAACTAATCACCAAGTTCCACTAACACGCATTTAATTTCTGAACACAGTCTTACACTGACGCTGCTCTTGTTAACATAACATCTTAACACAGACCCTGCAGCCACGCTCTCTGCCGGCATGTGTTTATCTCAGGCATGAGGACTCAAGGGCCAGCCCACAGCTACTTGCTTGTCTATAACACAGCGATAGATATTCATGATTTGCTCTTGTTAACCTAAAAGCTATATTTCAGCTGGTTGCAGCACTGTGGTGCAGATTTTGGCAGGCATGCACCCATGGGGGTTCATAAATAATCAGCTGCATATGTTTGCTGTCCTGGTTGAGGGTGGTGATGTATTGGAACTCGCCTTTGTTTTGCTTTTCCTTCAGTGTGGAAATCATAACTAAAGTGGATGCAAAAAATACTTCCAACCAAATTATGGGGTTTTGGTAGTTGTTATTATTGCTTGCCCTTTTTAACAAAGATAATAATAAGTTTTCTCCATAAAGCTGTTACAGTATGAACACAGCTTCATAAGAGAGGAGAGAGAGAAATAAAAAGAATAAAAATTGGTTTTAATATATAGCATAAAAATCTAATCAAATCTTAACAAAAATCTAAATAAATACTGACAGTAAAATAAAGAGTAAAATATTCTATATAAGGCTGAAAAAGAGAACAGAACGAGGACAAACACTCTCAAGTAAGAACAGCTTTCGAAAAGTGTTTTCAGAAGTAATTCTAGCTGCTTGAGAGTATTGGTAAAGAGGGTCAGGGGGGGAAAACACACACTCCAGGTCCTAATAATGTAATAAAAATGAAAATACTGCTCCACAGTGGAATATCAGTCTCGCTCATCTCATCCATCCACAGCCAGAGACCTGCTGCTGTTCAATAAATATTCAGTCAGACTATGTTACAGCTAGAGTCCTCCTGATACTGCTGTTAAACCATTTTTCCTTCAGGCATGTGGAGGGGACACCCCTGGGCCTGGGGGTCAGAGAGGGCGTGAGAGCACAGACAGGCATGGCTGGGAGAGAGACAGAGGGACAGAGACTGAGACTGAACGGATCATGTCTCTGTGGATGAGCTCCAAGGCAGCAATCCAATACTGTAAACTTGCTGTCTCCTTAACCTGGGAGACATGACCCCAGAGGATGCTGAGAGAGGGTCTTCAGAGGAGTTCACAAGGTTATTAACAGCAGAGTCCATCTTGACAAGTCTCATACTTGGTCATAAAATCTTAATTTTCTGAAGCTGTTAAAAATCTCCTCACTCACTTAAAAATCCCCAAACACTGCTACTTCCTGGAAAATGGTGCATGTTCAGTGGTGACCTCACGCTGCACCAGTCCAACCAATGAAGTCATCCCAAATTTCTCAACAGTCACAAGACGCCACTGTGGCAAAAGGGTTAAGACGGCGACTCTCTCCCTTGCTTTCTTGTCATCTCTGCTGGCATTATCTCATGAAGACATAAAATATGCTAAATAATAATAATCTAAAAATATAAGCATGGCTTTTCGGCTGACTCATCAAACTGTTTGTCTCGGCAGAATTGACAGGCCAGTAATGTGTCCGTTCTGTCCAAATTCCCATCCGGTCGTACTGTTTGAACAGGAAATTCATCACATTGGGAGAGCAATCATAGTATCCCCTGGGGAATTTGAGTGAAAATATGTAGCCACTGAGTCTTGCGTAGCCTCAGTGGCTGCTGCAAAGCTACTTTTCAACGACGTTTAATAAGAACACACACACACATATAAAACCTTTGACATGTGAATCTGCACTAGTCATGTGGTCTTAATGTTTTGTCCCCGAGTGAAGAAACTCATTCAGTTTGACTGCTTGTTCATTCCCTTGAGTTGTTTATTTGGGACACGGATCAACAACGAAGGTTGAGACAAGAAGACCCATTTAAATGATACTGTTTCAAAAAGAAGTCCATTTTCACCGAATACATGAAATGATCAAATCCCACTAATATGATCTCTATAGAAAGACTGCAGCATGATCCTACAAGTTTAAAACTATGTAATAAGCAGCACTTCCTGAGTGTAACTCACCCACTCAGGCAGTATCCTAACTGCATAAAGCCAATAATATGACTCATCACTTTATACAAGCAGCAGACTGGCAGCAGATATTAGTTAAGGAAAGACTGATCTTTGTTGTAAAAGAAACAGAAATATCGTTTCACTGCAACAACAACAAAAACTTTTCTGGCTGTGATGTGAGACCATGGTAATGACAAGGAGCAGCTCATAAAGTAATTATCAGTTGTCAAGGTGTGTACCTGATCTTCCAAGTTCAAATTAAAGCCATAAACTTGAGGTTATTGGAGAGGAGCATGTCCACTAACCTGCTGCCTTGATCATGAAAAATACATCATTTCCATTTTTATATTCAAACCAAACTCAGGCTCAGAGCAAACATCTCAGGTTTGACTTTAGAGCAGCTCTGCCTTTGACAAATGAAACCACCAATCTGAAAACAAGCCTTAGATTTTTTTGCCAGGACTTCTTGGCACAGAACGTATTCCGTATTCCATTTTTGTGAACATATATCTGTTGCAGTTGCCAGTGTTAGTGAAGTGATAGCTTCCATCAAAAGCCTTGCATCCCAATTTTCAAGTTATTTGGAACATTTTCAATTAGCTCATGTTACACTTTTCAGTTCCTGGAATATGGTAATGGCCAACTATCTTCTCACAGGCACCATTTGTTTGTTTGTTTTTGCCAGGCTCCATAAGCTTTTTGAACATTTTTGTCACAGAGCAATGGAAAACTATTAACACATTCAATTGCACTTTTTTTTTTTTTTTTTAAATTCTAGTATGGTTCTTTTTCCACCTAAATGCAGTCCTGTCAGGTAGCCAGGCAAGTTTTCAGCTTGAAGAAAAAAGGAAGAGTAGAAGGAAAAGCAGAAATAATGGGAAGCAGGATATGTCACAGAAAGTGTGGTCACACACAGCAGCATAGCACCGTGTGAAGGCTTCAGCTGCTTGTCTGAGGACTCTTATCACAAAGACAAGAAAAAAATACAGAATGACACATCTCATTCTGTAGACTCATAGGCTTTTTGGGGGAAGAAAGACAAGGAGATGAACTTCACTGAGTAATATAACGGCACTGAAGGAAGCAAATTTTCATATCCAAAGTACATCTCAACATAAGCAAAACAAATATGAGACTTGTAGTGAGTAAAGCCAGATCTCTGTGACCTTTGCTGAAGTCAGAAAGGTGTAACACACCAAACACTGTAACATCTGTCTAAAAAGATCTCTCCTTAAACAGTGAGAGGCCCTGAAAAGAGAGAGGCACTCAACGCTCATGCGCTGCATACTAATTATGTCTGCATGACTGTGTGTGTTTGTGTGTGAAAAAGAGCAGGAAAGCTCCAAAGATTGTGAAAACAAGTTCCATTTGTGGTGATAAAATCTGTTAATCTGGCTGTGCTGGGCCCTCTCAGTATATCAGCCCCATTCATTTCCCTAAAGGACCTCTGGAGTGGGGTAACACACTCAGCTCTAGGACTCACTCACGCTCGCAGAGAGGACCAGATGTTTGGACAGAGTTGATATACTCGTCGCATTCGAGTAGTAATCCCCTTCGCCGTGTCATTGTAGCTGACATAGTCCTTCGCCAGCAGGCACACATTTCAAGTAAACAAGACATCGGCAGCCATAAGTGTAAAGACATAATCAACACACAAATGTCAACCATCCGGCTGCCTGGAAAGCAACAGTGTCGACTTCTGATTGGGCTGCAGACTGAACTGTGACTAAAACTCATGTAGTGTATGCAGAAACATAGAAGAAGAAGAAGTTGACAGAAGGCATCACTGAATTAGTATGTGAAGAGGTCAACCCAGGTCGCAGGTTTGAATGGAAATGTGTGTCTTCGCATGCATATGTGTGTGTGTGTGTGTGTGTGTGTGTGTGTGTGTGTAGGGGGATAAAGCCCTTGCTCTGGCCCTGTAGCCTCTTTTTCCAGCCTGCAAAATGTGGAAAAAATGCAGTGTGTCTCCAAGCGTGAAGCAAAGTGCCAGAAACACTGAACCAGGACAAACACATAAAAATCCATGGCTCCATTAGCCATGTTCAAGCTTAGCCTGGCACGGCACGGTTTGGTTCACTTTGGCAGTGGGAAATGGATTTCAGAGCAACAGCTGCACATAAAACTAATTCCAAATCCACTCTTCTTCAACAAAGACAGACATGTAGTTTTGGTTCTAGTTTCTGGTGGGTCCCATTCATGATGACACACAAAATCTTTCACTCTCTTATGCAGTAATACCTCCTGCTCTTCACTGCCGTTAATGTGCATTGTGCGTAAGGATTCAGTGACTCAGTATGACATCACCCAAGCATCTTCTTGAAATGTGCACTCACACAGCTGTGACAGTTTACAGTGTAACAGTGTGAAGAGTGGATCTAATCAGAGAGGATGGAATGCGACCTCTAACCCCCTACCCATGACCCTCTGCAGTCGCTGTAGCAGCCTTATCTGATTGCTCTGTCTGGCACGGTAATCATTTCCAGAACCCAAACTTGGCTGCTAAAAAAGTGGAGGGATGAAGCCCTCCTGCTTTCAAAAAGGAGCTGTCTGAAAGCACAAGAAAACAGTGTTTTCATGTTAATAAAGTACTGACATTCTCAACAGCAGATGGTGTAATTTAAAGGCTGATGGACAAATCACCTCAGAACAGATCAGGATGGAGGAGAAGGTCCCTCATGTTATTCACTGTGAACAAAAAAAAAGTTCTTTTTACATTCACTCGTTTCCCACTTAAATGCACTGTGTGTATCCTTGGGGGTGTAATAAACATGTTGAGTGCATGCCGGCACACTTTTACGCTTCTTCACCTTAGTACCACCCAACTATTGATTGGTGGAATAGTGTGAGGCTGACAGCAGGATTGAATGTTGTACATCCCACACATTTGCACATGTGTGTCCTGGAACACACATACGTGACAACAAAACGGGGACCCATCCATAAGTGCTACTACTGGTTCTTGTCTACCTCTGTCTGACATCTGTCTCATGAGTGCCATAGCATTTAAAGCCATCTGCCATACCAAACAGAAAAAAAAACAACTTCAAAGAGTTAGAACTGATGGCCATAATATAAACCTGCAATATCATTAAATCATCTGGGGGACTCTGGTGTTTACTGATGAAGATATTATTCAAAGAACATTTTCAAATTGGTCAAAATACTCTCAGAACCAGAGACTTCTAACTCTATAGACTTTCTTTTCCAAGAAAAAGCAACAAGGTTTATGGGAAATGTGGTTTCCCTTTTGAAGATCTCACTGCATGAGACAGAGGCAGCCACTGGTTTCCTTTCTTTATAGTAACTAACAAGGTATCAAGTTAATTTGACGACAGCATGCTGATGTGTAAAAAGGCAATGTGCGGCAAGCTGCAAGAAATCACAGACATATAGAGAAATATACTTTTGTCAAGAAATAACATAAGACAGAAAACAAGTTTTTCATCTCTACCAATCTCTGTGGTCCAGTCAGTGTTAGTGGGGTGAACTTAAGTGGGATATCCAAACCTTTAATTTATGACCAGAGGGAATTTATTTTGCCTGTTTTCTCATGAAGCATTAAACTTCACCGGGTATGGAGCTCTGATGACAAACTGAGGTGCTGCACTGTATTCCTGCAGTATGTTACCAGTGAAATAGCCACTAAGTCACTCTTAAACAGCACCAAGAGCAGCAATTGCTCACTCCCTCTGTCTCGCTAGCTCTCCCACATGCACACAAACACACACTCGCTCTCCTCAGTATTTCTCTCCATGCAACATTTTTTTCCCCCCGGTCCTGAGCATCAGCATGCAGAGAAAAACCCATCAGTAATCCCCTGCTGCTCAGCTCTGGAACTGCCTGGCTGCCCCATGGTAGTTATAGGTCAGTCACACACACATTCACACAAACATCTTCAAAAACACATACACGCACACACATCCACAAGCACAAACGCACACACGCACACATCTACAAGCATGACAATGTGGTTAGTGTAGATCATGGTAGTATGGTGCATCTTTCTCTCTCTCACACGCACACACACATACACAGCAGCAATCACACAGCAAAGTGTGTGACAGAGAAATGCCAGCCTTTATCGCGCCCTGCAGTTTAACCCCTTCTAATCCCTTCAGAGTGGCAGAGCTTTGTGGTCAATTCACACTCTTTCATGCTTTTTATTCTCTCTCTCTCTGTTGCCTCAAGAATAATCCTCACTGCAGCTGGGGCACAACATCAGACATGTGTGGAATAGACTCATCACACACAGTGACAGTGACATGGATATAACACACATACACCAGAGAACACAGATACACTGCACAGTCACACGATACGGGTGGTAATGTGCTAATTCAATATGAGTGTGAGGTGACTGATCTCTGCTACATACAGCTTCTCTTTCTTTTCACATTCTTCCAATGACTTTTTCCATCAAGGCAAAGCTTTAAACCACTCCAGGATTAATGTGGATAAAAAATATTTTCCTCTTTTGTCAATTAAAGTTTAATACAGTTTTTTTTTTCCAGTCACAAGAAATTAAAACCTGGAGAAGCAGCAAATCATCACATCTGAGAAGCAGGAACCAGTGAATATTTGCCATTTTTTGCTTGAAAAATAACCTAAACAATTACTCTTCTATACAGCTGCCAATTCATTTTCTGGAAATCAACTATAATGGGTTGATCAACTGTTTCAACTTGATTAAATTTACTGTTAAGCCTTTTTGGAACTAAAAAATATCTAATCAGACACACAAAAATATGAGACAATATATTGTTTTCATATTTTGATGCCTTTCCAGTATCAGTATCAGTGCTGGCCTCAAACATCCAGCACATGTGGAGCTCTCATAATGAGCCAAACACTGGCCACAGACACCGCAATAACACTCAGCTAGATGGAGCATAGCTGATGGTAAATTGTGATGCAGGTGTTTTAAGATAATAGTAAACTAAAATATCACGTCAGCAGCCAGCAACGATGTGAGAGTCAAATTTGAGAAAGACGTTTCAGTGTGATTATGCAGAGTCTAACACCCTCTGTGTTAACTAGTCACTGTTCACAATGGTAATACAGTAAGTATATTTTGTTAATAAAAGAAGGCAAAAGTTGTATTTCGGTGAAAATGCAACTTTAACAATGGACACAGATGAACCATAGGCATACACCTCATTTGTACATGTCCTTTCTCCTACCACTTACTGTGTGAAACACATGATTTTGTTTATTACAGTGCTGAAAATCAATGAATCGAGCAGTCCACTGGCATATTTATCAGCAGTTTTGATAATCAATCACAGGTTTCACCTTCTTAAATATGAGCATCTGCTGCTGCTAACTGTAGTATGGGCTCAATATCCATTTTTGGCACATATCAAGATGTGTATCGACAAGCAAATATCTTTGGATTTTGGGCTGCTAGTCGATCAAAACTTGAAGATGTCAGCTTGGGCTGTGATGGGTGCTCTCCGGACTTTTTCACAATTAGACTAAATGATTAATCAATTAATCAGAAAAGCAGACAACAGAAAATAACTTGTAGTTGCAGGCATACACAGGATTTTATGGAAAAAGAGAGCAAAAAAGACTTGACTGAACCTTTGTCAAACCCGTGTCAAACACACACAGAGACACACAGGTGCAGGTATGCATGAAGTGTGTTGATAATATAGCTCCACAGAGGAAGAAGCATGGAGTTGAATTCCTCCAGGAGTACACAGGGAAGCCAGTCAACTACATCAGTGCACAGTGGGAAAATGAAATGTTGTGTTCGACAGCCACATAAACTGTTCAGTTTCCTCGGTTTCACGAGAGGAAAGAATTTGAAATAGTGTGGAGAGGCGAGGCATGAAACACGCACACACGCACACACATGCACACACACATAAATGCTCAAAAACAAACCCCATAGCTACATACAAAAACACGCTGACTCAAACGCGCACACAAAATATTTCACACAACCAATTTCACAAAACCACATACATAAACACTCAAACACTCTCACCGCACACACACACTGCTAGGAACACACACGTGCACCCACATACACAAGCGCAGAGCATGGAAGTGTATGTATGCAGGGAATGGCTCCATTTCTCTCATTAGGGAGAAGGAGCTGCCTGCAGCAAAGCCTCCTCTAGTCAGTCTGCTGAGATCTCTAAAATCAACAGTACTAGTCAGACAGAGAGAGAGAGAGAGAGAGAGAGAGAGAGAGAGAGGAATAAAACACTCATACACTGCACCCACGCTGAAAAATTAGATGAAGAGACTGAATGGAAGAGAAAGGGGAATCAGAAGGAGAATGAAAGGGATGGTAGAAACATGGGGAGTTTCTTCAGTTTCACTGATTTGACTTTTCAACCACGAATGTTCAACCTGGAATTTAGTGCTCGACCAAAACTGAAAACCAAAACTATGGTTTAAGATTGTGAATCAATAAAGAATGCAGCATAAAAAGTTAAGCAACATGACCGAAGGGGCAAAAAACAGACTTCATAATGTCTTTGATACCTGTAGTACCCACCACACACACAGGACAGACACTGTTAGCCTAATTTGAAGGCTAATTTCTGTGTTTCCCTTTCTAGCAATGTCGCTAGCACTGCTGTGGTTTTGTCCCTGCAAGTGACAAGACATGCAGCTTTCTACTGAAACTGGTAAGAATTATGTTGAAAGCTTTTAATGTCTTGGTAACATGCAACTGTTGTTTCAACAGCTATGATATGAAATGTGATAGGAACAGGAAACAGAAACACAGAAATTTACCATTTTCTGAAATCGTGAAAAAAAGTGATATCAGAAACAGGCTGGTAAATGAAAATATGATATTTTTCCAGATACATGTGCATCGATCCAAGTGTCTAAAATGACGGTGCTTGGTTGTTAAGTAGCAAACACACTTTGGAAACTAGACATTACCTCCATGTGTAAATAACAATGTAGAAGAGAGTGTGTGTGACACAAAAAAATTTCTCTGTGCGGTACAGCAGAGCAACCTCTGCAGTCTAAAGTAAGAGCAGCCAGTGACACTGCTCAAGAAAAAAAAACAGACAAAACAACTGTACTCCACTGAGACCGAAGACCGAGACCAAGTCTGAATGAAAACACCCATGAGGCAAAGACAGTCCAAGTTAATATAAACTAGACTCTGGGTCTATGGCCGTGCTAGCAGCGAGGCTGTACAGGCACAGCAGTGCTTTAACTAAAGGTACGCTAACAAGCTAACGTAAAACAACTTCAAATTTTGATCTAATGATGGTGCTACCTGAAAAGTTAAGGGACCACAAAAAGACATTCAAATTCATATTGAGAGGACTTGTATGTCTGTACCAAATTTCCTGGCAATCCACCCAAAAGTTGTTGAGATATTTCAGTCTGGACCAAAGTGGTGGACTGGCTGAGACCAACAGATTCATAGACGAGTATGATTCAAAACACTCATGAGACAGAGACAAAAAACATCTTGAGATCGGACTCGATATCTGCAGCGCCAGCAAAAGCTGCCCAAAACATTCACAGTACAATCCTTTACATAGAACAGCAGGATTAAATGGGTTTCCAAGTAAGATGTGAGGAACAGCTGCTTGTTTACATCTGCCTGCAACTCTAATAGGTCCATAGGACAGTATTGTATCTCAGTGCAACATGATGTGCATCAACCTGGTATGACGTGAAATCACAGTGTGTGGGCTTCCATACCATAGAGGGTGTTTTCACCATACACCACAGTGTGTGTTCCCCTGAACTGTGTGAAATCAGACAGAATGTCAGCTGTGTCAGTATCTCTGGTCTGAATTGATGGAAGAGTGGACAAAAGCACATGCTGTTATGATCTGACAAGATCTTAAATAACTTACATTTAAATACACAGAAATCTTTTAGGCTTTTTTTGACAATCCTGAAGGATGAGGAGAGAGAGAAAGTGAGGCAGAGAAGAAATAATGTGACAAGGAAAGAATAACACACCAAACAATAGCACACAATACCTAAGCTGTGGAGAAAGAGAGAGAAATAGAAATAGGCACAAAAACAGAAAAAAATAGACAGCCCCATTAGGCAGAGGTTACTGAGTAAATTCATCTCACTAGACAAAAGCTTCTCCCATGGTTGTGTCACTGCTGCTTCCACCAAACTCAACACTTTCTCTCCAATTTTGGTCCATTTGCAACCCCTCGCGTCTGTTAAAAGCCAAATTGCCCGTCTGCATTGCCTTAAAATGGTTTCCCATGCATCACCACCCCATAAAGGCAGCGATACGCGGGGCAATTTCAACGGCCTGAGCACTGCCGCTTTCAAACAGGAAACCTCAAGGTGCCTTAAATGGATTTCAACATGTTTTTGACCCTGTGGTTTACTTTGTTGTGGGGGAGTGGAAGCATTTACTATCAACACAACACCGTTTCTGTGACTCATCAGCCATATCCTTCTTTCAGACAGAATGCAGGGGAATTTAAAGCTGGCAGGATCGCATGCAAAAACAAAAGGAGGAAGGGAAACAGGGCTGATTTGGCAGAACCTCACTCGAGGAGGCTTAAAGTGAGCAGAGAAAGTTCATCTCTCAACCCGAGCAAGAAGTTCATCTGTCACAACAAAGCAAAAGCCAGTTACCTTCAAGCAGGAGTCAGACGCTTGTACGCTGTACTTCTTCCTCTTACAATTTAGAGCAAGATGAATGTCCAGTGGACATGTTGGACAAATAGCACTGGTGTCTCTGCACCTGAAGCCCGGCTCCACAGAGAGACGTTAACCGTGCTGCTGCCCAATTTGGTGCAAATCAATTAAAGAATCAAATCCAAACCAATCAAATGCCAAACTTTTTAAGTGCTTGCTTATGGGATTATGTAAGGATGCAAAATACCTGCTGGGGTGTCCTTGAGCAAAATGCTGAACCTGGAAGCTGCACTCCTCGTGATGAAAGCCAAGAGACACATGAGAGGACACATCACATATGGCTCTCTGATCCCGTTTCTCAAAGACACCCTCTGGCAAAAACATTAGGCCAACCCTCCCTCACACGTGCAGGTTCGTGTTGGACTAAGCACTCAACAAAATGAGATGAGCCCCTGTGTGTGTGTGTGTGTGTGTGTGTGTGTGTGTGTGTGTGTGTGTGTGTGTGTGTGTGTGTGTGTGCGTGTGTATGTGTGATGATGGGGGCAGTTTCACTGTGCTCACTGACTCAGCATCTCACCACTGACTGTCATCCCTGTCATTTCACCGCAGTTTCCTCACAGCAGGGCCAAGTGGGACGTGCCAGGATCCCTCTCAAAATGTTTAAAACACAAGATCGATGGCACTGTCTGTTTACCTTAAATGCTTCCCCAGCTGGCAAATTGTTTCTTTTGGCAGCACAATGAAACACTAATCATACAGATGTTTTTTGTTTCTTCTGGTCTGTGTCTTTTTTCTTCTCTTTCTTTTTTGTTTTTTTTGACTGGACTCCTGGGGAGCTTGGTTTTGTCCCACAGTGTGGGGAATGACTGAACTCTGGATTGTTATATTTTTCACAGCAGGAGAAACCAAACAGTTGAGTAAGCCAGAGCTCGATATTGTAAAATATAATCCTTTATCTAAACTCGAAAATGAAAGTGAAGTTACACTTAAAGAACAGAATATGCTTCACACTGTTTCTTTGGAACTTCTCTCAAACAACAAACAACAGTTCTTTTAACCAATAGTCACTGAAAATCCCACTGTTGAACAAAAACACATGATTTGCACATTTGACAAGCTGCTACACATATAAGTAAAAAAGGCGCAGTATGGGGTCCTCATAACATCGGAAATCACTGAGTCCCCAGTCATGAAAATACCATAAGTGCATTTGAACATTAGCCTTTCTGTCTCTGTACATCTGCTCCAAACCCAACTGCTGCAACCGATCAATGCAGGCAAAATTCTGTGAGATATGCTACAAATTTTACAGGTCATCATTAGAGATATTTTGAGCCAACCTTAAGGAGCGTGTCGTCAGCCAAAGATCATAAGTGAGGGAAGAGACTCCACTGCACATTCACATTTTATTAACCCAACCTCTCCCCCGGGCATCCTGCACCTTACAGGGCTGAAGTGAAAGACTCCACCTGCACCTCCACAAAATACTGTCACGAGGAAAATCATGACCTTGGACTGATTCTGATTATATAGATTATGGTCTAAGCCGAGTCATCGAAATCAGCAGAACACAGCAAAGCTCTGTTTCATCAAGTCAGTCACTCCACATCTCCTTTCACATCATTCTTTCTAACTTCCCTTTCTCTTCCCATTTCTTGAAACTCCTAATCACTTTCATAAAGACCACAATTTCAAACTGAACAACCTCAGTGCCTCTGTTTCCATCCATCCCCTCCTCCTCCTCTGAGTCCTCTCATCTGAGTCACCTTGTCAGGAACACTGTCACTCTCTCTTTGCCTCACTGCTTCCAGCTCTGTTTCTTCCTCTCTCATTTTCCTCCAGTTCTCATATTTTTAAGCCTTGCCTCACTCATCCCCTTCATGGCATTACTCTCTTGGTGTACTGGTGCTTTCTCTCGCGTTTATTTTTCTTCCTTCCTTTATAATCTTCTCTACATAGGCCAGGGCTAAACACCACTAACTAGGTTTCCATGTATTTCAAGAGTTTGTTACATTAGATTATATGGTGGGTTAATATATAGCTGCATATATTTGTTCATCTTCAGACAGCATGATGTATGGCTAACATTAGAGTACACTAAAGAACAAAAACACTTTGCCTGCTAGTTTTTAAAAGTCTTAATTGTCTTGACAATATTTCCTGATCTTCTCCACTTGAGAAGCTCTTTTTATTGGTTTTAATTTATATTTTTACCGTTTACCTGAAACTACCTCAAAGTTGGATATAATTCTGTCATTAAGTTACCATTTGACCTCCTCATACCTCCAGTTTCTTCAGCCTCTTTATCATTATTCCTCTTCATCCCTTTCTCTCTATCAGTTTTCCTTCTTTCTGACTCCCTCTCCTCCACGTCTCAGTCAAGTAAAACACTTGCATAGTTGTGCATCTTGACAGTCTGCAACACAAAAGTCATTCCAATCCCTGCATACCTGCAACAGATTACCTCTTTACGCTAACACATAAGGTGTCAGCCATGTTAACTTGAAAAGAAAAATGCAAACTACTTCATAAGCACCACTGTGCTCCACGTGGAGAAAGCCGGACTCACTGGTGTTGGATCTTTGGCTTCTCTTGTCCCTTTGGTGTCATTTGGCACAAACCAACAGACATCAGCTTGGTTGTTGAAGATAAGCCTGCAGTGTGCATGTGTGAATTCTGAGTACTGACTTCCAAGCATTCTGTTTCCTCTCTGAGAGGCTGCAAAAGAGTATACTTTCACCTCAAAGTGCTTTACATGGGCTCGCCTGGGGTAGAATTCCAGAAGAACAAGAGTTCAAACCTATCCCTCTCAGAAACCAGCTCAATGCAGTATTTGAAAATGTTTGTTTGTTTGTTTGTTTGTTTCTGCTTGTATCATAGTAGAACCCTTTCTCATGCCATAAGGCCTATTTGAGAATTGCTAGCAAAAGGCAGCAGCTGGCATTTTCTTCAAATTAAGCTGTCCACATTCCCCTTTACCCCCTTTTTGCATTTCCTCCTCATGGTTTGGGGAAAGTCTGACCACCACTACAGATAACAGAAGACAGATCTGCATCTGAAAGCCAAGTATGGAAAAACAGGAACGAAGCACTCTAACTTTGACCTTGGAACAGCGTTACACAAGGAGAGAAGGAGCGTAAAGGGAGGATGTCCGAGTGCGTGTCTGTGCGTATGAGAAATACAAGGACGTGCTGATTGGACTCGTGTCGAAGAAGCACAGGCAACACAGACAAGTTCAGTAATGTGGGTTTGTTCGGCTACACACACACACGCTCACACACACACACTATTTTGCTGCCTCAACTGTTCAGACAGCACAGAACATAAGGCAGAAATTGGCCATTTGGGACAACAAACACAAGCTGTATGGTCTGCAGCAGCAGAGGAAAATGGGTTGCTGAAATTCTTTTAATTGCTGACAAAACAACGGCAGAATTATCCTTGTTCACACTAGGATAGGAAATAACACCCCCACCCACCCATACGCCAATCATCTCACTTGAAGATACCGAACACGGATGCTAACAACAATCAAAAAGCTCCTCGCAAGTCCTATTTTGAACCTGGGAAGCGAGTGTTTGCAATCAGGCGGTGTGTAAAAGTGGCTGCCACCTCCGTCTTGCGGTTACCTGTCACATCTGTGCAGCGTCGGAACGTCTCTTCCCCTTACAAGAGAAACTATTTCAATCTGCCTGCCCCGTTTGATCTGCCTTGGCCTTTCACGGCAGAGGCTGCATCAAAAAGATGTCGGGTACTTAAAAGCTCCACCGCTTCATCTCTCTCTCCACATCTCTCTCTTTTGCTCTCATCCAGTTTTTTTCAATCTCGTCCTCTGTCTATTTTGTTCAGACAGAAATTGGGAGTTGCAAACACTTTGTCACTGGCTCATCAGAAAAAGAAGCAAAAACAAGACAAACTGGCTCATCCGCCATCATGTAACCTATACTCATGCTGGAGTCAAAACAACATAAGAGTATGAAATCCTGTTATTGAAGGAACTGACGGGATTACATTTCTGATTGTACCTTATATGATGACAAATAAACTTGATTGATTGATTGACTGAAGATTGGACACTAGGCAATGCTTGATACTGTCTGTTAAACACAGACTACATGATGTGAAGAGGCTCCATATTGAATACAGATGTTGGATGTTCCTCTGATCATAAAACATGAAGCTCTGGCTCAAGTTCAACAGGGAACCTTTTTTCCTCACGTTTTTCTCTTGTTCCTTGACTGCTGAACTCCTCTCCATCACTTCCACTTTCCCTCCTGTCACAGTTCGTCTCATTCACACATTCTGACATGATCCAGTCTCGTCTTTCTGCCCACATTCCTTGAGCTGATTGGTTGTCGGATGCTGCTCTTTAAATGTCATTGTGGCATCCTGACTTTCAGACCTGCTACTGAGCAACCCACCACTTCCCCCATCACCAGCATGCTCTTCAGATTGCCCTGGCATATTCACCTGAGAGGTTTTCACCTGCTGGCTTTACTCCACACCACCAGCAGCTACACTCTCAGGGAGTCCTGTCCCATCTGCATTTAATGAGGGTGCTTTCTGAAAGGTGGACTGTTGCTATTCCAGTAAATGTTGGTATCATTTTAAAATGATCTCTCTATTCTGAAATGACTGACAGAGACAAGCTGTAGCCAGCAGATGGAGAGAAAAGCCTCTGAACACATCATGCCTATTGGTTATAATAGAGAATGTAACCTAGTGGTAATGTTTCACTGATAAACCTTACTTGGTGCTTGCATATCACATCTGTCAAATTTTCATTTCAAGTAGTCACACTTTTATTTGATCTACATACTGGTCTGAGCTGATCAGATAAATTGCCATCCAGAAGCAGTTGAAACATCTTGTTGTAGGTGGGATTCAAACTGGTGTTTTGCCATGTAATAGCAGCTTACTTGGCAGTCTAGTCATCAACGGCTCAATAGGCGAGAGCACGGCTCTAACACTGCTGGATCAGTGCTTCGGCTCCCGCTGGGGCCGCCAATACAGCATTTAAATGTAGACTCTGAAGGCACTCGGAATGAAAACCCTCAGCTAAATGCCATTTTCATTACATCCTACGGACATGTTATGATAACACACCTTTCCTCTGGGTGTTTCACAAACAGACTGACTTAAAACTGTTTTATCAGTCTGGTTTATTGTCACTCTATTGCCATTTCTCCTCCTTGGTTTATTTATTACAGGCATTTGAGGTATGAAGCAGCTCGATGCAGACGGACCGCAGGGTGCATTGTTGATCGTCTGTAGCTCTCAGCTCAACTGGGGTCTGAGCCACTGAGGGCTGAGAGCACTGACACACCACCACCCCCACACCCACCTGAACACCCCCGACACACACACATACACACCCTGTGGCGGTTGGCATTTTCACCGAAACACAACAGTTTTCCTGCAAGGCAAGGTGGTGAGCCCACAGAGTCCATTCTCACTTAAAATAGGGCTCATAAAACTCACTGTCACGGAAGCTCCAGGAGGAACAGACTTCAGCCAGCAGTAAGGAAGTTGCTTCCATTAACACAATATGAGGCTGTTCATCTAAATATCCCTTTACAAAAATTAACTGTGTAGTTAATTATTCATCAATTACTCTTGACAGGATACAGTAGTTTCAATAGTAACAGCAAAGCTTTGGAACATTGTGAAGCTGCTCCAGCCACAGTATGATACCACATCAGTTATCACTGCTGGGTACCACAAACACACTTCAGTTCCTTTCTAAATGTTATGCGCAGTCATATTCATTGGAGTTTTTTAAAAAAAACTGCAACACAGTATGATGTGGCTGTTCTAATATGCAATTAGACCACACAGACGCTGGTATCACATGGGAAGTGTTATCCTACAACTTCCTTTAAATATGACTGAACGCTGGTTACAGCACCCACAGTAGTATACATAGAAAGGTGGATACATAGAGAGCAGGAAGAAAGGATGATCTCGTCTAAGAACAAATTAATAATAAAAGACTCCAAGAATAAACTAGATAATTAGGTTACAGGCAGCTCAAAGCATATGCGGTGCCGCTGTCGTCGGAGTCTGATTCTGACTCATTTCAGGCTAAAACCTCTGTAAACAGTGTGTGTCAGCGGGTGTAACAGGAACTAATATGTTCCACAGTCATTATGTCACTGGAGCCATGCATGCAGTCACTTTGGATGTCATGCCTCAGCCCCAAAGAGGAGGTGATGCTCAGGCTTTCTGCCTTATCAACGCGTCCCAGCACAGGCACAGCATGACACACACGCACACTTAAGAGAGAGGGGGAGATGTCTTTCTTCCCCATACATCTCCTTGCATCTCCTCCACAACTCCCACAACGTCTCTCTCTCACACACACGCACATCTTCACAAGTTCACCCTGGAGAGAGATGAGAAGGGAGAGAGTAGGAGATGAGAGGAGATTCGGAACATGCAAAGAGAAGACTCTCTCTCCTCTCTCTCTCTCGCTCTCTCTCTCTCACACACACACACACACACACACACACACAACTTAGATGGTTTTTTTCTATGTGCTTGGCAGCCAAACTGGTGGCTTGGCGCCCGTAGTCTCTCAAAATCAGTCCGTCTGCCTCACCTACGCATTTCAAGTCAAAAATTCATAAGGTGACACAAAACTGTCAGTGCATGTTGATGCGACTCCAAAATGATGATGTTGTTTGTTTGTGTGTGTGTGTGTGTGTGTGTGTGTGTGTGTGGGTGGGTGGGTGGGTAAGGGACGCACACACACACACACACACACACACACACACACACACACATCGCTAAACAAAAAACACACACACAAGCCCTCAGACTCACAGGTCAAACACTACACTCACTTACACACGCTTAGAAGCACAAATAGGCACAGTGCTCCACACATGTACAACTTGCACGCGCACACGCACACACTGCATATGTACACTCATATAAGCTCACATGCACAGTGAACGCAAAGAGTGTTTTCAAGTTCAATTCGTGTCTTGAGCGCAGGTGCAAACATGTTCATATTCATGCCCAGCAAAGAATCATTCCACTAAACTCCAATTATATTCTTACAGGGGCTGGTGTGCCTGTGGCGCGCTCAGCAGAGGGTTTATAGCGACCATAAGACACCAGCTAGTTTAACTGCCTCACTATAACATTGCGACAACATTCCTATAATAACCTTGCGATCTGAAATGTACCATAAAACATTAAAGCTCAAGCATGTGAGAGATAAAAACACCCCCGTGGAGCTCAAACACTCACACCCTATTCATGCTGCCACTTTGCATCCAAAATCCGCAGTTCGCTGCCAGTGAGGTTAGGCAATCCTTCACCTTCAACAACTTGACAAATTCCACCCGAAAAAAAGGGGACAGTCATTTCGGATACAGTTCATCTGCAACCGCGGCGTGCGTCTGGCTGCTTCCCCCTGTGTGCGCAAAGCAAGCCATGCGATGTTTGGAAGCGCAAAGAAGAATCAATAGAAAGCCCGATTTCTCCCGCAGCGCAAGCTGGTCCATGTGTGCAGACGAAGACGGGAGAGAGACATTGGCGGAAGGTATGAAGGAGGACACGGAGAAGAGAGGGGAAGGTAAGGGTCGGAGGGAAGGAGAGGAATGTCACCAATATTTCGGATGTAGAAAGAACCTCCAAGACAAGTGGGGAGATGATGAACAACCGGAAAAAGTTTGGCTGTACTTACTGATCAAACCGGCCTTTGCGTTCGTCCTGCTTGGCATGGTTTTTAGGATGTCAGAGTTGCAACAGAAGACATTCCCATTCCCGGCGGGCTTGTCAGGCAGCAGCAGCAGCACCGGTTCCAAAGCTCAGCTCTGCGGTTCCGTGCGCACAGGAGAGCAGCGCTCAGCATGAATGAGAGGAGAGCTGCGGTTTGACTCCGGCATCCCCTGGAAAAGAGAGAGAGAGAGAGAGAGAGAGAGAGAGAGAGAGAGAGAGAGAGAGAGAGAGAGAGAGAGGGGTTGGTGACATGAGTGCGCCCCCTGGCTGCCTAACTGCGTTACAGCGGAACACCAGACGCATATCTCCACGGAGCGCATAGGTGGCAGCATTGGACCCAGTAGAGGCTGCGGTACCGTGCGCTCTCATGCTCCTTGTCGTCTGATTGAGGCTCACAAACGACATGATAAAGTTCCTTTACTAGAATCCGACTCTTTGATATATTCCTGATAAAAGGCTGATCATGCTCAGCTTGATTGATTGCTCATGTCATCTCATAATGCATGCAGAGTGGCACTGCTCTGTTTACATGACTCCCTGCTGCTCACAGTGTGTGTGTGTGTGTGTGTGTGTGTGTGTGTGTGTGTGTGTGTGTGTGTGTGTGTGTCTGTCTGTCTTTTATGTTTCTAATTTTGTGGTTTCTTTCATGTCAGTGTATGCATATATGTAAAAATGTGCATGTGTTAGCTGCATGAGTGCATATCTGTCATGCGTGTGTGCCTGTGTGTTTGTGTCCACATGTGTTACTCTCTTTGTGGGGACATAGGTCAAGTCCCTGTAAATCGTAAATAAATCATCAAAAAGACTTGGGTTAAGGTTAGGGTTAGGTAAGTAGTGGTTGTGATCATTGTTAGGGTAAGTCTCCAGGAAATTAGTCAATGTAATGTGAAAGTGATGGAAACACAAGTACGTGTGTGTGTGTGAGTGTGTGTGTGTGTGCGTGTGTGAGTGTGTGTGTGTGTGTGTGTGTGTGTGTGTGTGTGTGTGTGTGTGTGTGTATTCAATAGCGTTCACTGCTGAAGGTCAGCTCCCTTGAAACTTGACAAATCATGTCTATCGGCTGTGTTGGCCTTGTCTGTTACTTCACCAAAGACCACAGCCTGCTGGAGCTCATTCTGTGCAGATTTTCACTCTGAAACATCATTGACAACTTCTTCTTTCCAGATAAAAAAGCTGCCTGAATACTTCAATACTCAAATTTAAAAAAAAAAAAAAAAAAAGGAATTTTAAGTTAACTTGCTGTTTGGAAGGTAGATTCTGAACGAACACTGTCACATTTATCAAACTTCATACACTGCTCCCCAGACTCTAGTGATGGCTTGATGATGATGTTGTGACCCTTGTATGGTTTCTAACCTCTGTGTGCTCATGGTTTTGGATTTACAGCACATTTACTGTACAGCTTCAGTCTCACTGCTTCCATCGGCACTGGTTCCAGCCGCAGCAGGCGGCAGATTTCAGTGACAAAAAATACATAAATCCTCTACATGCTGCCTAGCCAGTACCAAAGAGCTGGCAGTTAGCATTTAGCAACAAAGTGGAGCATTTAGTTGCTAAATGGCCAAATATTTTTCCCAGGAGTTTGTGGAGAGCAAACAGAGCTAAAAAGGAGGGTGAGTATTGAACCTACAATTGTCAGGTGGCCAGAAACACGACTCCTAATGGATGTGTCAGTAGATCTGTTTGCTTGCACATTATCCATAGTAACTATTGACTTTGTTCAGTAATCTAGATCTAATATTGGTTTTGCATGTTTTCAGTCAACTACAAATCAACATGCACCTGACATTAATGTAAACCATTTACCATTTTAGATATCACACCTTTTCAGGAAGATTTAAGCCACTCCAGGCAGCCTTTGGAAATGCTGTTGAAAGAAGAGGCTGTTTAGAAAACTCTCCTTTTGAGCACATTCAAGGAAGATTCTAGAGTCGACTGCTGCACAGCAACATTTTAATGCAAATAGCAACTAATTTCGTCTCATCCTTTCGCCACAGCCATGTCTGCTTGCCTGTCCTTTTTGATTAAAGTCTCCAATGCTTTTTGGCAGCTGATAGTCCTTTTTAAAGGAAGACATTTTGTCACAGTAGAAAACGCACAGGTGCAAATGATAAAATTTATGATGGCTGAATTCCATTAAGCTGCAGCGGTTTCATGGTCCTGGTATTGTGCATGCTGGCTTGCTGTCACACTTGAAAAGAAAGGAGCCACAATGAATGTTATTTGTGACATCTGTGCTTATCCTACTACAATGAGTCCCAATACAGTGTCTGTTAGGAAAAGGCTTATTGTCAGTGTTCAGATGTCAGACCATTCCTAATTGCATTATCGAGGAGATTTCTGAAAATGTCCCTTGCCTGCAGCTGTAGTAATAATGATGATAATGGGACATTGCCACAAAAAAAGGAGACAAATTGTTCAAATTAAGAATTACAACCGTTTGCAAGTTAATTTTTATGGTCTGTAGAACTGATCTAAAATTAGCCAATGACTTGAAGATTGAAAAACAATGTTTGAACATGGTACACATTGGAAAGTGGTTGTCAGAAATGTAAAATATTCCATAATGCTGTATTAAGTGATGAGAGAAAACGCACAACACACAACTTGTGGCTGCATTATTATTCAGTTATTGTGGTGTAAGTACAATTTTACCATCATGACTTCCACTACAACCCTTTAAATACAAAGACGGATTTGAGGAGCACACACAAGTGAATTGGTACCGTAAAGGAGAATGCATTGCTGGTGTGTGTTCCTCATTTCCATTCATCTGCAAAAATGTGTGTAGTTTCTCTTCATCCTGGGCCCCTGCTACGACCTTTGTGGTCCCCTTGTGAATATTAAATGTTGATATTCCTGCCCATATTAGTGATGACTAGGGAGTTTTCATATAGGGCAATGAGGTGTCAGGTTCCTCCTCTCCACACTGAGGCAGAGGATGTGGTTACACAGATGATACTCTGCTGCTCAGATTACTGTATACGTGCACGTGCATGTGCATGCGTGTGTTTGTGTGAACATCCTAACATCCGCTAACTCCCATGGTCTTACGTGGCTCAGTGTGGCACCGCCGGTCGCAGAGTTCATTTCTCATCTGAAAAAACCTCTGACTCATCCACATCTGCCCTGTTCTGCTTGTACAGCTGGAACCTTTATCAATTAGAATCTGCATGATATTAAATGTTTAGTTGCAGACCTGTGCTTTTGGTGGTTGAAAAGCCGAGGATTACCGCTTATTTAGGCTACAGTGAATCATAGTTGTGATTTATGAGAAAGAATTATGAAAGTCTGTATTGTCTTATCATGATCACTGGCTGTCGGGTACACCACTTGTATATATTTACAGTTACCGAATAAGAGTGAAAGTTGAATTAACATCGCTGAAAATATCAGGCATCATTTCCAACTTCTCTCTGAAACTGACACCAGCAGACAGACGGCAGAGCAGGAAGGACAGTTTCTTCCAGTAAACACCTGCTAGCCTTCAGGGCACAATGGCAAAAAAGGAAAGCATTATGTACCATACCTTGGGGACATTTTATAAAAAAATGAAAAAGAACAGAATTAGTACCAAGACTTTGTACCAATGAAGTGGTAAAACAGTAATTTCATATATGCTTCAGTTTAAAGTTGCTTTTTTTTTTTTAACCTACATTACATTTCCATTGTGTTTCTGTCTCTGACAAATATAAGTCTGATGTTCACTCTATTTATCTCTGTTTTGGTCTCCACCAACACCTGAGAAAAATACAGTCACTCTCGCATGCTGAGGAGCAGCTTTTTTTGTTCCGTTTGGTGCTGGGGGAGTAGTGTGCGACATGTTTATCAGAGTTTTTCACTGAAAACGGCTGCCTGCTTTTCTGGAAACAGGACTGTTGAGAGCGGTGGCACCGAACCACAACAGGAAAGATTCAGGGTATCAAGTAAAAACAATGGGCTGAAAGATGCAAAAAAGCTCCGCAGAGCTCAGGGGAACTGCAGAGCTGGGTGATAATTCCCTGTGGGTCCATCACTACGCGTGACACCTTTCACATTACACACAGTCGTTTGATCCATTGTTAATGGAAAGGTAGAGTACTGAAACTTTAATGTCTGTAGGTCTCAATTTTACACAAAAGGCATGTTAACTGTTGTTAAAAATGTATTTCTACATATAAAATGTCATCTTACATTTCAGTTTAATTCTTAATGTCACTGTATGTCCTTGGATTTTCTTTTGAAATGTGTAGTTGCAGCTCTTTTCTATGCCATGTTCACTCAAAGTCACCATCGCACATAAAAGCTGGAACATGCATGTGCACGTGTTTCGAGAAGCTCTTAAGGTTGGATGTTTCTTTTATACTTGTTCTGAACGTGAACATTTTTTTTTTCTTTTTCCTTTTGAACCCCCTCGTCCACTGGAGCTTGGATTAGCCAATCAGCTTGTTTGACGTGCAGGGCTGCACATGGGGATTTACATATTTGTGAGGTGTGCATGTTGGCTCCTCTGTCATTTACCATCACACCCTTCTCTGCATAGATCTGTTGGGGCAATATTTTGTATATTTGCAGAACTTAATCCCAGCCTAATGCTGACTAAACAGCACAATTTTTTTACATCATGTTTATTTTCAACAAACTAAAAACAGAAGACACATCACTTCCTGTGCATCAAAGGAAGGACGAGAAAAACATTCGGCGCTTAGAACTGCAAATGGAAAAGCTTTCAATAGCTGAATTATTACATCAACTGATAACAGAAAGCAGCAAAACAGACATTTCTATAGAAATGTTGTGGCTTTTGACTTTTTAAGTGCAAATTTAAAGCAAGCAAAAGGGCTTTGCTTCCGACAGGGGTCTTGGTGCGCGTGGCTTGTCAGCGTGTAGCTGAGCATGTTGTGAATGAAAATGTGTTTGATCAGCTCCACAATCTCTCTCTCTCTCTCTCTTTTCCACATTTTCTGGTTCGCTTCTATCTCCCTCCATCTCTACCACCTTCCAACAGAGCCTTGATCAACGACGTCCATTTCATCCCATAAACGCCGGCTGTTGCCAAATCATAATTAAAATCTCCACAGAGAGCCGCCTGAAAAAGAAGCTAATTAGGCATTTAAAAAAAAAAAACTGTGTGTGTTTTTGTCCCTTTTTTCTTGCTTTTAGACACAAATCAAATTAAGTCTCTTAACTTTTGTCTCTTCGTGTTCAGGCAAATTTCCCTCTTTTTTTTTTTTCTTTTTTTTTTGGTGCTGAAGTTGTTTGTTTCATTTACCTGATTCTTTCTGGGTCTTTTTGTTTGTTTTTGATCAGTGGCAAAATCAGAGCGATCCTTGTTATGTTAGACTCAACTGCAGCAGCAATTAGGGAGAGAAAGAGAAGAGGAGGAGATTGGAAAAGAGACATGTGAGCAGGAGGGGAGAGTGAGAAAGAAAAAAGACGCTGGCAATGAGAGACAGAGAGAAAGAGAGAGTGGGTGGAGGGGGACTCTTCTAGTGCAGCAGCTCAAAGGACGACCAGGCGTCTTTGCACTTGTTTTGTCCATGCTTGATCTTTCTCACACACGATGCACACCTACGCACACTGCACAGGTGTAACACACACACGCACACGGGGCTAAAAGGCTTCTTCCGAGCATCCTCCTTTTGTGTCTTCTGGATGCATCTGTAATTACAGCTCGGCCGGTGATGAACAGCAGGGGAGGCTGCTAATGCTACGGCTAACTAGGAGCTTTCAAGTGTAAGCGAGAGCGGCATTGAATAACAGCCAGTGAGTGAGCAAGGTGACTGGCTATTGTTCACATTGTTTCCTGGTCCACAGAGAGACAGAGCCGGGCTAAAGATGCTGTTCATTTGCCGCATTCAGCTTCTGTTTGCTGCGTTCATTGTTTCTGCTCCACTCTAATCCCACGTGTTGTTCAGTGCAGTGCTCTCACATTCATTCATTCAGACACCGACATTATGTCAAATTTACCTAGATGGAACATGGTTGCTCGCTGCCAAGAAATTAAGCCTCAAAATTACTTTTTCGCGATACCACAATTCCTTTACTTATTTAGAAGATGTTGCTCATTAAAGACTACATGAGAAATTAGTTTCTATGAAGTTAAGATAAATTTGACAGCATAACAGTGCAAAGTGTCTCAATCCTCATCACATTCAGTAAAATGGGTTTTTGCTTTAATGGACCATTGACAGGGTTTCTCTTTTCTAGTTTCATCTCTCACTGGCATGTTCATGTTTAGTTTCTTCTTTGTCTTGTCTAAACTATAATGAGTCTGTGTCGCTCATCATTACCTTCAACACAGATGTGTAGAGTAGTGTGTATGTCGCTGTGCTAAATTACGAGCAGGGTATTATAAATCTCTTTAATATTCTATGCAGATTTTGAGGAGACATATTTAGAAGGTATATACTGACACTTCAGATTTTTCCTATTCTTTAAATATATGTTGATGGAGTAGATACATTTTCATATAGAATTTGTATACTATGTAAAAGATGAATTGTCTTTTACAGGAAAGTGCAGCATAATTACTATTATTTTACAGCTGCACTTCTGCTCCCTTTACTTTGGGCTCTATATAGGTGCTGTGAAGTTACATTAAATGTTACCTGCAGGATGAAATCACTGTGCAATAATTGCCAAAATGAAACTATTTTCTGGTCTAAGATTAAGGTTTGGTAAGGGTTAGGGAAAGGTCATGATTTGAATTCAACTAAATATTTTGTTAAGGTTAGGGAAACATTGTGGTTTGGAATTCTAAAAAAAGATGTTTCTGTTAATGCTGCAGGGCCTTCGTGGTCCTGGTGTTTAAGTCTGACATTTTGCCAATCTCTGTGGACTTTGTGGATTCATAACAACCTCATTTTTCCTCCTCCTCTTCTCCTGACAGACATAACTCACCGGGGCGCTTTGTCAAAGGTAAACATGTCTAGTTTTTGTCCATTTGCTGATACGACTGATGTGGTCAGTCCTCTCACACAGTATTGTGAACAGCGTTTGAAGAGCAGCAGCAGGTCCAGTGCTGTCTGTGTTGACATATAATGCATGTTCAAGTTCTTTATTGTCATATGCATGACAGTTATTGGCAATGAAATTTTCATTTCTCAGTTTCCCTCCAGCAATGCTCACACAATGTATATAATATATAAAAAAAGAAAACAATGAAATGAAAGAAAGAAAACCACAAATTGTAATCTGAGATGCAAACTCAAAATTAGTGCAGAGCTTAAAATAGAGCAATAAAATCTAATACTGTGATTGACAGGTGTATAGTAATGGTAAACTCTATAAACTACAATGTAGGTTGTCCAGTAATGTGGTAATTGTACAGTATATGCATAACAATGCCAGGTTGATAAAAATATACTGCGATGAATTAACAGCTGGTGTGTGCATATGTGTGTGTGTGTGTGTGTGTGTGTGTGTGTGTGTGTGTGTGTTGTACTAATTCATTTGCCTTTTTGGAATTTTCTTCTACAGTTAAAGTGAAGGTGATGGTGCCTTGGATGCATTGCATAATACTATACACACACACACACACACACACACACATTGTATTTATGTTTATGTTCATTGTATTTATGCATTATTGGTCCTTCATGAAATGTACACGTAAACTTATAAATAAACTTTTACTGCACAGTTCCTCAGTGTCTGTCTTCATATTGTCATCAGTCATTTTTCTTACAGTTGGCGCGTAAAGACGTCAATGCCAAATAAATTGGACCTCAGATAAGGTGCATTATCAAGATCTGTTTTTGTTGAGTATTAAAATGTCAACAATTCCTCACCAAAGCCTCACCAGGACAAAAAAAATGCTTAAGATAACCCACTCTGAAAAAGCAAATTAGTGTATCTGGAATTCTCCCAACTTTATATCATTCAGGATAAAACAGCAGGTACTGTGACAGTACTTGCACTGAAATATTGCTTCTGGAGTAGGAACACATCTCATTCTTTTGCTCACCAAGTGTAAACGACACCGCTGAGCCTCCATGAAGGTCTAAAACATTTTCTCTACATTTATTCCAATTACACGCTTTGGTGCATGTAAACACAAACTTCATCAGATCACTTTATTTGTGTTCAGACAGAGTTCATTTGGAAACTTAAACTGGCAGGAATTTATTCAGTGATAGAAATGTAAGTGTAGCTGACATACTGACAGATGCTACTTGCGTTGTATCCGTACACATTTGTCCAGTATATGTAAGCAAACAGCAGAAAGAGCAGTGGTTGTAGTCTGCATCAGTGAATATTATATCCATGAACGGTCTGACACAATGTGGATTCCACTCTTATACCAGCAGGAAACAAGATAAAGCTTCAGTTTCATTTTTCTAAGTGTCATTACTCACACAGTTACGGCTCCTTGGCTTTGAGTGTTGGTGGAACAGTTGTCGTGATATTATAATACAACTCATTTTGGCGTAACTCTGGGGCTGGGCAAAGGAAGGATTGTGGGGCAAAATAAATGTGTGGATGACACAGCAGGGGACGACAAAATGAAAGTGTAATGGAAAAAATGCTGTTGATCATAATTGCCAGTGGTGAAATTGCTGGTCTATCTCCCCTAAAATTTTGCTGTGTGTCACCGACCGCAGGGGCTCCAACATCTGCAATTATTTTTCCAGGACGGATTCAGCTTGAACTTCAATATCACCTCCTCTTCTTCCCCCTGTCCTATCCCCCCCCCCCCCCTTCTCCCTCTCCTCCACTCTTTATCCCCCTCCTTCTGCTCCGGACCAATTTGGGGTGGCGAGGCGATGGTTATCTAAATGCAAAGTGATGCTGTAATAGCACTCACAGAGGAGGCGTAAACGCCGAGTGAGACCCGGAGATGGAGGGATGGAGACAGGAGGAGGAGGGGGTATCAGTAAGAGAGATGTACAATAGAGAGGTGGAGGAACAGGTTGTATGACGAGGAGAATGAGAGCAACAGAGAGGGAGAAGAGCAACGTTTTTACAGCAAACCTCTTAGGGAGAACTTAGAAACAAATTGTTTGAAAAGCACATGATTCTGACATGGGAGACAAAGTTAGCAACTCGCTAGTGAATAACGTGGAGCATTTAGCAGCTGAAGAGCCAGATATTACCTGACATAGATCCTAACGTTAGCTAGCTGACACCTATTAGCTAAGGTTAGCATTTGTTCCTTTGGACCTCTGCCAGACCAGCATCATGTTGGTTAAATGTAGGGTGACTACATTTTCCCTTAAGTGTACCACACGCTCATGTACGCCACATGTATGTGCTTATGCACCACAGGGATTTTCATCAGGATGGGGGACAATTATTTCAGCATTTAGCACAACCAGCAAGCTCACCTTTTAACCACAGACACCATGAATACTGCATTTTCTTTGCCAGGTACTCTACAAAGGAAGGAATAAGCTTCCTTTCTGAAATAGCCACAGTCACAACCTGTGACCAGTTAACATGCTTGCACCTGGAATTCCAGGTGAATTCATGGAAGCTATTGCTGTATCCTTACCCCGTGGTCATGTCAGGCTTCAGAGTGGACCGGAAATCATAACCTCCTTGCCCCATTGCCTCAAATCCCTCCTCTCCACAATGATGGAGGATGACAGAGAATCGAAACCGAAAACCACTGTCACTGGAAAAAAAAACTATGGGTTAAAAAAGAAAAAAAAGGTTGTTACTAAAAAAACACATCAGAATCCAAACAAGACAAAATGAAATTTAATGCCTGTGTTTTAGTTTTCAGAGGAACTTTTTTCAGTGCCAATTCTTGTTTCATTACCCGTCCAACTTTTACCAATTTGAGTGCTTCCTTTTTCAGTTCAGGTTTTCTTTTCAATGCCAAAAAATGTGTTTTTTTTTTTAAGTCAAAAAAAGTCCTGGCTCCACAAATTTCTCACATTGGATCCTCCAGCTGTGATTTCTACACTTGCTACATTGCTTGTGAACTTCTTCCTTCAGTGAGGTGTGTGTGGCCTTTCTGTCACAGTTGTGACTGCAGCGTCTTTCAGCTGCAGGAGTGCAGTCGGACAGAGAGGTTGAGAGGACTCGTTACAACATGCACTGAGAACGATCAAGCAAAGATATTCAACGCAGACCAGATTGCTGAAGACTCCACGGCGCACAACATCCACTGTACAGAGAGGGACATCAACAACTACTATGCTGCCTCGCAACACACTGTTGAGTGCGTGTGCTACGTGGTGTGTAACAGCTGTGCAGCTCTCTTTGCTTTAATATGTGTTTATGTTGCTTAAATACGTCTGTGTTTTCTGCTTTAGTGATGTCTTCTGCTGTTAAAGTGGCACTTAGTTAATTTCTGTGGCCTAATATTGCTTGTTGCGTCCATAGTTCTTTTAATTACTACTGGTCATTTTTGTTGAATTATCCATTAACTTGCATTCAAAGGGCTATAGAACAGGAATTTATTGTTTCACTTCATATTAGTCATACATGTCTAATATGACTATATTTTCTACTTCCATCAGTGGCACAGTGCCTTTGCTCTGGAGCAGAAATGAAATGACAATGAGGAGAGGGAGAGAAAGAGAACCAGCCTCAACCATTCTAGATTCACACAATCAGAAACAAATCCAACCAAAATCCTATAGGCAACATTATGTTACGTGTCATGCTAGGAAGCAATTTACATGGAAAAGTAATGAGAGGAAGAACAACAATATGGATGTGGAGAGGTAAAGGGGGCTGGGGATGGAAAAGAAGAAAGAGATGAGACAATTTTGTGTGTACGCATGTGTGTGTGTGTGTGTGTGTGTGTGTGTGTGTGTGTTTGTGTGTGTGTGTATGTGTGTGTGTTTGAGTGTGAGAATGTGCATGTAAGGTGACGAGAGGTAGAGAGAGGTGGGAAGAACTTTACACCAATATCCTCTGTCAATCAACGGACAAGATGAAGAAAATGAAAAGAAGAAGGGACAGACATCAATCAATTCTTCTGTGCAATATTTATCCCCCACGTATATCACCCTCCAAATATCTCTACATGACTGTTGCCATGGCAAAGCCAATATCCAGAGGAGGGCGTGCCAGCCACAGTGCAAAAACGCGCACTCGGATCAGTCCATCTCTCTTTTTGACCCACAGCTTTCCATGTGAAGGAGTCATCCCTTGGCCTCTGCTAACAGGCCAGTTTGTCTGTCTGTGTCCTGGCCAAAGTGTTAGCTTTTAGCTCATTGATTTCCCCCAGTCAGCCACTGTGATTAATACAAGACAGGCACCCTGCCCTGCATTCTTATTAGCACGTCTTCCACCGCAGGGGGGCAAACAGTCTTAGACAGCATCCACTCATTAGCGACATCCACACATTTTTCTTGATCTGACATACTGTGTTTTTCTGTACTTGTTGACAACACAGATGATTGGACCATTAATTTCTAGTTTCAAATATGGCAAATTATGCTTTTCTGTCTTATCATATATATATATTAGTTGCATTTGAACCATATTTATGAACTATGCAATGTCCTGCTGCAGAAAAGCAGGTATTGATTTCCACTCGTGTAGAAAAGAAAGATGCTTGAACAGAAAGCAAAACACTTTCCTGCATTCTGTCTTTGGCAGGGAGCAGCACTTTATAATATAAATTCTAGAGTTAAATACCGAGGTTTAGATGGTGGTGATCAGTGGATATAAATATGTGATATATGTGATGTAGCAGAAGCTCCATCATGGAGAAACTTCTATGATGTCAGTGTTGAGTTTAACTTTATGTTCCCTTGTTCATTTGTAGGTTTCACATTTTTGAAGCCATCTGTCATTGTATGATATGAAGCTCGTCAATCATAAAGGAGTCCACACACTGATTTTACAGACACTACCTTCTCCATCTTCTGCTGTCTTTTTCCTTTTCCCTTTCCTTTTCCTTCTTCCCTCCAATTCTTCTTTTCTGTCTATTTTTTACCCCGCATCCCTCTTCTCCTACTGTGACCTGTGTTTTACAGACTGTCAGCTCAAGAACATTGCAATTTGCTGGATTGGCTTTAAAGCTAACCTACTCATATGGGCTAGTGTTTTTTTTTTTTTTTTTTGGTTTTGTATGTGGTTGAAGGTGACAGCGAGGATGCATAAACTGAAAGAGAGGTATACGTCCTAAATGCAAAATGCTGGACCATCCAAACTATTTCAAAGACATTGAGTCTAGTTTAAAACATTTCCAAGGCGGAAATCAAACTGATTCTAAGTGTCAATTTATTTGCTGGGTGTTTTTGTAATATTTTTTCTCCTCTCTTTCTTCTTTGCTTTCCTGTTAACATTTGGTGGAGGTTGTTCTCTAAATGTGTTACGTTGCGTTACAATAAATGTGTACGTAGTATAAAAGTCGGAAACAAACTTTGAAAACCTGTCAAGTGTTGGTCCCTGGCTTTGCCCATTGAGCTACACCACAGATTACTTTCTTTCACGTATTCTTTTACAGCTTTTCAAACCATTTTCAGATGATATTCAGCCAACAAGGTCTCAGAACAAGAACGAGAATTTTCCTGAATATAAAGGGCCAAGGTTGCACAGACAGAGCTAAGGCCTTAAGTTTTGCACAGCTTTTCTATGCAGTGGTGTACTCCTTTCAGAACCCTTTCACTTCCTACTATAGATGTTCACAATGATGTGGCTTCACTTATAATGCCAGTCTTTACAAAGGAGAGGAGTCATTCGATTGAGATGGCATTCACAATCTCTGAATGTGTGTGTAGGTGTGTGAGTGTACATGAAACAAGTGCTCTGGCAAGAGGGAGAATGTCAGGGTAAAACTGACAAAAAGATTTGTTTTGTAAGAGAAACTGACAAAAAAATACCTCTCATGAATTACTGTGCATTAAAAAATTGTCATTCAGAGCGAGGTTACAGACCCTCTCACCTGTTCTCATCAACTTTATATTAACCCTTCAGCCCCAAAACATCAATGAGTTTGGGAAATTAAAACATAAAAGACTGATACATGGGAAAATAATGGGAAATTTTGCAAAAGGAAAATAAATACTAGCAGGCAGAGTACTTAGTATCAAAAAGGCCAGTCAAAATTATTCAATCCTTCCAAATCTGTTTAAATTATGTTTTACAAACTTTTTCTGCTCTGTTCTTCTGTTACTAGTTAAAAGCACATGAATACTCTTCACTCTCCCCTTCACCCAGTATGTTAAATGCCACACCAGAGACAATACAAAAATTGACTTATTGTGTGCAAACACCAAGGATGCATACATCACCCATCTCCCACTGGATCAATCTGATCACAACCTGGTTCATCTGCTCCCTGCAAACATTCCTTTGGTGAAAAAACAACCACCAACCATAAGGCATGTGAGAGGATGGTCAAAGGAGTCCTGTATGGCACTGAGGGACTGCTTTGAAACCACTGACTGAGAAGTGTTGTGCAGTCCACATGGGGAGGACACTGACAGTTTGACAACCTGCATTATCGACTACTTCAACTTTTGTGTGGAAAACACTGTGCCTAACAGGGAGGTACAGTGCTTACCAAACAACAAACCCTGAGTGTCCTCGGAACTGAAAGCCAGACTGAGTTAGACCAGGTGACAAAGATGAGCTGAGGAGGGTGCAGAGGGAGGTGAAAAAGGAGATACGGAGAAGCAAAGGCAGCTAGGAAGGAAGCCCGAGGAGCACCTTCAGGGGAACAACACCAGAGAGGTTGGAGAGGCCTGCAAACTAACTCAGGCCACAGAAGTGACAGTGGGAGCCACCCAGAATCTGGAGATTGTGAATAGGCAAATGAGCTGAATCTGTTTTTCAACAGATTTGATTCTACCTCCATTCCTCCCCGACCCACAAGAGCCCAGACCTGACGCCGCTTCTTCTCTACCCCCCACCCATGCAGCACCCTCTTGACACCACTTAACCCCCCTCCAGTCCACATCACAGACTACTTTCCACTCCCCCACCTCACTCAACAGGAGCCACGCCCCCAGTCCATGTCCGTTAACTTCCAACCTGATAAAGATGATGGAGTGGAAAAGGAAGAGGAACTGTTGGCCCCCAACAGAGGAACTGTTGGGGGCCAACAGGTTGCATTCCAACCAGGCATCAGTGTGGAGGACACAGTGATCTACCTGCTTCACAGATCCCTTTCTCACCTGGAGAACAGTGGGAGCATGGTGAGAGTCATGTTTCTTGACTTCTCCAGTACTTTCAAAACAATCCAACCATCACTGCTCAGGAGGAAATGGTAAGTAGCTGGAGTAGACTGCCACCTGGCTGCGTGGACCATCGACTACCTCACCAACACACCACAGTATGTGAGGCTTTGTGACTGCATGTCTGATGTGGTGGTTTGCTGCACAGTTGCTCTGCAGGAGACAGTGCTCTCTCCTTTCCTCTTCACCCTCTACACATCAGACTTCAGATACAACACCAACAGCTGTCACATCCAGAAGTTCTCTGATGATACAGCCATCATTGGTCACAGGTCATCACCAACTTTGTTGACTGGTGTGGACTGAATCACCTGGACATAAATGCCAACAGGACAAAGGAGATGTTGATAGACTTCCACAGGAAGGTGCCACAGACTGCACCGGTGAACATCCAGGGTTTGGACATTGAGATTATGGATGTGTAAAATACTTTGGTGTTTACCTCTACCACAAACTGGACTGGACAAACAACACAGATGTCCTGTACAGGAGGGGCCAAAACATCAAGAAGACTGAGTTCCTTTGGAGTATGTAGGACACTGTTAAAAACTTTTTATGAATCTGTGGTGGCATCTGCAGTTTTCTATGCAGTGGACTGCTGGGGATGTGGAAGCTCAGAGAGGGACAGAAAAAGACTTAACCTGGTTAGGAGAGCTGGCTCTGTCCTGGACTGCCCTCTGGACACCATCAAGGAGGTGGGGGAGAGGAGGATAGCCAAGCTGACATCGATCATGGACAACCCATCCCACCCACTGCATGGGACAGTGGGGGCTTAAGCAGCTCCTTCAGCGACAGACTGCTGCATCCAGTGTGTAAGAAAGAACGCTACCGCAGGTCCTTCATCCCAGCAGCTGTCAGACTGTTTAAAGCCAGGATCATGTAATGTAGCACTGTGTTGATGCTGTTTTTTCACAATGCCACATCATACTCATACTGTTTTTCTTTTTTTTGCTCTACTGTTATCCATGCTAATACATGCTCACATTATCCATTACATGTTGTGCAATATTTAAGTTGTTGTATATTTCTTTTCAACTGTGCAACAACACTATTTATTATCCATATTGGCAACAGTTTCATAAACTTTACATGTTGTACATAAATCGACCCGTGCAATTCAATGTTCTTTTTGTGCAACAGCATTTCTCAAGTGCAATTCAACATATGGCATAGGTACTTTCTCCCATAAGAATACTGACAATTGCATTTTTATGGGCAGTGGTATGTTTATGGCAATTAATTAATTTAAGTAATTTTATAATCTGTACATAATGTACATATGCATAGTTGATTGTCATTCTTTATCCTGTATCCTCTCTGTCTTGACCCGTCTATGCCACTGTTTTTGCTGTTTTGCTTTTTAGTACTTGCTGACTGTAACGACTTAATTTCCCCAGCGTGGGATCAATAGAGTTTTTTTTTATCTTGTCTTATCTTATCTTAAAATGGTGGAGACTTTTGCTGAAGCTGCCTTGGTTCCTGCTGACTGTGTATAGATGCTGATAGTTGGATATTGTTGCTGCCTATGACAAGAAGGTCAAATATTCTAACACACAGGACGTCTATCCACGGAACCATAAACTAGAAACTTGGGTCTTGCGAAGTTTTAGTCCTGGTTGTGTTCAAGGCCAACCTGTGCCTCGGACATCATGTAGCCTCCAACAGCTCACTGCTTGTCTCTGTGTTTTCCCACATTCATGCTGAGCATTTTAAACCATGTACCATTCAAAAAAAAAAACCTGGGGCCAGATGTATGCACAGTGAATGGGCACAGACACATACACTTGCTACTTGTAATGTGATATTTGTAAGAGGAGAAAACACAGTGGAAAAAGTACGCACTTCACCCTTGTTTCAGACTGCACATAAAACAGAGATGTATAGAGCAAACTGCGTGGGATGTAATGAGGTGAGATGAAAGTGTGAGAGAGAATCCAACATGTATTATTCTTTTATGTTGTTCTTTTAGGTTGCAAATTCACTGAGCATGTATGAATTTATGCAGGCAGCACACCTAGTTAGAAAAATGGAAGGCAGTCTGAGATGAGGTGAGCTACTGCACTGCCAACACGACTTCAGCTGTGTTCCTTTGCCGTCTCTGTTCAGAACATGACAAAGTATAAGGCTGCCGGGACAACTATTAATCCAGTTTACAATCACAAGACAGGAATGCTATATAAGAACTGTAAAAATATTTGACATTTCTGAAAAACACATTAAGTCCAGTGACAGTGTTTTTTGAAGTTCATGGCTATCTTATCAGTCTACTTACAATATCTATTAATATAAACACAGTCTACAGTCTCCTGCATGAACATGAGACGTGCAAACTCATCCACCATCCCAACCTCCACACCTTCACTTTCTGCCTCCCTACATGAAGGACACACTACTAAAGACACATCTATCTGCTCACATAACACTGCACAGGACTATTAACAGCAAAAACTACTCAACAAGCAGGATTTAAAAGTGCAAAACATATTGAATCTCTGCACTTGTTATGGCAGAAGAATTTTAGGGCATGTGTCTCATGTCCATATATGGCTAATAAGGATGAATCTTTGACGAAGTAAAAAAAGCCATCTGACGCCATTAGGAGATAACTTGACTTTACTTTGAAGATGGAGTCCAACAGGACAACACTTTCAGTCAGATACAATGGATTTTGCCCTGCTATCAACTCAAGTTTGCATGTAAAGGATATGACAAAAACCAAGGGTGTACAACTTTGAGGAGAGCGGGCAAAGGAAGCCCGACTCAAATCTGGGGGTACAGTTGCTTTGACGGGCTTATAACTACAATTATGCATGCTTCAAAATCTTGACTTTCAGATGGACATGTGTCTTTTGTGTTCACTCAAGAGTTGTGTTGTAAATAAATGCCCACACGTACTTTGGATACTCAACCATACCCCTGAACCACTGACTTGAGTGCAGCATGGGAATTGACATTTTTCCTGGAATGGAAAGAAACAATCCAGGCCTGGGAACGCCTCGGGATCCCCCCGGAAGAGCTGGGGGAAGAGTCCAGGGAGAGGGAAGTTTGAGCGTCCCTGCTCAGGCTGCTCCCCCCGCGACCCGGCCCCAGATGAAGCGGGAGATAATGGATGGATAATGGATGGATGGATGGAAAGAAACATGGCCAGTGAATGTAATCCAGGAAGGAAATACTAAACGTTTCATCCAAAATCTAGCAGGGCAAAGTTGTAGGATATAAACTAGTCATATTTTGTAAGGGGAAGAGTTTAAAATAAAGACAACAAAACAGTAAAGAAACAAGCAGAAATATTGAACAATCTGAGGAATCTGACCTGTCATTCACTTTGGAGCCTGGTGATGACTGTGGCTGGATAAGTACCTTTCCCCGCTTTACCTGCCTATTTAAAGCTTGATGAAGGAAAAAAGTTAATGAACCTGGAAAACATATCTCGCTCTCTCTCTCTCTCTCTCTCTCTCTCTCTCTCTCTCTCTCTGTCTCTCTCTATTTCTCTCTCTTTGCTATTCCATCCTCTCTTCTCTCTCTATGTTGTCTGCAATAAATGAAAGTGAGTGGAGAGATTTTGGCCATTACAAAATCTCTCAGGAATTAAAAAAAAAAAAAAAAAAAAAAAAACCTCCCGGCCAGCCTCCTGAATTGTTGCACAAATTAATCCCCTTTCCCAATTCCATCATTCGCCCCCAGCTCCCCTTTCAGAATTATCCCTTTTCAATTATTTCTCCCTCCTTTTCTAATTTCTAGTCACCATTGGAAATATCAATGGTGATGAGAGTGGAGAGGAGTGGAGTGAATGCTTTATTAATTGCTCTGATGTGGATTAGATGTGAGCATCGTGGTCACCCCTCCACCCCCCTATCCTCCAATCACATTTCAATTAATAACAGTCAGTCAGGCTTCGCCTCAAGATATGCTCGCAAGATGATTGGCCTGTCACTCAGAGCTGCTAGGGAGCATTTGCAATTTGTCACCAGTTTCCTCTTTCTTCCTCTCTTCGCAATTGCTCACTCTTGTTTCTATCTCGCAATCTTTTTCTCTTGCACCCCCTCTCTCTTTCTCGTGCTCCTCTCATCTGCCTCTTCAGCCAGGTATTTTTTTTTTTTGATCTTCAAAATCGTTCCACATTTCATCCATTTATTCATTTTTCCCATGATAGCTTGGTCAGCGTTGAAAAGGACTGTCTGGATGTGTGTGTGTGTGTGTGTGTGTGTGTGTGTGTGTGTGCACGCACGGATCTGCTAAGAGGTTTTGCCCTGCCCTAGATGGCATGCAACTTTAAAAACTGTCGTCCTGGACCACATTTCAAATGAGATGGGAGACAACACAGCCATTTTCTATTAAAGCCTGCATGCTCTCATGATAACCTGCTACCCAGGAGTAGCTTGCACTGAAGTACACACAAACACTCACACACTTCAGTCATTTCTCTTCTACATCCCCACCTCTTATACTGTAGCTATATTCTTTTGTCACCGGCTTGTGTGTGTGTCAAGGAAAAAGGAAGCCTATGAGGACTGACTGACTGCTCTTTGTTTTTCACTTTTCTGTTTTCATTTCCCCTGTGTATTCGTCGACAGCCATCTTCCAAGTACGAACAATCCATGATACTTAAAGTATGAAATACTATGCTCTGTTGGTAAAAGACTAAAGAGTGTGAGAAAATGATTAGGATCTCTGTTCATCCAAACTGGCTCTTTAAATTCCCATTTTTTTCTGTATGTAAAATAATAAATGTGTCACCTCCACAGCTGAAAGATCAAGTAATTATGTTACTTTACATTACTCACTAGCAGAAGTTACATAACCCATTAGACCTTCCATTAGCCTAATGTAGCTCAGTCATGTTCCTTCCAACAACTCCAAAGGCTCAGCACCTAAACTTAACATCGTGTGTAGCTTGTTTCAGACATGTAGGAACAGAAAAAGAGACTTGTAGTTTGACAAGCAGCCATGCTGTACCGATACTGACCATCAATCAATAGCTTTGCCCCAACAGCCGCACACTGCTCTCCAACTCTGAGCAAACCCGCTGAGTCCTGCATGTGGCCTAACCAACGGCTAGTTTGCAGCTCAGAAGGCACAACATGGAAGACAATATTGGAATTATCTGAGTTTTCCTGGTTTGGTGGAGCTAGCCATCTTCACCTCAGGCCCCTGTGCCAGGCGAGCAGGTCCTGTCCTGTCCTTTTGACCCTGTTAAGCCAATCACTCAAAATGTTGAAGTAACAGGGATTACTGGGATTTTGTAACTGTGATCTAATTATGGGACTTCAAATAGTAATCCATTACACGACTTGTTTTTGAAAACATTTTTTCAGGGCCCACATAGAAAACCATCAGCACTGGGAAGGACACTGGATGTTCAAACACTCCTATGACCACTGCTGGGCAAGTTACTTGAAAATTGGTAATCAATTACTCATTACATATTATCAGTTGAAAAAATTGGCGTTACCTTCATCCTTCAGCCCCTGCAGCAAACTCACATCTCCCTTACTAGAGTCTCCATAGAGGCAGAGAAAACAGAGACAAGAGTAATATCAAATTCCTGTAAGATACATTAGTGAACAAGCCAAACACCAATTTTTGGGTGTTTGGCCGAGTGTTCCTGGGTTAACTGCAATGTAATTACTGAATTACAAATTTATAATCCCATGCACTACTCATTCAAATGTATTCAAATTACTGTAACATAATGCTTCACTGTCCAACACCACTCCAAACCAGCAAAAAGATGGATCACAAATGTATCATAATAATTTGGCACAATAAAGAAGTGTAGGTATTTATATGGAAATGTTGCAAATCAGAGGTATACAGGTAGTGTTGACAGATGCCTTTAGCCAAGCGCCACCGGAAGATTGTGTTAGTCTTTGTCCATTTTTTCTCTGTCTGGTTTTCTTCTTCCTGTCTCTCTCATTCATTGCATTTTCTCTACATTCATTTCTTACCTTTCTTCCCACAAAGTATGCAGTAAGATATTCCCCTGTTCTTCCATCTATGATGTTTAATGCAAAGTGATTGGACGCTATCTCTAAAAGAGTTTTCAGCAATTATTCTTGGTGTATGTGTATGTATGTGTGTTCTTCTGACAGGAGGTAAATTATTTTCCTGCCAGAAGAATCGTGCCTGCGCTTGTTATTGAGTCTCCACAGATGGTTGGGAAAGCCTCCAAATCATTTTATTAAATACTATATCTTCTCCTGTGGTGCTTTGTTTTGTTTGTGTCTCATTTGATGTTCAAGGGCAGATCCTGCAGGAATAACAGTAGACTAAGCTTGTTCTTTTTGACCGGCATGTCAGAGGCCATTCAGCACTGTGGCACAGTGAGCTCAGGTCAGATGTGTTAAGGAAATCAACGCTGGGTCAGTTAAAGGGGGCAGAGGTCAATGCCATTTTTATTTAGACTCCCACTTCAGCTACACTTTTGACTGGTTTCCATCTCCAATGGAGAAGCAGGTCTCTCAGAGCGCTGACTCCTTTTGCTTGTTCAGAGAGGGCAAATTGTTTCTCAGCTCTTACATGATAAATCAGGATCATCTTTTATCAAAATGCATGTAAACTGAAATCACTGAGCTCCTTGAACTTCTGGCATCTTCTCAAATGTCTGAGAAAGTTTTCTTATGATTTTTCAAAGCAATCAGTACTTCAGAGGTTTGCTTTGTCACAGAAATTGCATCTGCACTTACACAAGCTTGCTGCACTCAGCTTTTCTCCTGTAGTACTACAACCACAGTCAGCGGCAGGATCCGGAGCCCGTGAACATTTTTGACATGTAGTTATCCCACTAGACATGGTTGGGAAATTGATTTTTCACAGATCTCAGAAAGGAAATGACAAGGAGACAAATCAATTTTTTGTTTTTTGTTTATTGAAACAATTGTCTCCTTTTTCACTGTGTGACTACCTGCAGCCATGAAGAAGGCACGCAGCATCTGTCAGAAGACTCTATTCACAAAACTTGTGTCTTTATAAATTTACTACCAAGCTGTAGAAGCACAAACCAATCTCAAAGGAAAATGAAATCTTAAAAAAACCAAAAAAAAAAGTGAAGTCAAAGCCACACTTAACTAAGTTGCATTCACATTTTTGAAGCGGTGCCTCTTATGCGCACCTCAGTAACAAGCAGCTGATGCTGAATAGCTTGAAGTGGTAATCTGCAATATCCTAATTCATTTGTGTTTCTGTACCTTTGTTGCTGAGCGCCGCTTCCTGTTGAGCTTTTGCATTAGGGATTACAATAATGTCATCACCTGCAAAGAGGTGTTCAGCGCACAAACAAATGAACAATTAAACACTGTGTCCTCAGGGTGTACTGATTACATTGAACCATTGGTGTTACTGACCAAATAGGCAGGTTTCTGCTGCAGAGCTCCCATCAGTGACGGGACACAGAAAGCTACAGAAATAAAACATGATGTGATAACTGTGTTGCAGGTGGGTATGTGCTGAGCTACTGATCCACAAACAGTTCTTATGTAGGCCTAGTTTTGAACTAAACCGAACAAAAACTTTCAAACCAGTAACAACCACCTGAAGACAGTCAGAAACAGCTCAGTAATGACACAGTGTTCTGTATGGTGATTCAGTTTTCTGGATGTGGGTACTGACGCACATTGGAAATTCAGCTACACCAGTGACTGGAAGCCTTTAAAGTGAAGTGAACAAAACTATTGGAATTATGAAGTGATTTACAATTTCCACTCGACTACTGTGAGAGTTTCTGAAGGTGATGCAGTTTTCTGTGACTGTTCAGCAGTGCTGGCTATCACTGCTCATGCCAACTACAAAGCTAATACTGCATGCAAACAAGAACAAATCAGAACTGTGTAGCTAAAATGCAACTGGATGTAAGTTGACTGCATAATATGCAATATCAGTAACAATGAGTGAAAGAAGCAAAGAAAGCATTGACTGATTTAAAATGTGAATGCGACTGATTTTGTCTCAGAATAAGAGACAGGGAGAGAGGAAATTAATGTGAGAGCCAGTTTTTGAAATGGCTGAACACTCAGCCTTATTTTGAAAAGGTGTGGAAATGCTCTGATTGACAAGCCAGATGTCCCCCTCCAGCTCCCCCATGGAACACCAAGCACACAGCTGAGCTTAAGGAAGCAAGAATGTGAGGAAAAAATGAGCAAATCCTCGACTTCTTCTTTTGGCCGAGTGGCTCCGCACCGCACTTCTCTCTCTCTCTCTCCCTCTCTCTCTATTAAAAAGAAACACATGTAGTGTTGGGGCGTCCAAGTATGAAATTCAATTCTCATCCCCAAACTGTGTTTTTATTAAAGCTGCTACTATCACAGCAAGCAGGCGGGCCTGGCCAGCTCAGCTTGGCTCGGCTCGGCTGTGTGTGTACATACTGTACAAGGAGGGAGGGGACAGAGAGTATTAGGGAAAGAGAGTGCAGCAACGAGGACGAGAGACAGAGAATGGTTGTGAGAAAGAGAGAGAGGGAGGATACAGTGTGAACGAGGCAGCGAAGGATTGGGGCAGGCGGCAGCAGGGCGACAGAGGGGCTTAATTTGCCCAAAATGCAGCTCAGCCTCTTATGCAATTTAACCAGGATGTGCTTGACTTGAGCTCAGGTTACCACCCCGGCATGGCCCGGTGCACAGAATCAATTGCACATTGGACATGCAGAGAATTACGCTGCAGTCTTATTTGCGCTGTGTATATTATTTTTTATCGCTGTGATAGCATTGTCCTCAATTATGACATAATAGCTGTAAAGCCATCATCAGAAGCTGTGCTCTCATTTAAAGAAAGTTTTCAGACATCAAGTAAGAAAAGCAAAGAAATATTCATTCTGTACTGCTGAAATGCATTTAGTTAACCATGTCTGAATGTGTCAAATGCTCATGCAGTCCACCACTTATACACAACAAAAATCAGCTCTGATGTGTCTGTAGCCTAACTGTGCTGTGTATTGAAAATCTGACACTGTCTGTGGTGCAGATGTACTAGATGGATTTTAAAGCCGTTCACATGTTCATGAGTCAGTTTGTTAGTGGCAGGTTAATGAAAAGTACTTGGTTACTTAGAAGAAGCAGTCTTGTCATCACTGGCAGGCTCCCATTGGGCCACCCGCCCTATTAAAAATTAACAAATTGCCTACTGTGTGTAGACGCTGACGGAGGACTCAGCTGCTGCTTTGCTAACATGCTGGTTTCATGATGCAGTTTGTGAAGATGTGTGTTAGATGATCTACCTTGATAGAAAAACTAACAGTGAAAACGGCATTTTTTAGGTGCCAAGTTTCAGTTCACGTGTGAGGTTTCTCTGTTCAAATCCAGCAGACCAAACGAGCCAGAATAGATTTTAGAACCCTGTACCCAGGCTACTTAGGACACACCTTTTATAACTTCTGTGATATGGACTTGGTAGAATCTTTTTTAGCATATGTGGTACTTTTGTACTTGGCACATCAATGTTCAGGATTTCCATTCAAATTCAGTTCAGTACACTTTTTATCAATTCAATCAATTATATAATTTCATTAACATGTTTTTTTTTATGCCCATCTGTGTAATTTCATTACTGCTTTACAGCTTGAACGGTTGTGTTTTGAGTAAGTAGAAATCAGAATTGTCAAACACTCACCCACTGTTAGATCTTTCTGCTATGAATCTCCCCCTTCTCCTTCCCAACAGTAAATACACAGTCAGGGTCAGTTGACCCTGTCTATGCCTCAGAGAAAACAACGCATTGTAGCTAAACTATTCTGACAGGCCTGCCCTTTTTACACATGAGGAAGATGAAGAAGGGAAGGGAGAACGGGGCGCTGAGTTGGTGGGTTGGTGGTGGAGGAGGGGTCATCGGGGAACAATGCAAACAAGTGAGGGGTACGGGAGGGAGGACAGGATGGAGAGAAAGTGGAAAGACAGCAGTGGAGGTCATAGTGGAAAACAAGTGGCAGTGTGACTGCGAGGCTGGCTGTGCGGTTGCTTGGCTGGCTGATTCGGAGGGAAGCTGTGCCACTGGCTGGCTGAATTTGATGCTTGCAGGATGCATGGGTGACAGACTGTATTTCTGACCAACAGGCTTGCTTGTTGATTTGGTGGCCAGCTACATGGCGGGCCTACTGGCTGCTGGGTGCTTGACGGGTGTAAAGGTTGGCTGGCTGTCTCTGTGGATGGCTAGTTGGCTGTCTTTGCATTCATTATTCATCCCCTGGATCTGATGATGTGGGTCAAGCTCAGTTCTAGCCAGCTGGGGCTGCAGACAGGCAAAGAGGCTCTGCAGTAGGCAAGACCCTTAAGCTACAGCCTGCAGCAATACAGCACAGGCTGCAGCATCAGCAGAATCCCAATATACTGTAGTTTACAGTATTTCACTCTTTGTTTGTTTCAACCCGGGACATAAAGGCTATGCTTAATGTGTGCTGCCAAACTTTACAGTCGTTTCAGCCCCTAACTTGCTGTCTTACCAAGAGTTAGATGTCAAGATTGATGTCGCTTACTTTCTATTCACACTCTCAAATCTGAACAGTAAACACGAAGCTACTGATACCTGATACCTATCAGCTATCCTGACTCAGTGTGAAGGTAACAAAATCTGCCTACCAACACTTCTAGAACTCATTAATTAACAAATGATACATTGTGTCATTTGTTTAATCCATACAAAAACCTCAAATAGTAAAAAAAGTAATAAATAAAACAAGTCACCTTTTTATGGTGGTTTATGTGCTGGACAGTCTTGGCAGGGACCAGCGACTTTCTGGAGTCTCCTCCTGGTAACTTGTTCCTGTCAAGAAATAGTCCAGCACATAACCTCCCATTAAATAACAAACATTTTTAGACATTGTTTTCTTGTGTAGACTCAACAAACAAGATATAAGATGTTAATTTGTGAGCTTTAAAGGTACTAGTAGGAGGATTTTGTCACCTTTGGACAGTCAGGCCAAACTGTTTGCCTTCGTTTCGAGTCTTGAGCTAAGATTAACTATGAGCTGCTGGCGGTAGCTTCATATTTACCATACAGACATAAGAGTGGTACCAAGCCAGTCTTCTAATCTGACATATGTTCATTCTCAGGCAAAAGAGCAAATCCAAAAACAATTCTTTAACGAGTTACATGTCATAGGCCATCTCTCTATAAACTGCATGGCCTGAGAACACAAATAACATAATAAAAGCAAAACAGAAAACACATGAAGGTATACTAAGCAATCAAATTGAAACACCTCTTAGTTTACGAGACTGCAGTATGTGGGCACAGATAATATTTCTGAGGCATGATGAAGCAGAATTCTAAACACAGAACTTTGATTGAGACTTGTCCATCCAAATCAACTTTGACGAGTTATGTCATCCTTACATAACAGTTTTGACCCAAGGAAGCAGTCTGCCCTTGTCTCCCTCTTCTTTCCTCTATCACTGTCTGACTCTTGGTCTCTCTTTCCTTTTGGAATCAGAATTCGAAACATCATAGCTGTGCTAAATAAAGACATCAGGACAGCATCGACTCAGTTCTGCAAACGCAGCTGATACATATTGTAATGTACATACGCCATGACTTAGCTGCAAACCCATTTTCAGCTTCATTCTGATGTAGATATCAGTGATGGTAAAAGAAGAGGAGATACAGAGTCTGCTTCATTTTCTCCAATCTACAGGGAGTTTCTTACTACTTGCGGAACCTGATATTTGGCAACTGCATTTTGGTTACTCAAACGACTTCCCATGTAGCTGACACAATATGACTGACCGATTCCATAACTACACATTGAATTCCTTCACAGATGTCACCATTGCCACAATATGGGCCCCATAGGATACTCACACACAGCAATGTAGGCCAGCCAACAATAAGCTGCAAGGCAGAGTAATAAAGAGACAGTAATGAAGGAACAAATGAAGACACCCCCAAAGAGAACAAGTAGCTTCAGAAAACTGATAACTTCACAACTGAAAGCTTTATTTGTCTGTGTCTTCTTACAATACATTTCAGGGAAGGTGCCTGTGTGTTGTTGCCAGCCAGAAACACAAGGATTTAGAGTCTACACCACAGTCACTTGTTTTCAACCAAATATGGCTCCTTTGAAGGGAACATTGTAATTGTCACCAAGGTAAGACAAATGTACTTCTCAGAGAGACACCACTGCAGCTATCACAGGCTTTGCAAACAAGATGGCAACCAGACTTGTTCCCCACTGAAAAAAAAAAAAACTAAAATCAAGCACAAGGCAACTACACAGCCATATGGAGAGGAAAATTACACTGGGGTGGCTGTGGCTCAGGAGGTAGAGTGTCTTGTCCATTGATTGCAAGGTTGGTTGGATTCCATGCTCCTCCTGTGCACATGTCAATGTGTCCTTCATTATGACACTAACTTCCAGGTCAGTAACTTGCCTGGCAACTTGGCTACCACAGGTGTGTGAATGAGCAAATGAGAGGCAAAATTGAAAAGCTCAATCCATTTACTATTTTCATCTCATGTGAAATGGACATGGAGCATTGACATTTGAAGGAATGAATTTTTCTTATTTAAGGATGTTATCTACAATTGAATATACTTTCCTGGGTAGAGCCCTTACTGTAGAGTTGCAATGGTATAAGATTTTCACAGTATGATAACTGTGGAATTCAGGAAATATCACAGTTTCACAGTGTCATGGTTTACGTATAACGCAATTATTATTATTGTTGTCAGTTACAATTATGCTTAATGAGATGAAAACTTAATATAAACTTGAAATATTTTCTTAATAACACCAACACACTAGAAATCAGTACTGTGGATAAGCATATATACTTGGTATGATAATGTCAAATCTCATGCTGCAGTATACCATCAGACCAGTGTAACAGCTGCAGTACAACTGCAACCTAACCTCACTGATTTGGTTTTCACTCATATTCTCTTCACCTTGTGAGTTTTTGAATTTAGTTATTCATGGCCATCTTTTTGGTCTATTCTCCTGTAGTCATCATTGCCTGTGGTGATGATACATAAATCCACAACCTAGATAATTTCACAAAAGCAAAAGGTTCAATGAGAGAACTCCTCAGAGAAAACTGAGCTATTCTCTTGGCTGGGTCCTGGCTGTAACCCTTAAAAATATTCCTTTTCGATCCTGATCTACCTCAACCATCCTTTTTACTACATTTATCTGCCTTTCTTCTGCTTACAATTTTTGTCTTCCTGTTTTTCACTTCCAGCCCTTCCTTCACTCCAAAATACAAGAAATAAAGGGTTTCCTTTACACACCATATGTCACAGGTCCTGAACTACATTTGTCCAAGAGCCAAAATTCTTAATTGACAATGAAATTGAAAATAAAAATTACATTTATTTAGGCATAATTAGCCTATTATTGTTTACTAATTGCACTTCTTTACAATCATATTTTCATGTTTATTAGCGCATATCAGTGTGAACACATTGCCAAAAAAACAATAATGACAACTAGACACTTGACATATGACAAACTAGAAACTGTTCTCAGACCTCTGCAAAAAAAGCAGTCAGTGCTCATAGTTCAACTACCAATTAATGAGCCCTTACCGCAACAAAAACTCTTTGGCATCTCAGGGAACAAACAAAAATATTCAGTTTGAGACTCACTACAACAGTTGCCAATGAAAACAAAGTGGTCTTGCATCTAATAGACAAGCTTTGAGATTCTCCATCAACTCCAACTTTTCAGCTCGTTGCAAAGCTAATGGATGGCTGCTCTCAACTTCGTCTTTGAAGTTGAGATGTGTTTGGCTGTAGTGTTACCTGAGCACATTTCATGAATTTGTTGATATCTCGCCCACAGGTGTGAGTTGATGATTACTGCTGTATGTGATTAGATAATACAATATTTTCCTGTGTCCTGAATGAGTGATTTTTTTCACTGATTACTATCAAATCTGGATGTAAATATGGAATGTAAATAATTTATTTCTTCCTCTCTGTATCCTCTACAAGTGACCTGACTGTCCATTCATGGCAACTCAGAATCTCTTATCCTTCTCTGACATCCTGCATTAATTCCAGATGAAGTGAGGAGTAGTGATGGAGATTTCCCCCATGGCGAGAAGGAGATGCTGTGATTAACACCAGGGAGACGGAAGGCTTGAAAGAGGAAGAACACAGGAGAGGAGGATGGGGTTGAAATAGAGCAGTGAAGTCAGAGATGAAGGGGGGAAATGGGAGGGAACTACATGAGAAGAGAGAAGATGTAGGGTAAGTTGGTGAACATGGAAGGTATAGAGGAGATGACCATGTGGGTTTTTGAATGAAAAGGTGGAAAACTGCCATTTAACCTTCTCAATGGAACAATACTTTTCAAAATTACCACTGAAACACATACAATAAAAAGTTAAGTTAACCATTGAGACACTAATTTAATGAAAATAAGAAAGACTGTAAGGACTCTCTGAGTGAGACTTGTTTTTAGCCATGCTAGCTTTTGGGTCATTCAGTTCACCACTTGGGTCTCTAGACTAAAATATCTCAGCAACCATAAGATGGATTCCCATGAGCTTTTGTCCAGACATCAATGATCCCCAGAGGATGAATCCAGGCAGTCAAAGTTTTCACTTATCCTGTGAAATATCTTAATTACTGCATGGAAATATTTTACCAGGATGAATTCATGGAACATTGTCTTATTTCACACAGACTGAAGCTGTGCTTATATTGGTTGATTGTCATCAGCTGTTTCTATGCCTCGCAGTGATTGGCTCATTCACAGCCCTGTGACATCCAATCATATTTATGCCTTTGTACAGCATGAACATTATAACCTGACACTCATCACTTCTTGCTCTGCTGATCAAGCTCTTGCCAATGCTCACACAACTCCCTCCACCACCACAACTGCCTCCTTGTGTGGTACTTTGTATTCCTGATTTAACTAAAATTAATTTTTAAATATGTTTATTGAAGGGATTAACTCACTTGGAGAATTCTCATTGCTGCCCAGATTCTTTGAGAAATCCCTCAAAAACAGAGCCTTTTCAGCTTCTTTGACTGTACTTTGTGTTGAGTGCTAATAAGCAAATAAGACAGCAAACTGAAATGGTGAATGCAGTCAACAGTACGTGCTAAACATCAGCATGTTAGCATGCATTTATCTTAAAACACCACCACAGCCTTACAGTACTTCCAGTGTGGCTATAGACTTTAATCCAGCATGTAGCATTGAGAGGAACTGCTTCTCAAATCTCTTCGATGGTGATAGTTTGAACAGAAAGACGGGTGGAATTTCAAGACCTGAGACAACTCAATTACAGAATTCAGAACAATAAAAAAGAGTTTTGGCTTCATACTGTCAAGCAAGTTACTTCCCTAGTTCAGTCAATCTTTAGATGAAGAGACAGTTTTAGTTTATACTTTTGTTATCTATAAGAATGTTTTCTGGTCAGCGGTGTCCAGCCCCATGCCATCAACCAGCCTGCAGGCTTTCTTTTTCCTTAGATGATTTCACACAACTTCAACAATTTGGCCTAGTGTGAATGAAAATCAGCATATTCTCTGACACTAGGCAAATTCTGGACACCCGTTGGTTCGAGAGAAGATTGAATTTTGCTATAATTGTTTCCAAGAAGCATTAGATCCACAGGATTTTTACGGCCACTGGTTCCCTTGATATGACTGTGTCATAAGTGAGGCTCTGGACGTGCCTGTCAGTGCGAGAGTGCTCTATCTCCCCTGCCTCCAATCCAGCTCCAGGAAAATGCCAGGTTGAGTTTTCAGCCTGAGTGCATGGGATGTGCACGGTGCAACCATCAGTGTCAGCAGAGTACAGTACCTGGAGCAGCCCCAGTCAAATCGCTGACAGGCTGGAGAGATGGGAGATGAGAAGAGGAATCAACCTGTAGTCTAGCCGGCCAGTCAGTCAGCGGACAGTAAGTGCACATAAATTACATTAAAACATTTTTGTAATGACATTTTTTCAATATTTATTTCCATCAGTTGTTTGATTGGGAGATGTGAGCGAGGATATCAGCTAAGCTTTGCTTTTTGACCAGGGACTAAAATATAATTTTATTGTAGCTCTGTTTGTTGAGCAGATCTCAACAAACAGAGCTAATTTTGGCAGCTGAATTTAGGGAGTGGAGATTTAGTTTGTTCATACACATACACACACAGTGCCCACTTTGCTCTGCAGTAATACAACCCTGATTCCAAAAAAGTTTGGACACTGTGTAAAACATAAATATATTTACAGAATGTGATCATTTACTAATCCTCCTTGACACATACTCTACTGACAATATATTTAATGTTTTACCTCATCATCTTAAAGGACCAATGTACAGGATTTAGGGGGATTTATTGGTAGAATTGGAGTATAATATTCATATTCATATTTTCATTAGTGTATAATCACCTGAAAATAAAAATTGTGTGTTTGTTACCTTAGAATAATATGGCTCTCCACCACAGAGCAGCAAAAGCTGTCGGAAACATTCAAAAGCATTTGCCATCCTATTGCTGGAGACTAACTGCTACAACATCAAACAATATCAAAACAGTAAAATTCCTCAGTAAACATGTAGGGGAAGATTTAGGGTTGACAGCCTACATCAAACTTGAAAAAGTTCCTTCTGATAACCTATAAACATTGGAGTTAGCCAACTAAAAGTAATGTTAAATCTACAACTTTTGATAGTGTTAAATTACCTTTTACAGATGTCTGCGTGCTGGGCTACATGTTTTTGCCCAGCTGTTTTATTGCTGCTGCTTCTCCATTTTCAGTGGGATTCTGGATGCATTTAGTCTATCAATATGTTGCTGTTCTTTTCCAGTGAACCACTAACGTTAGCTAACATTATTGGCGGAGACCTACTTTTTCTGATATGGAAGATGCCGCTTTTTAGTGCAACAGATCAAACAGCTAAATCATTTTTCTATCAAGGATGAGATTTTTGGCAGCACGTGACACTGTCTTACAGATATGGTGCATGCAATGTGTGATTCCAGAAGGCAGGTCATTCAATAAAAATGTTGAGAAAGTCTTCATAGTTTCGCTGATGGCATTTAAACTGGATGGAGGCTTTAGTTGTCAACTGAGCACTCAGAAGTGGTTCATTGCCTTAGACATGTGAACTAAGGCTTCTATTGTAACTTTAAATATCTCTACATTCTTATGGATTTTTTATTTTATACCTTCACAGTGAGTCAAATCATTGGCTTGTGGATTAAAATGCAGCAAAGTAGTGCACAATTCTGTTTGTTTGAGTCTAGCAGTTTTCTTAGGGGCATATATACATTTTTGGAAAATGTGTAGTTATACCCTTTGCCCATATCCTGTGCACTTTAAATTCACCTCTTTCAAGTCAGTGCTTTAGAACTAGTATTCATCATCATACTCAGGGGAGGGAGACACTATTTACTGTCAAAAACTGAAAGAAAAGACAACTTTACTTTACTACTGCCATCTAGAATATGTGATATATAAGGTACTGCTATAGTTTGCAGAGTTGTATCAGTGTAGTGTGGTGCAATTGTCTGGTCCATTGGGCTATTTTTTGAGCAGGCACCCAAGACTATTGTTTCTCGAAAGAATGATGGCAGGATCCAGTGTCTCTGAGTAGACTTCATGTTCTTGTCTGTCTGACTGTGTGTCTGTCTACGGCCGTCTGCTGCTCAAGAGGAGATAACTGAGCTTTTTCCTCAGGTTTCTCATCCCAGTTTTGCTTTTGGAAAAAGCACATCTAAGCACTTTTTCCTCCTCCCCATTAAAACCTGTGTCCAATGGCAGTTTCTGCAGATGCAGTGATTTTCAATCCTTCTGCTGTTACTCATCTTTGTCCTTCTCTCCAAATCATTAAAGATTTGCCTGGACTTTCTCACTGTCTTTAAACACAATTTCTATTTTCCTTCCCTCTCTGCTTTTTCTCTCTGTCTTTCCCACTTTATATCCTCCTCATTTCCTTCTTTCCTCTACTTTTCCTCTCAGAACTCAGTCTCCTTCTCCCAAAACAATAATAACAAGCTTAGTGATGCAGCTCGCTGACCGGCTCATACTCCAGAAGGAACTGAATCCCACAGCTCAACACCAACAGATAATCCTCTCTACAAAGCCAGCCTTCCCCTTCTGGAACAATGCTCTCATTTACAGCAGAGTGACCCTCAAATTGATGCAGGAAAAGGCTGAAAGTAGGGAACGATGGAAGAAAGACATACAGACAGACTGTAGGAAGTTCAGCGCTAAAAATTAAGCCTGAGAAAATGGCAACAAAAAAAAAGTTAGACTTTTTTGGTCATAAACACTGGCATGTTCCTCCATGCTTTAAAACAACAAAGAAAGGCCAATTTCTAAGCCTTAACATGACTGCCATACTCTTGTGCCAACCCCATCACCAACCATGTGATGCAGGGACACTGGAAACCTTGCCCTTCAACCTGATGACAGCCAACAAAAACACAACGGCAGCTGTGAGGCCCAAACAAGAGGATGCATTATTAGAGTGTTCTTCAAAGCTGTAACCATCAGCTGGGTTAGGAAACCCCAGGAAAAACACACACACACACACACACAAATGCAGGACACAGACAATCCTATGAGTGAGACATCGACCACTAAGTCACCTGTACTTACTTGACTTTTGTTCTATGCCAATATGTGCCAGTAAATCATGCTTCACATTAGTTCAGGTAGGACAGTTACGCATATACTGTGCACATTAAACAGATCGATAAATACTCAAAAAAAAAAAAAAGCAAACATAATCAGCTGCAAGCAGAACTGTCCGTGTGCTCATTTATTCTTACAGTTTCTACCCATTTCACACTGCTGTTTTGGTAGATTCTCACCTTCTGTCTCAGTCAGAAGAAGAGACCCTCCTCTGAGTCAGGTGAAGGATTTTCTCTGTCCACTTCAATCCAAACCCGCTATCAAAGCTGCTGTCTGGTAAATAAAAGATGGCTGCTGTGCTTCCACTGCCTCTGGAAGGCAGCATGAAAGAAATGAGTTTACTTGCACTAGTGATGTTCTGCTGTGACTCCTTCCTCAAATTTTGATCCCAGATGACTTTAGTAATGTATCAGTTCATTGCATTATGAGCTGTAACTCTGGCCTTTATCCTGACAGAATGTGGATTATTAAAGGGTACATGAATACTGAACCACACAGACCAGACAACTGCTGCTGCACTGTTGTCTATGGGTTCAAACTTTCAGTCCTGGGAGTGTTTTCACTTGATAGTTGATTTGGAAACACCTGCTGTGATGTCACTGATTAGGGTGTGGCCAGAAGGGAAACATGCAGCCTACAAACAGCAACACTTTCTTATATGTAATTCAGAGATGACTTTATTGTTTATTAGTCACATTAAGTGACTGATATCTCCTCTAAACAGCAGGAACATGTCAATGTATGTATTTTATTATGTTTAATTTAAGTGTATTTTAGACACATGCTGCATTCACATTCACAGGAAAAACATGTTGCTCTTACTTAGAAGGATTCATTCATTATTCCAACATGGTTCATCCCACTGCTAGCCTTGTAGTCACACCATTTAAAAAGCCTAATTTAGCTACTTTTCTTGTGTGTGACGTCTACATTTTTCTTTAATTAATAGGAGATGCCTATTGTAGCAGAAACTACCACAGAAGCAGTTCTGAGTACCTCACCAGGGGTTCGTAATGTATGTTTGTCTGTGGAAATATTTCATCACCATAATGGCATCAAAGTCATGCAAGGTGCAGTCATGAAACTTCACAGGTGTGTGGTTGATTTGAAAATAAAGGCAGAGTTCAAAGATGATTGTGGGGCATTATGAAAAGCCTTAACTCAGATCTGTTTTAAATGATCAGTGTACCCAGTTGCAATCATTCCCATCCACTCCAAGGCATTAGATAAAATTTGAAACCATATTGAAGAGAGTGACAAAGTTAGAGTTAGGGTTACAGTGAGACTGTCCACAATGAATGGAGCTCTGTGCAATGTACTAATGATAGATGCACAACCGAGTTTATGTGTGTGGTGTGACAACAAATTAGAGGAACAAAACAGAGAGAGAATGACCTGGTATGGGATCTGGGATTTTCAGCAGAAGTAAATCAGTACTGCTGAGAAGGCCAGTTTAGTGAGGGAATATGAGATGACTTGCTATCAAACACAAAAGCTCAACTAAACTTGCTAGGCAACATGTTGGATTCAAGAAAGGAGATATGAAAAAAATCTCAAATATAATATGCAAAAACTTTGGGACTGTTGCTATTGTTGAAACCTGCAGAGCAGTACAACAAATATATACCAATGCATGGAGATTTGTATAATAGATGCATTGTGAATAAGCGCAATGAAGTTTGTAAAGACTGAGGCCAATGTCAAGTAAGTAAACCTTAATTTCTGATAAGATCAAATTACAGGATATGCTGTATGCTTAAGTTACTTTATTATGAGCTGATATTGTTTTCTTTTTCTGAGTCTGCCTGTCTGTTTGTGTGTGTCATTGTGGCAAAATGGGAGCCTGGAGACACCGACTGTAGCAGGAACTACCACTTACGTGATTTTCAGTACTTTGGCAGGTGTTTATATGTCTGCCTGCCTGTCTGTCTGTCTGTCTGTCTGTCTGTCTGTCTGTCTGTCTGTCAGTGGACAGATATTGTCAATGCAATTATGTCACAACTGCTAAAATGCAGTCACATGAGTGAGTACTCATGTAATGTTGTAATCACTACTGAGTACTCATGGGTTGGAACTTCAGCATGTGACCAATTCCATTGGTCAAGTTTTTTTTTTGGACAGATAGTGCTTTTCTCGTGTTTCTTCAATCACAGTCGATTGTGCGCACTTATGGATGTACAGCTGGTGAGACTCAGGATTTGCTTTTTCTTACTCTGTTATGGACAAGTCAAAACAACATTGGGAGGTTCTTTCAGCCACTTACACTTGTGAACAGCTGTTAGCACTGTGCAACACAAAGGTACTCCCAGTGGAAAATGAAGGAGAAGGAAGAGGAGATATAGAGCTGGAGCTAAGTGCTGTGACATGAAAAGATGGTACAAACCATCCATACCATCTCTGATTATTATAATATGAGATCTCTCCCTAATAAGATGGAAGAGCTAACGGTGCTAACCAGACAGCAGAGGGAGTGCCAGAAGTGTAGCATCATGTGCTTCACAGAGACGTGGCTAAATGAACTCACACTGGACTCGCATGTTGCTTCGAACGGATTTCAACTGCTAAGAGTGGACAGGAGAGTGACAGAGAGCAGTAAGAGGAAGGGTGGGGGTATAGCGATGTTTATGAACAACAGATGGTGTAACCGAGGGCATATCAGTGTCAAGGAGCAGCGCTACATGAGAGTCATTAAGCTGCTAGCTGCAGTAGCATACAAGCTTCTACATACTGTAGTGTCTACAGGTGCAGACATCACACCCCCAGGCCCTCCTCCTTATGTCTGGAGACTTCAATTATGCTTCTCTGTCTTCCACTCTACCCACCTTCACCCTGTATGTGAAATGCCACACCAGAGACAGTAGAATATTGGACTTACTGTATGCAAATACAAAAGACACTTACAGTTCTTTGGCCCTCCCCCTGCTGGGACACTTGGATCACAACTATTGGCGAATAAACAACTGCCAACCAGGCATGTGAGAAGATGGTTAGAGAAGTCTAGTATGGCACTAAGGGACCTCGTCAACGTCAACATTCAGCACCACAGTGCTGAAAGTTTGCTGCTCAGTTAATCCAAGGACAATAAAAGTTATGCACTCTTGCAAAAACAAAACAACAGTCATCCCAGAGCACCTTGGTACCACGGTCATGGACCCAGCCACTAACAAGAAAGTTGTATGCCTCCATACTTTTGTATGCTTTACATTTGTTTTCTCGAGCAGAGCAATGTCTGAATGAGCAGGTATTTGGTTATATCTACTGCCTGAGTAGCAGCACAGCTTTCAGTTCAGCCAAAATATCTTTCCTCTTCATAACATAAGGGTCACATCCACCATATGTTCTAATTTTGTGGTTGTACCTTTCTCTCATAATTTCACCTAAACTAGCCCAGTAAGAACTTTCCTTCATCTCATCCATTGCAGTTTTCACTTCACTTCTGAATTTAACGTCACGTGACTGCAAACAACCTATTACCCATACCTTACCATGTGCAATTTAGAACATTTTCCATCAGCAATATTATTTTTTATACTCCTTTTGAATAAAATGTACATATATAGTTATTTTTTTATTTTTTATTCTCATCTCCGTCTCCTATTTTTATTCCTGCTATTATTGCTTGTTGTTTGTAACACCTTAATTTCCCCAGTGGGGGATTAATAAAGTTATATCTCTTATCTTATCTAACAACTGCTGAACCTCACTTAATTTACACATCCTGAAAGAGATGGACACAAGAAAACCAAGCCAGCCTGCTTTTGGTTGCAGGGTTGACCCAAATGCAGGACATAGATACAGAGGTAAGATGAAGTAAAGCTGTTCATTATCCAATCCAGAGGGAATGTGGGTGAAGTCGAGTGTAGCTGGCTGGAGAGGTGCAGGGATAGCAGCCAGGCATGCAGGCAGATGAGAGGCAACACACTGTAGTTGCAGCCATGATCCCACAAGGAGTGGGAGTGGAGCTGGGGTTGAAATTCGGCCAGGCTGATGAGCTGATGGACAGCAGGTGGGCAGGTTCAGCAGGTGTACCTCATCAGCAGGGATCCAGGAGGCGGGACAGAGAGGGACTGCCACGCCCACATCACAGACTCACAGACAGTCCCTGTGTTCGAAATCGCATACTAATGTGCTTTTTATACTAATGTACTTTTATATATAAGTATGATGTCAACAAGATTAGCAAGAGTATGTGGCCTGAGCTTACTGGACACACTGCATGGCAGTCCACCACGATCAGATGCCCTTTGTGTATGTTGTTTTGGAGGAACTGAAGGGACCTTGAACAGGTGTGAGCACTGAGGGTTTGATACCATGGAGGTGATGGAGCAACGACTCTCTATAACCACACCAAACCTTATCTCCTCATCCATCACACCATGGAGGCCTCTCCTCCACAACAGGAAGTGAGCACTCCCAATAGCTCCAAGATGAAACGTGAGTCAGACTGGCTCACATTTCTTAGAGAGTTTCAGGAGAGAGATGAGAGAGAGAGCAGTGAGAGGAAGAAAGGGAGGAGAGGAGAGAGACAGAGAGGCACTCGATAAAGACGAGAAGGAGGAGAGAGAGAAACGAGAGAGGACGAGAAGGCACAATGAGAGGAGGAACAGAGAATGGAGAGAGTGGATGGACAACAGGGCCAAGGAGAAACAACGACAAAGAGAGAGGGACAGTCGAGCCATGAAGAGAAGAAAAAAAATAAAGGAAATACGTTTTAGAGTGTTTCTTCTGTAATTATTAGGTAGTATTTATTCCTAGTAATGACACAATAGTGAAATAAAATGAGGAGATGTACATATGCATACATGACACCAATAGGTGATGTGGTCTGATGCTTGCACTGAGAACACATCAACCCCCATACTCATTTTAATCACTAGAAGTGATGGAGATAGCTCCATGCCATGTTGAAAGTAATACAATTGATAGCAATAGAATTATTAGGCTACCATGTAAATATTTATGTGAAGAGTTGAGCTGCTCCTCACACCACCTGGTGCAATTAAGGCAAACTGCAACCTTGAATGAGAGGGTTTCACAACACCAGATGGAGAATACTAACATGATAGGACTGAAGTCTCAGAAAGACAAAGGATAGGTTTCAGAGGAGATCAAGGTCAAGGCTATCATTGGCAACTTGGGTTGTTGAAAGGGTTCATGAAAATGAAGGACACAAACCGTGCAACTCAGGATGTGGAAGTTAAGGTATAGTTAAGAAAGGAAAGGAAGAATGTGTGATATTGGGCAGTTCACTTTGCCTTAAAATAATACTGGAAAATATTGTTGTCCAGTGTGAAAGTCTGCCTGTTTAAAATCTGTGTGAATTTACAACAAAGTACATGAGACTGTCGTGTGAAATATATAGAGCACCCTACACAACCCCCTCCATTATTCCTCAGCTGATGTTCCCATGTGTTCTCTTCTCCACCTGCTTCCACTGACTCCATTAGGTAAAGGGCTGAATATACACACACACAAGCACGCACGCACGCACGCACACACACACACACACACACACACACACACACACACACACACACATAGAATTCCGTTAATTTGTTGGAGAATTACCCTCGCCATAACCATAACCATAACCACTTGCATTTTGTCCCCACAAGGAGGGCAAATCCCCACAAAGTGTAAACAGATTTATGTTCCCACAATGTGAGAAATAAACATCCACACTCACACAAGCATTTCTGGAGGAGTGTCACAGCAATTGTCTGTGTGTCCCTACCTGTCAATCAAGCCTCCATTAGTAGCTACTTGGCTGGGTGGCTCGGGGTCCACTGCTGTAGATGTGGATGGGAGATGACAGCATTGCGTTTCCTCCTCAATATACACATGTTCCATCCGCGCGCGCGTGTGTGTGTGCATTAAACCTTGCCATAGCCATGCCAATGGTACACACTCAAAGACACAAAGCAACAAAGACACAGAAGCCTCAAGCGCACCTGTGCATGTGTGACGATGTTTGATTTACACAAGGAAAGCAAGAATGAGACCTTTTTCTCATCAGTCGTGTGTGTGTGTGTGTGTGTGTGTGCGTGTGTGTGTGTGCGTAGGTGTGCATGGGCATATAACGTTACCCCGAGCGATGTTGGATTTCTGCAGGATTTCAATTTTATGTAAAATTCTCATCTCATTTTGTGGACTCTAAGCATTAAAGTGTTTGTGAGTGCGTGTGTGTCCCTTGTGCCCCCCCTGGAGGCAGGTCGTCATGAATCATGTCAGAGCAAATCTGCTGTTTAAAGGAGGCCTCTGTACTGAATGGAAAGTCACAAACACTCACACACACACACACACACACACACACACACACACACACACACACACATACACACACATACATGCACACACACGCGTGGTGGCCAGTGGCTGGTTTGTATCCAGCAGCAGTGAATCACAGCGGTCATCACTAGGTGTTTCATATGCGGAGCATGACAGACACAGATGAGTGGAGGACTGCTGTAGCTTGCATCTTCTCTGCTCTCCTCTGCACCTCCTCTTTCCATGTTTATGTTCACACATTCTTCCTTCTCTCATCTCATTTTTGCACCTCCTTCCCTTCCTTCTGCACGTCCCTCATTTTCCTCTGCACCTCCTGCTGTGTATACACCTGCATTATTTTCTTTTGTTCCTCTTCTCCTCTCTACCCTGTTTTCCTTTTTTCTCCCCTTCTCTCATTTTGCCCATATTTCCTGTTTTGCTTTTGTCTATTCTGCACCTTCTTCCTTCTCCTCCACACTTCCTTTTTGTTCTGCATCTCCTGCTCACTCTTTTGCACTTCCATCTCTTACTCTGCACCTCCTTCATTCCCTTCTTACTACCTTTCCTGCCATTCTTCGATTTTTGACCCTGCTTTCCTATATTTGATGCATCTGGACTCATTTACACATACTTTCTTCTTTTCTGCTCCTTCTGTCGGTTCACCTGTACCTCCTCCCACCTCTCCTCTGCACTTCCATTTTCTTCTGCACCTCATTTCCTCTCCTTTAGCCTCTCCTTCTTCTTCTCGCTTCTTTAAAATGTCCCTGCTCTTCACTTCCACGTCTTTCTGCTGTCCCCCTTTCTGCCTCTACCACTATTTCTTTCTTTCTTTCTTTCTTTCTTTCTTTCTTTCTTTCTTTCTTTCTTTCTTTCTTTCTTTCTCCTCCATTACTCTTCCTCTCCCCTGCTCCTTCCTCACCTCCTTTGGCAGCCTACGGCACCACACCAGTGCCTGTAAGGCCAATATGAATGATGTGTGGCACAATGGCAGGTTGCTAATAAGTGATGTAATCAGAGGCCGTAACACAGAGATGACGCAGGACGAAAAGCAGCACAACCAAAGATGGTCAACCAAGCTCAAAGCAAAATCCTGCAAAACAAAAACAAACAACTATGCCTGCTTGGTCAAAAATAAAAATTTAAAACAGATTGATTCATGTTGAAGTCAATGTTTAATTCTAAGATAGTCAACCTGGTGTGATTAATCATCTGCCTGGTGCCTCCAGGTTGCCTCTTAGTTGCTGCCAGTGCATGTCTTAGTAGTTTGGATTGGATAATAACTTCTGTTAATCAGCTTTGAATGAATCCTCATTAATGTCTTAAGGGGTTAAATTCTTTATTTCCTTTTCAAATATTCTCTCTCTCTCTCTCTCTCTCTCTCTCTCTCTCTCTCTCTCTCTGACTGTTTATTTGGACATGTTATGAATGTGAATGTTTCAGGTACTAAATAAAATAAAATAAAATCATAGCTTTATAAAAGAAACATAGCTGCTCAGTGAGGATTATACCATAAGACATGGCATGAGGTTTGAGTGTGTAAACTGAAAGCAAGGCTGCCATCTATCGTCCCTACATTATGTCACCATGTGTGCATGCATCAAGGTGCTTTCCAGTGTGGAGCCACACAGGGATTCATTCATGTTATTCAGTTTTCCCTTAAAAATGTCTCTCATCAGATCCTCTGTGACTGATGTTCAGGTCAGGTTCAGTGTGTGTGGTTCCAACAGTGCCCTCACTTGTTGATTCTGAGCTATTTAGACTAAAACTTGACTTTCGCTGTTGATGTTTTTACACTGTTAAAACATTTTCTTTCCCATGTTTTGTTACTTTTTTGTTTCATTTTTAAATGGCTTCAGGGATACAAATGATAGCAAATGCTTTGATATCGATTTCTGCCATTTTTCACTATTTACAAATCCCTCTCTAGGCTGCCTTCATACCTTCATGACAGCAGTGGATCTAATGGGTGAAAGCAGTAATGATCTGAGATTTCAATGGATGCACCTCATAAACTGAATATGCCTGAATATACTGCATACCTCAAGAAATGTTCAATAATTCAATAGAGGACCGGACAAAGGACGTTCATGCACAATTAATACCAGTTACTTTTTGGCTATGGGCCAATCCACTGTGTACAAATATATGGAGCAAAAGTTTGTACTGTTATTGCTCAGATTTTCTTTAAAGCTCTGCAGTGAAGTTGTTTGCCTAAAGATCCGATATGTGCTGCAAGATCTAACCACAAAGTGCAATATGATGTTTGGCAAGTCTGAGCCTCTGAGTCAAAAACCAATATATTTCTTTACTTCTGACTCAATAAAGTTCTCCAGGAGAAAATTGCATTCCTCCAACGTGTGTTGAAGCTAAAAAATTATCTGGTTAGTTTTGCTTCAATTTTGCTGGATTATGTGATGGGCTTAGTTGTGAGAAGTTGCAGCAGACGAACGGAACAGTTCTTTGGAAATATATGTTTTCAGCTTTAAAGTGAAAATCTACCAGCGTGGAGGCAATTATTCTGTTGACATACAGTTTTCTTATCATCACAGTCATTGTGGTTGACGTCGCTCTATGTTTAAACATTGGTTTTGATGTTTGAACAGGATCCACAAGGTGACATAAACTTACACATGATGCAGTGTGAGTGTTGTTTTACTTAAGGGCACTCTCATTACTAAAGATGAGATGAACAGATTAATATATAATAATAAATGTGCTTTTGAGCGTTGAGATTTTTCATACAGACCATCTGAGCTATGATTTCTATAATATGCTTTTCACATGTAAACAAGAAAAACTTGGATGCTTGTTAACTGGTTTTGGAAGTCTGGTGTCTCCAGTTTGTAAGATATTTTATTATTTCTCCAATGGTGTTTTAGACCTCTGTTATCTACTGGCACGTTGCCATAGCAACCTCTAGTTAGGCTAGAAAAATACTACGAGGTTCTGATAAGACTTAGCCCCAATTAAGGCAGCCCACACAAATTTAGAAGGCCAGAGTGGAAATCACAGGGCCATTCTTCCCAGAGGGCTTTTTATTCCACAAATCTAATTTTGCATATTTGTCTGAAATGGGACTTTAACAAAGTAAAGCCTTACATGATTAGCTGTTTGACTAGATCAAGGCAAAATCTGAAATATTTATCCATACCTAGAGCATTGTGAGTGTGTTTGTCTGTGTATGTTGCAAGCCTTTCATCAGTGCAAACACCTACGGCAAGAGAGAACATATAAATCTTAAACACACACACTCATACTCTCCCAACAACTTACATGCTATCACAAGCAAACCTTCTTTCAACCCACAAACACACATACACAGAGAAAAACCGTGGGAAAACAAAACATAAAACTACTGAGAAAAAATAAAATAAAATAAAAAACTAGGAATGGAAAAAGACTAGCAGGAGTGTTTTTCCTCTTGGTGTTGTGTCAAGTGCTTGTCTGCCAATCAGAGGCAAACCAGACACTCTGTCATACACCATTAAATAGGGCTTGGTTCGAAAGCTGTGGATATAGCAATATAAAAAATGCAGTGTTGCTATAATTGGGTAAATAATGACATGTCCAGGGGGCAGTTGGAGGGAACATGAGACTGGCTGGTAGCAAATAAATAGATGTTTTGGCTCCTGGTTCCTTGTTAATAATGGATTTTTCAGGGTTCAGGTAAGCTAAGACTATATTCCACTATCCTCTTGTTAATTTGACCCAGCTGTTCAATTTATCATATATAATAATAAGGAGGGTTGCTGTGCTAATAAAAGTTCTATACAGGACTTCTCAAGTTAATGAGGCTGCATGCAGCAGTTTAATAACAACAAAATCATTTACATATATACATGTATGAGACATGAGATGTCAGTACATTTAATGTTACATGTTGCACATAGGAGAAATTGAATGGATCTATATACTTTAAAGCTTCACCAATCAATCATGTAGCATAAAGTTATTATATGTTATATTTTATAAATAACTAATTTGATTTATATTGGCAAATCATTACGTGCACTATGTTTACTGTCCACTACAGCACCTGCTGTTGATAACTGAAATAACATCAGCATGACAGCGCAGGTAATGTTATTAATGTCATCCATATCCACAATATTCACCAACACTCTCCTCTTATTTTCCAGCCTCTCTGATAAACAACAATACTGGATTTTTTAAATTTATTTATTTATTTTTTTAATTATTGTCTTCATCTTTTACTGTTGAGAAAATCTGGCATCACTGGCTGAAGTTTTAGCTTTTAAAGAATTTTTTAGAGTGATTTTCTTTCTTCCAGGTCCAGAACCACTTCAGCTCTGTAAAAGGTGATAACATATTTTTAAGTGGCTGAGTTTTTCTTATTGTGTATTCATCTCATTATTGTTACTCATTTTTAATATTAGTGTTGTGTTCCTGTGCCCTGTACTTGATGTGTGTTAAACGTATGTATAGTGGCTCACAAGGGCAAATGTGCTGCAACAGCCCAAACCATTTCTATTAGGAGAAACATGCTGTTGCCACAGAAACAATGTCAGTTGAAAACACATATGAAAATGCAAAACAAATACCACAATGAAAACACGCTGCAAATGAAAAAAGTGCTGCAGAAAGCGAAAAGAAAAACAGTAAAAAGAAACCCACCACAAATTCAGAAATATTACAAAAAAGAGAACTTTTAAGGCTACAAATCAACTGTTGAAAAATGAGCTCCCAAACTGTCATTGTTGGGAAGCTCCATAAGCACCTGTGGGGGCAGCTGCAGGAGCTAACAAGCTAGCCAGTCACATTCACAGACCCCTCTTAGCCCACAGTCACACAGAGCACTGCAGACAACACATAGAATATATATTGCTTCAGTGTGCTTCAGTGTCTGTTAAATCCTGAAATGTTCACTTAGTCTGCAATTCGCAGCAGACTGACTGAGCATGTGGTAGGCGGTACATCAGCATGTGATTCTGAACACAGATAATGTTTTTACAGTGTTTGTCAGTGTTTGGGACTGGTGATTGGGATTATTATGCATATGCGATGGAGGTGACTCATTTGGTGGGCAGCAATTATGTCAGGGTGGCCTTGGCCCCCCTGTCCCCCCTTGGCAGCGTCTCTGGCCATAGTAAATTATTGAACACATAATCACACTAACCTCTGCAATAGCTGGTACTGCTTCTCTGTCAGCGTCTGATGTCAGATGGTAGCGATGATGGTGATGATGATGCTACTAACAGCTTGTTTTCCAGGTTTTGGGTCAGTCAGTGTTGAGCAGGATTGACTCTTTGCAAGTTTTGAAAAGAGTTGCTCTCCGCAGAAGGTCTTTGTTTTGCAGCTCAATGATTTCTTGATGCAGGTTGTCAGGTACATCAGCTGGTTCCACATTAAACATTTGAAAACAGAGAGCAGAGAAGCTGCTGGAGCTTGAGGTTCAGCTCTGAGAGCTACTTGGTGATGTCCACCGTGAAGGTCAAATCACACACCTGCTATTACTGAGTTTCCACGTCTGGTTTTACTTTCATCTGTATGAATTATTCCTAACAAACTGACATTTTAGAGCAGTTGCCTGGTTCTAGCAGCTCCACAGCAGCAGCAAGGCTCTCCTTCACAAATTCTCCTTCTGAATGAGGTTTCAGCTTCTTAGCCATTAGCTCGCCCACCATAAAACTTGCCCTCACATTCTGACAGAGACAGTGTAATGTCTCTGCTGCTTGTTGGACATCCAAACTCTACTGAACTTTATCCAAGTACATTTGTCCTTGCAGCTCATCCAGGTTAGCTTGTTCGTAGCTGTAATGACTCATGAGATTGGCCTTTGTCCTCACTGCGAGCTCCTCACCACAAACTAACTTACACTGACTTGCCTTTTACTTCATCGAAAAAACAACTGTTTCACCATTTCTTTTGAAAAATGTGACATTCTGCATCTACTTAGGTTTTATTGACAGTTGTCATGATGCATTGAAGTGACGTGGGCCATTTCGTGTGTGTTGCGTTATGAACTGTCTCACCACCTGGATCAGACAGGCTCGTGGGCTCTATCAGGCTGGAGGCTGGAGCTTTCCTACCCTGACTATAAACTATAAATCCCCTTTTCAATTAAGTTTATTTGGTGTATCTAAGAATAAGTGTAACTTTCTGTTTACTATGGACATGTTAGCAACTCCTGATCATAAAGACATGCATTAACTTTCATTAACATGACGTCACTGAGATTACAGGAGGGCTTCAAGAGTATTTGGCTGATCATCTATTTAACAGTGAATCACACCAGACACAAAACCTCTAATGCAGTAACTGTCGGAGCACCATTAAATAAAGATGAATTAATGACATTTAAGCACCTTCCATTAGTACAACCAAATACACATGATATTAAAAAAAAGTACAGTCAAATACTGGGTAGATGGAATATACTGCATGTCTGTTTCAGCTATCCTAAACTGTTCATCCTCCCACCTTCACCAATTTTTCAAAAGAATTCATGATTGGAAATGTCAAGAGTTATGGTTGCAACTTAATACATCTATGTGGTTGCTGTTAGCAACAGGTATAACATCACACTTTTTTTTTTTCACTTGCTTGGCACCTTCTCCTGGCTGAAAAACATCAGGAAATGTATTAAATTAGTCCCTAATAGCTCTGTACAGGTAATATGCAACATCTTGGCCACAGTTAGTTATAGGTTTTAAACATTAACATGTTTATCAGTGCTCTCATTAAAAAGAAGGGCAGGAGAAGATAAGACATGTTTTAAGATCAAAGGTAAAATCATTAATGAAGGCATCAAACCTCAGATCCCGCATTCATAATGAGAGTTGTATCTACCCTCATTTTCTACTAAGATTTATTTCTGAAGCAATAATATAGTTTTTCGGTCTATCCTACCCAGAGTCTTCATTATCAAACCCATATTCATTCCCAGTCTTTTCACGTTACACCTGCTTTTCACTTCATCCCCTCTTCTCACTTCTCTTCTCACTTTTCTTTCACCTTCTGTTCTTTTTCAAAGATGTTACCATCCTCAAAGGCCTTTATTTATCCTCATTCAAGACAAGACTTAGTGATCTTCTGCCATTTGGAAATACTTTCACTGTGTTGCTTGTATCAAAATACTAAAAGAAATAAAAGTGACACCCAAGAGATTACAACATCTATGAGGTCATCAATATCACTGCAAGATTTTTTTTTTCTAAACATGTTTCTGTTCAGACAGTCCAAACAGCCCTGGAGAGTTGTAGCCGAATCATCAGACCATGTCTGAACATCTTTAGGAGAGAGCAACTCACAAGGATAAAGTGCATTCAGTTGTGATCAGCTGTCCTCAGTGGATGCAGGATCACAGATTCACAGCATGAGCCTCTCTGACAGAAAAATTGCACAAGTCAAGGATTTTGCTGTGCTTAGCGGGGCGAGACATACAATGATGAAAATTTCTAAGGGTATTTGACGTTGAGCATTTGTTAGTCTCCATAATGGGGATCAGACATATGGATTGTGTTGTCCGCATTACCTTGAAAAATATGCTATCTGCAGCAAGCGTCATAAAGCATCAGAACAAATAATAGGAACTCCTGAGGCATATCTGCAGGGCACAAAGACAGCAGCGCCACATCTTTGGTCCAATCTGATCAGGCCTCTATCAGGAGAATACCAGCGTTTTAACACCTTCATTTATGTCGAGACAAGACCCATCTTCTATCGATCTGCCAGCAATCCATGTGTCACAGTGCATGAGTAAAGGTGTGCTGAATCTTTCAATTATTACATCTGATTCCAAGTCCTTCCCAGCCAAGCATACTGTGTCTCTGTGATTGCTTAAATGAAATGCTTTGTGCCTTTGTAATTATTGTGCACATGCACCTTTTGTTAATTTTCTCTCATCTCACCTTTTCCTAATCTCCATCCTGCATGCACTGCTTCCCAGTTTGCTGAAAAATCCTGCTGAAAAGGGAGCCTTAAGAATGACAGAAGTGAAATTACACCAACTTTTAATAGACTAGATTTGGCATGACTGATAAAGTTGAGTTTTAATAATTGATTGAATCCTTCCACAAAGCATTGGTTAAATAATGTATATGATTATTAATTTTAGATTGCTTTTTGTTGCATACCCACACTGCTGGTTTAAGTTATTCTGATTAGACAAAGGCTGGACTTACGTGAGGTCAACACATTCAATGTACCAGTAAAGATTAAGGCATGGGTTGTCCTGCCCGAACAAGCGCAACAGAAAAGTGAGGGAGCTGCCAATCAAGCACAGTCTGCACACATCCACACAGTCCAGAACTCATGCAGTCCAAACTCCCAAGAGTGGGAGGACACAGTACGCTCAAGACCACTTTTCTGGCATCACCAGCTCAGCGAGGCGTAACTGTCTACATTTGTTGTGTGACAAAATATCCACTCCACAGTCCACAAACACTCCTTTTTCAGGAAAAAAACTATACAATTCTTGAAGATTTTAACTGTGTTGACCTTGAGACGCAATCAACAGATACAGCTGAGACTAAAATGGATCTTCCAAAAGTTATTATATGTGTTCATAATGCTACAGTGACGGTGATGTTTAGCTGGTTACATGTAACTGTATTTCCCCTGTGGTGTCCCCTTTGTTCATGGCTATGATCACATCATATTGCTGAGTGCACTTCATTCATTCATTCATCTTCATCCCCGATTATCCCTTTCGGGGTTGGGGGGGGCTGGAGCCTATCCCAGCTGTCAACGGGCAAGAGGCGGGGTACACCCTGAGCCGGTCGCCAGCCGACTGCAGGGCAACTCATACAGACAAACAACCATTCACGCTCACATTCACACCTAGGGACAATTTAGAGTCACCAATTAACCTAATGAGCATGTTTTTGGTCTGTGGGAGGAAGCTGGAGTGCCCGGAGAGAACCCACGCATGCACGGGAAGAACATGCAAACTTCGCACAGAAAGGCCCCGCCTGACCCGGGGATCAAACCGGTGACCTTCTTGCTGTGAGGCACGCGCACTACCTGCTGTGCCACCATGCCGCCGCTGAGTGCACTTATAGTCTTTAATCTTCAGGCCAACATCAGCACTTATGCATGAAACCAGCCCTACTGGGTGACCTGGGTCAGCCTTCAATTAAAGGATGTACTGTTAATAAGCATGTATAACAGACTGTATTTCCAACTTGACCTATTCTTTCTTTTCTTTAGTGACAAGGCGTTGAATCTCTCTTTCACACGTCCACCGCTACACCCACATGCACACACACATATAATTGCGTGATGAAACGCAAAGAAAGAGCTTGTTCTATAATGAGGTTTGTATGGGTCATCATAGCAGACATGAACCCTAATCATTTCCCACAAGCATTATCACCCTCCCTCAGTGCTCCTCTGAGATTATCCCCATGTTATCTGAAGAACATCATAGTGGTTTCGGTTAGCCTGTTAGAAAAATGCCTTTTGTGGGAGCTATGTTCAAGTCACACACATACACACACACACACACACACACACACACACACACACCATAACCACTATCTGCTTATTCCTAACCCTATACCTAACCTAACCTTACATAACCTGTAACCCTATCCTCAGTCTGCACCCTAAAATTTAGTGATTTACATTAAGGGGACCTGCATTTTGTCCCCATAAGGCGGGTGAGTCCCCACAATGTGACTGTGTAAACAGATTTTTGTCCCCACAGCGTGATAAATACCTGGTCACACACACACACACAAAAACACACAGCACCTTTGACAAACTCAGCAACAGCATATAGGTGTCTCTATTTCAAAAGCTGAAACCATCAAAATTATTACCTCTGCCAAGAAGGTTGCATTTTCGGTTCAGTTTGCTTAATGTTTGCTGTAATTGTGTTTGTCAGCACAATTACAGAAAAGCTATTGGCCCCATCCTGAAACTCAGTGAAAGGTGTAGCATGGACCCTATTGGCACTTGCTAAGTTGGTAAAATACAGCCAGTTAATAATAATGATTGCTCATTTGTTGCAAGGGCTGCTAATGCTAGTACTGCTATTTTGCTATCAACTGTACTCTCTGAGTTGAGTCTGTTGGGGTTCTTGTGGTTGTTGCAAGTGACAATACACACACACACACACACACACACACACACACACACACACACACACACACACACACACACACCCAACACACACACACACACACACACACACAGCACACAACACACAGAGTCTGAAAGGTGTGGAATGCTCCTTTCCAGCATGTCATCTGTTCCCAAACTTTACAGAAAGCTACTTCAAAAGGTTTCTACTTGGCTTTCCTGATGTGGCGGACATGTAGCACAAAACCTGATTCACTGAACGTTTATGAGCCTTAATAGAGGACTGTGCAGTATAATTTAGAGTAACACTGAAAAGTCATTAGAATGATATAAAATAAGTTAAAAGCAGTGTCTGAGACCGCTCTTAGTTTGGCTGCCTTAACAAATGTAAAGTTGTGGCTAAAAGCTCCACTAAATAGACCATATTTTTGGAGAATTTCCTATTCATGTATTTATTACTTCAATGTGAAAATTGTAGCAAATAACCTCTGTCCAAAGCACTGTCCACTGTCTCCTAGTAGATCTCATTATGTATTGCAACACTTTCTTTTGCTACTAATGAGTAAATCAATAAGAACAGGAACAGAAATCATAAACTGTATTTCTATTCCTTGGACTTCTTTGCCCCACAAAATCTGTGCTCCTGTTAATGAACTTTAGTTATAGAGTTGGCTGAACTGCATCCACTATATAAAAGACCCTGTTATGCTACATGGAGCCCCAGTGGGAATCATCCCTTCACCCAGAAATCCTCAGCAGAAAAGGATTTGTCCAGTTTTAACAAGGCCGGTGGACAGTACATTTGTCATTTTCCCCTTCCCTTCCTTCCTAAAAAAATACATTTAATAAGCAGGCAGCAAGTCAGAATTTTTTTGCCTAACAAGGTGGATGCCATTTAATGTGAGCCACCTGACAGTGGCTCTGAGTGCAAACATTTTGACAGCAGGTGAGTGGTAGTCAGTTTGTTCAAATTTAACAAGGATGGTGGACCGAGGATCGGTCTCCGTTCCTTCGTTTGCCTGTCTGTCACACGTCATCTCTCTGTTGATCAAATTCTGACAGCCTTGAGGGAAGGATGCATGCCACTGGTATCCAGGATTTCCAAAAATTACACCGCCCAGGGGGTGAGCTACAATTACAGGTCAAAACAAATTGGCATATTTGTCTGTGATGGCCCAATTGGTCCAGATTTAAGTATTCACTGTAGCCTTGTTTTCTCTACTTTTTCTTTATAGTCTTGAAAGCAGTACTTCAACATTCTGAAAAATACATACTGACTTGTTTCTTAAGAATGAGATGAGAGAATTTATAGCAACTTCATGTCTGTGTGTTAAGACTAATAGTCATACTCTCAAGGCTCTGCGAAGCTCGACTAAGGCACAGCTGTGCTTAGAGCAAAATACTGCTTCCAGCATGCTGAAGTGTTCACACTAACAAGGCTAACTGCACTGATGTTTAGCAACATGTTCACCTTTGCATGCTAACATTTGCTAATTAGCACTAAACACAAAGTACAGCTGAGGCTGATAGTAATGCCTAATATGAGGGAAATGAAAACTTTGACCTGACAGTTGTGCTACTTGAAAAGTCAGTGGCTCACCAAGGTTATTACAAGTTACCCTGAGGAGAAAATGAATGCCTGTACCAAATTTCAGGGCAATCACATCCCATAGTTGTTGAGAGAGTTCAGTTAAAATCACAAAAATGAACTTCATCGATGCACTTAAGGGAAAGTAAATAGATCACCAAATTCTGCAATCATTGTCAAGGGACCATGAATGTCTGGATTGTGCCAATTCATCCAACAGTTGTTGACATATTTCAGTATGGTAGACAGAAGAATCGACATTACCATCCCTAGAGCCTCACTGGCTAAATAAAATGGAGCTGAAGTCAGGATGTATTTGGCCTAGCTTAAAGATACTGACCTGCTTCTGTCCACAGCTCAAGAATATGCCTCCAACTCTTACAAAGTAGAATTATTTATACATTCAGTGTTATTTTTAAGCCTTTACATAAACAGAAATGTTAAAATGTCAATTTGTGATTTAGCCATGTGCAGTGACACTGTGCAGCTTCCAAACTTGAAATTGCCAGGTTTTGCATTGTGGCTGCACAGAAACCTTCACCAAAACCTGTGCTTGTTGACTCCATCTGTTCACCATCCTGGCTCTAACTGAAGACGCTGCTCAGAAACACAAATTGTTAATACACATTTCTGTTTAGGATGTGGTGAGCAAAGCAAAGCAGGGGGAAATTTCTAGCCTGACCCTGAGAATTACATACACGTTGGCAAAGGGTCAGCTTTGGACAGGGTCAGGCTAGCTGTCCTTTGCTTGCAGTCTAAATGCTAAGCTAGGCCAAACACATTCTGACTCCAGCTCAGACATGCACAGACATGGCACTGATAAATACGTATCTTCTCATCCCACTGACAAATCAAACGAATAAGCACATTTCACAAAATGCTGAGGTATCCTTTTAAAGTGTCAGTCTTTCTTTTTTTGCTCTCTGCTCATGGAGTTAGTTATTACTCATTTTGTCAGTACCAGTTTTGGCCCACAGAAGCTTCAATATAGGAGAATGAGTAATGACAATAGGCAGATAAAGGGAAATCGCCACATTAAACAGCATTAAGCCACTCAGTACCAGACACATTACCAAGAGAGAAACAGGGACTGAAGAAAGGGATGAGAGGGGAGAGAAAATTGCAGTGAGGGCCAGAAAAAAAGAGCAAGGCAGTGATAAATCAGAGGACTAATCCAGGCTACTACAGGAGGATTAAATCGTTCTCTTGCTGCATGTTTGCCTGCTCCATCAGACAGCAGAGGTTAAGCAGACTGTTCTCGCCATGCCCTGTTTTTCTCTTTTCGCTCATTCCCTCGACCACCTCCTGTCCTTTTCTTATCCCTCTAATGGCATTAGAGAGGTGGAAGTCTTTAATCGGCGCAGCAATGTAGTGAAGAAGGACTCTGCAGACACACACACACACACACACACACACACACACACACACACACCCACACACACACACACACACACACACACACACACACACACACACTCCACTCAGACATGAGTGTTGAGGAGATGGAGTGTTTGGCTAATAGATGTCAGTGTTTCTGATAATCTGATGGAGGGGAGAGATAACAGAAAGAGTCATAGATTTCCCTTGTGGCAGGTGTGTTAAAGTGTGTGTGGATGTATGTGCATGATGGTCGGGTAGTACAGAATGTGTTACATGGGATGTACAAGCTTCATTTATTTGCTCTGCAACACAGGGTTACACAAGGAATGTAAGACGTAGTCCATTTATGCTACTCACAAAACCAAAATTATATAAAAGAATAAATAATAAATCATATTAATGAAATAAACTACAACCTATGGTGAAGTGTGAAAGATGCTTTGAGTGTAAGCCAGTAGTGTATATTCAAAGGATAACACTGGTTTCCTGTGTAACAAGTTAATTATGGGTCTTTTCACGCCAAACCAGTCCCAAGGAAAATAATGGAAAAGTGTTGGAATGTTTGTGATGTTTTCGCTCTTTATGAATTTGTCAGACCAAATGTCAGTTAAACATCAGGTCTCTTCAGCTCATTTTGTCTTGCTGTTGTTTTTCCTACTTCCAGTTCTGATGATAGTCTGCCAGAGCTCTGTGTAACTGGTCCTTGTAACATGATCAGCATTGTCTGATTACAGGCGGGTCTCCTTGCATCCACTCTGGTGTTAAACATAATGTTAAACAACCCCAACACTACCAATGGCAGCAAGCTACCATGTGAGGCACTGGAGCAGTTTGGGGTTCAGTGTCTTGCTCAAGGACACTCAGCTCTTATGGATAAGAGGAGCCTTGGACTGAACCACTGGCCTGCTCGATCTACTGAGCCTCAGGTTGTTTGTCTTCATTTAATTCATTGTAATGTTTTTGTTAACATGGTATAAAGCACGAGAACACATTAAAAACTGAAGTGATGGGGTCCTAAAACAACACCTGCATTATTTCCTACTCTTGATCCTGGTTGAGATCTGGGAACATGGTGACATTAGTAAAAAGGAGTCCAATGGGGCAAAAAACTCTTACACATTATTACTGTACAATGCACACACACAGATGATACTTGTCCTAACATTAAATAGTACAGGGTCTAATGTATGTAGAGCAAAATCTGTAGTCCACACACATCCTACATACTCTTACATTTCAGAGAGAGCTGGAATCTTCACCTGTCTCACACACGTTTCTCTTGAAGCTGCAGATAAGAAAGATTTTTGCCACAACCTTCCCCTTCTAAACGTGTGATGACAGGCGTGGGTGTTTACCTCGGCAAATGCACGTGCTGCATCTCTCTGAAGGGTTCAAGCAGACACCAGAATACTCCGCTTTGGCTTTCTGTATTCTCTGTACAACCCCCAGCCCCAGCCCCCTGCATCCCCTCGCTCCACGCTCCCTCCTTCTCCTCGCTGCAGTGGTAATTGGGTATGACACGAGATCAACAAGGAGAGAGCGAGGAAGCATTTGAATGCGCTGAATGTCGTCTTCCTTTTCTAACCTGCTGCTTTCCAGCTCCCAGCCCTCTCTCAGCGCTGTTACCGTAGCAACTGTGTGACCACATCCTCCACCCTCCCTTGTCCACCCCTGTGTCATTTCTTTTATTAAGATTGGCCCCTAGTGCCATGTATGTATGTGTGTTTGCGTGTGTGTGCGTGTGTGTCGTGTGTGTGAGGTGAATAGCAGCAGAGCGCTGTCAGCCTAACTCCGTGCTCCAAGCCAATTACCTCAGCCTCACTACAGAATTGAAAGCTACAACTCAGGAAGAATTACCTCGAGCCGATAAAATGTAGCCACTTGAGTCAAACTTGTTACATTAAGTCAATCAGGTACATTACTGCACACCTGGGTACACCTCAGTGTTCCTCAAAGAGGATGTCGCCTGCTGTGCTGTCACACAACTGCCAGGATAAAGTCTGCAGCCTTGGAAAAAACAACCCTTCCTCATATTTCTTCTTTCCCTTTCAAAAGAAAAAACAAAATAACCCCAACATTTTTTACAGGTGCAATTTTTTAAAGGATTTAGTGGTATCTAGTGGTGAGGCTGCAGATTACAACCAGCTGAATACCCCATGCCTCACCTTTCCTTTCCAAGCATGTAGATGAACCTACAATGCAAAATTCCCCAAAATGAGACAGGCTTCCTGGAGTCAGTGTATGGTTTGTCCATTCTGGGCTACTGTAGAAACATGACAGACTCTGTGGAAGAGGACCCGCTCCCTCTGCAGATAGAAAGAGCTCAATCTAAGTAATGCAAACACAATTTTTATTTGTAGGTGATTACACACAAAGGAAAATATGAATATGAATAACATTCTCCATTTCTGCCAAGAGATCGGCCTAAATCCTTCACAGCGGAGCTTTAAAAGAAGGTGAATTACAATATGTTGAAAAAATCCTTTTTTGTTCTCTTCAGTCTCACTAAAATCTTTATTCTTTATGTAATTCCAGTTCATGCCTTAGGGCAGCGGTCTTCTCTTTCCTCCTAATTAATGCTAATTTAGTTATTTTAGTTCCCACAGGCTGAGGGAGAGGACACCTGTTTCTAAAACGGAAGCATTTATTTGAATATGAATTTTAATACAAAGTCGGGACTTTTAAAGGTCCAGTGTGCAGGACTTACTGGAATGTAGCCGTGAGGTCGCAGATTACAACCAAATGAATACTCCTCGCCTCACCCTCCTCTTCCAAATGTGTAGAAGAAGCAATGGTTGCCACTAAAAATGCAGAAGGCCCTCTCTATAGCCAGTGTTACGATTGTCCATTCTGGACTACTGCAGAAACAAAGAGGACCCACTCCCTAATATATAAAGAACTCATTCTAAGATATTCTAAGATAAAACACAAATATTCTCATTCTCAGGTGATTATACATTAATGAAAACATCCTCATGAGTATTTGATTCCATTTCTGCCAATAGAAGCCCCCTAAATGCTACACACAGATCCTTTAAAGAGTGCAGGTCAGCTATGTGTTGCACTGTTGTGTGCTGCCCAATCAAACCTAACCTCAGATAACCATTACAAACCATAAAGACCAGTATTCCAAACGATGTATTTATACAGCTGCAATTTAAAATTATACTTCAGAGTTCAGTGCTGGTTGATTTGGAGACAACCATGGCTACTGGTGGTAAAAGCAATTGTGGTTTTATGCAACTGGTGTCAGATTTCTGTTTCTGTTTATGCAGCAGCAGACCTGCCGTGAGGAGCTACTTTATCAGAAATAGAAAAGAACAACAACTAGTGTATCTGTTTATAGTGCAGCCAAACAAACTCATGTTTTCATAAAGAAGTTGGTCAATAATTTGATTTTAAACTGAACAGGGGGGCGTAGTTTTCCACAGTAAAAGGAGTTAGTTAGCTTGCTGAGGATCTGGGGGTGTGCAGAATGTTGCCTTCCAGCTCTTCATCTAAGAGCTCTCTATGGCCACTCCTTCTTGTTCCATTACCCCTGCAATAATTAAAACTGGTCCACTGACAGAAAATGCTGAAATGTTGTTTTGTAGATGCTTTTCCAATCAACAACTGCTGACAGCACTAATTGCAGTTCCTTTGACTGTTGCACGATGAAAGTCATTCTATGTTTCACCCATTGAATGCTTTTAATGTGAACTAGCAGTAATATGATTTTGGTTTGCATGAGCAGTAACTTTCGATATCAATAAAATGAAACACAAACAGTAGTGCTGGATTACATGCGTGCATTGTTCCCTGAAAATCCCTTGTGTGTGTGAAGGCAACCTGAATCCAGAATGGCAGAGTCTGCCATTAACAACGAAAACACCTACAAAGAGAGAATGTAAAGTGCTGAATGAGTTTTGCAGAAAAATGCTGACTTTCAGTTGTATCAAAAAGTTTCAGTTTGATTTTATGAAAGAAAAAAAAAAGCTGTGTCAGTGTATTGTTTTTGTGACATTCATCTTTGGGGAGAGTCAGCTGACTAAGTCAGAAAAGGATGTCATTCATATGCTCTATGAGCCCGAAGAGCCAGAAGAGCTGGTATCAAACATTTTAAGTGGTCTGAAGTCTGAAGTGGCTAGCTGAGGAACACACATGAGGATTCAATGTCAATCTCTAAGTAACTAACCAAGGTTTCCTCTCATTTTATTACTGAAAGAAATTATGCATTTCTATAAGGAATCAATACATCACTCATTTCAAGTGGAATGTACTTAGCTTTGAAATTAAAAGAATGAATTAAATGTGCATATACAGCGGTTGAGTCCGGAAGGACAACAAGAAGGAACGAAAAAACACAAAGAAGACTGTCATAGGATATGAATGGTTTAATAAAATCATATATCACAGGTTGATGAATTAAAGTCATGGCCAGGATTACCTGAGCTTATTCCTGCATTGTTAAAAAAAAAAAAGAAAAACCACAAAACTCAATCAGTTCTTCTTTCAGTCAGACTTCAAAACAAGGACGGTCCCTATGCACTCCATTTATCTCAGACCTGAAATGCTTTTTTTTTTTTTTTCTCCATCTCCACAAAAGCTGCAGCGGTTTGGACGTAAAGTGAATCTCACATTCAGATGGAGGAGGAATGACCCTGAATGGGTCTTTACAACTCAATCTTAGAAATACTTTCTGCTGATGTTGTAAATGACTGAATTCAAAGTGTACTGACTCAGACCATGAATCTAATACACACACACTAGTTTTTTCAAAAGCCTCTCTGTTGCTGTGCAGAATAAAAGAGCAACTTTACTGGATGATACCAAGGATAAATAGCATAATAACAAAGTTTTAAAAACAAGGTATGCTAACAGCAAATCAACTCATGTTTCAAAATAGGAAGGCGATAGACGCCGCCTTTAGTGCCAAAATAAAAGCCTTCGTTAAATAACTGCTTTACACTTTTCTTTCCTCTCTTCATCCGTGGTTGACCAGCAGGTTCTAAAAGAAAAAGAGAAAAAATAAAGGAGAATTAGTCCATTTTCACTCCTGCTATGCCCTCTGACCTTTCACAACATGCTCTTAGCTGTAAGGACTGTCTATGTTTTTAGCATACTGCTACAGCTTTAATTCACCACAACTGAAAGGTCAGACCTTGTAACAACAGAGATTATCCTGGAAATGGAGAGAAATGCACCTGCTGACAGATGTTACTCAACACAACATTGCTACTCCGGAGGCTCTTTCATGTTGCAACGGATTGCAACTACAGGAGGCAGACAAGATGAGAATTTCCCTCTTGGTTACTCTCAACCTGATGCAGTGTTTGCCATTTGTTGTCCAAATTTTACAGGACTGTTCCCCTTTAAATAGTAAATAATTTGGCAGGTTTTTGACCAATGCACTTAATGTTTGGGCATGGATGTTTTTATAAATCTGTTAGCCATTTCATGCTATTTTACAAACAACTGCATGCAGAAAGGTGCAGAGTTGTGAGGTTTAAATACAGTCAGATGCTCCATTGAAGTACTTGAAACCCTGAGAGAACACAACAGGTCTGACATTATGATTCCACGGTTCAGTGTAAGGCCTTGTCTTAAACACTGTGAGATGGCGTCGCTCAGATCGTGTGCTCTCCCTGTTGGTACACAATCTATCATCAGTTAAAACCTTGAAATTGTGGAAAAGGGATCCTGAGAGAGTCACAGCCTATCAAGCAAAGGTGATAACTAGTCAGTTTGAATTGAGCTTTGCTGCCATGGACACCTATTCCTTTAACCATGGCGTACAACCTATCAAAATGATCAATAACCTTGTTAGGGAGATGGTCGCAACAGAACATATTGAATTATAGAGTATGAAGGGGATGCTCAAGGTGTTTAATAGTAGGTGATTGGCCTTCTATTTGATGGTCAATAAAGTCTTTGAAACTTTATTAGTTATTACTTATGCTTTCCAAGAGAGACAATATACAACAAGATGGCTCCTAGCTATGATTATATACACTGATTATCACAGGAAAGATTGACCCTGACTACTTGATCTCCCACACAAAACCACAATAAAGGGAGATCCAGGTATAGTACGGCTTTCGCTCCTGCTTTTCTGGTGACGTATTCCACTCCAGACACATGCTGTGTATTTAGAGCTGCACAAGGCTGGAGACGCTACTGCTAATTAGTGCTGAACAAAAAGAACATCCAAGGCTGATTGCAATGTCATTAGTTTTACAAGTATTTAATCAGAAACTGTCACATTGGACAAAATCAAATTTCACCTAATGATGGCACTAGAGGTTGAGTCAAGGTATCAAATTATTACAATTCATGTGGGAGGGCCCTGAATATCTATGCCAAAGTTCAAGGCAATCCATCCAAGTTGTTAAGACATTTCACTCAAAACCACAAATGCCACCTTGTGGTGTCACCAGAGGAAAGCTCAGGGGATCACTAAAGTCATTTGGTTATATCATCTTGTAGCCATGAATTTCTGTCCAAAACCAACCTCACAGGATAAGTGCAAATTTTTTGACTTGCTGATGCTGCTAGATGAAAAGTCAGGGCATCATGAAAGTCATTAAGGTTCATCCTCTGGGTACCATGAGTATATGCACTGACCAGTTGTTCACACATTTCACTAAAAAGAAAAAAATTCCAGCGTCCACTGACTGACATTGCCACCTTTAGAGCTAAACCACACGTACCCAGCGGTACATAAAGTTATAGAAATATTGGTCTATACATAACTAAAAACAGATGATCAGTGGACACAATGTCTGATTGCTTTGCATTAGAAAATTAACAGGGAGAGTCTTGCAGCTCATAAACTTGAATTTGAACTTGACATTCAAGAAACTGAAATCACTAGATTACGAGATTAACAGTGAGTGTATCTTCCTCACTTTTCTAGTGAGACATCAGCTCTATCAACAGCATCTTCACCTACTGCAGTCTGAGCAGCTGGACCTGCTGTTCCTTTCCATTCGCTCTCCCTTCACAAGTTTCAGTGGCTTGTGTACTTTTTGTGCATTTTGTGTGTCCTGCAATGTCACACCATCTCTTTTTCATTTCCCATAAAATTTGCTTGACTCTTATTGCATTAGACTATAAGATTGGAATGTTGTCATTTTATCAGTGAAAGTTTTTATCAAGTGGAGTTGAAGTGTAGCAGTAATAAATGTTAGTAAGTTTTGGAATCAAGATCAATATGTTATCTCTTTTCTGAGCTTGGTGATGTCAGACAAAACCCAATACTGAATATAAAGGGCTAGCAACTGGGCTCTAGGGGTACTAATGTCAAGTGGTTGACCGCTTTGGAACAGACTGATATATCTAAAAAATACTGGACGGATTACCATAAAAGTTTGTAGACATTCATGGTCCCTGTATTGTACTGTATTGTGCAATTGAGGATGAATTATATTTTCCCACCCAAAAACAGTTGTGCTTCATTTATTATTTAATTACTGCTTATCCACTGATAAATAAAGGAGTTGTATTATTAATTCAAGGTTCCTTATTATAAAATCAGACTCACACCAGCATCTGTTGTAAATGTATTTTGGTTTCCCAGTCAGACACAGGTCAGGCTCAGCCCTGCTTGGCCTCAGAGGCTGGGCAGCAGCTGAGAGGATGGTTGTTTCAGAATGACTACTGGTCCCTCTGAAGTCCTGTTGCTTCAGTAGCCCATGTGGAACGATGCAATGAGCAACAGTGACTGAAGGCTAGGGGTGCATTGATCTGAAGCCAGCTGGTAGAGAGACAGACTGTATGTGCATGTATGTTTGTAGACAGGGCATGGAATCTGTTCTAAGCACCGCAGAGTTTGCTCCAGCTGTGAAACTCACACCATTAAAACCACAAAGAGACTCACAGAGTACTGTGATCAATATGGCTGCCCACCTGCGATTGCATCCTTCTGTTTTCCTCTCCTCACCTTCCATTCTCTTTCCATTCTTCTGCTCCCTTCTCCTATCTGTTCCACTTGGTCATCTCCTCTCCTCTTATTTATTCAACTATGCTATATCTTATAAAGTAGGTGTGTATGTTCTGGAGTGAGGCCGCTCTTGACCGCTCAAAGGAAAAGGGAAAGAGCGAACATGAGTTTAGTGCATACACAATCAAAACACTGCATGGACAAGAAGTCCTTAAAGGAAAATGGAAATTTGAACATTCACATGTGATATTCAAATTGGTGACACTGTAAGCTTACCTCTGTTAATGACAAAGCAGAGCTATACAAATGTAGCTCCACCAGTGCTATGTGTTGAATTTGTCAAGTTAAAGTACAGTATAAGGCAGGTGGTTGTCTATATTTTTACTGCAGTCAATAAATCTTGTAAAAACACTAAAAAACCTATGACATGTTGGTACATGTTCTCAATACTTTCTGACTTCTCTTCCCTGTTTGATGCACTCAGCTCGAACCAACTCGTTCCTTGTGAAGATGTAATGAAGATCTTCCTTCTTTTTTGTAAAGTAATTTCTTAAAACAGCTGGGGACATCAGGTGAAATTCAAACAAGACAAAATAGTGCTTTCCTTGGGGACTTTTTTCCATTATATGTGGATTAAAGCACAATCTGTCTCCTCTAAAGAATATTTATGGCAACAGGGATTCACCCAAAATACACAACAGCGGGTACATTCATGGTAATGCAGTTACATGTCACCCAGTGCTACAGTGTAGCTCGCTGATGTGTTTCAAATAGTTTTTGGACAACAATGGAGCTCTAAGACACAGATGAATAAACTGTATCAGGCATTGGAAACAGACACCTCCTTAGTTCGAAGGATTAATTCAGTATTCATCCGTCTAGTTTTGGTTATTGGATTTGTTGAAAAATACAGAATATCGCCAGACACACCTTTAATGACCTTCTCAGGTCATTATGTATGTATCCACAAGGCAATATAGGGTATTTAACAGCGGTAACAATCCATCAATTCCACGATCAACAATCAATGATCCTGTATCACTGATGCAAAATGAAAACATTGATCACATCATTTTCAAGATAGGCATTTATTTTGAAATTCCTACTGCACACCAAGTACACTTCCTTCCCAAACATTCAAACAATACATACACAGTAATGTATGTACTGACAGGCGCCTGGCAAACTTGGAAAGACACCTCATTCGTGGGGGTCTGGGGGTCCTCCTCCAGAAAAAAAAATGTAGGAATTTAAAACAACTGTCCTGCATTTCCACACAACCTAACCTGTTGCATTATGTCAAGAAACAGCCACCTGCACTAGTCTAGATTAGTTAGATTGAAAGAAACATGCTGGACAAGGGGTGCATGCACTAATGAAGATTTTGGAAACATTATTCTGGTGCTGCTTGATTGTGGGGACTGTTTGATGATAACCCATAGGCCAAACCATAACTGTATTCCCCCTAATTTAGTTATGGCTAAAAGAGTAACTAAATGTGTGTTCCTGACAATAAATACAGAGTTTTATACACCCTTACATTGCTGTACTGTAACTCCAGTTTGTCATTCATAAAACAAGAGTCACTGGTATAAGTTACAACTTCTGGTAGGGCTGTGCTGCTGCTGGGACCGAGAAACAGCTCAACTTGGACACAACAAGAAAACTCTGTTGTTAAAATTTCACAGCAGGGATTAAGTGTCAGTCAGAAAAACCATAATAACTTTATTCTTTGCCTTGTTTGAAGGGAGGCAGCGATCAACCGGGCAGCGAGAGAGTGAGGGATGATTTTCTGTTTCACATAGACAGCCCTGTTGGACTGCTGGGAACTGACTGTCTCTTTCAACTCTCCCGCCTTCTCTTCCTGACTACTGCCATTCAAATCCTGTTACTAACTGCTCACAAATATCAAACAGTCATATATGTCATATAAATATATATATGACTATTTTGTATATATCATTGCCATTTAATGAAGAAGATGGTAAAATGATGGCAATGAGGAAAACATGTACTGCAAAGATTGTCTTCACAAGTTCATTTCAGGCTACCTTGACAATCAGCTTCTTCCACTTCCACCAAAAATACAGAACTAGGAGGGCAACAAATAAAATTTTCATTATCAAATAATCTGTTCATTATTTTTTTTAATTAGTCAATTACTCCAAATCCCAAAGATAATGAATTTATGATAATATAGAACTGAAAAAAGTGGCAAATCTTCACATTTCTGAAGCAGGAAACCTGTTTGGAATTTGTGCTTGAAAAATGACTTGAACAATTAATTAATTAATTAATTATCCAAAGAGTGGTCAATTTCACCCCAAGAAGAATACCTTCTGTTTTTATGAAACCAATGGGCGTCCTAATTAATGAGATATATGAAATGAAAAAAGCTTTTCTACCACAAGCTGTGCATTCGCATTTCACTATGACTACTGTATGACTACAAGTAACGAGAAGATATAGTAATACTGTTTAATAGTGTACCACTGACCATGGCATGAACAGCTACAGTAATTAGTATTCTGAAAATGGTATCTGTGAACTCCTACTCAATTATGAAAAAATATTAACACCTCACAACTCACCCACTAACAAACAAATGGATTTCTCACCCGTTGCTCTAATGGAAGATCCATCCTGAGTTTAAGTAGTCACTGGCTAGGAAGACTTGCTGGGGTTACATCACATTGCCTCCCAAACAACGCATTGGTATGTGGGCTTTTATAACAAGCCTATTTTCAATTCGTGTGGCTCCGGCCAGCAGATCATAGACAGAGCGAGGGAAGTGGAGAGAAAAGAAGAGGGACTGGGGCCGAACACAGTAGGAGATCGAAAGAGAAAAACAAATAACAAACAGAAAGTCAGGAGAGGTAGAGGAGCAGAGCAGAGAAGTCTGCCTCTTCACCATTCTGCCTGACCTAGCCTGGGAGCCTTGACTCAATTGGAAATCCATTTTATCTGATGACTGGCAGGCAATTGGGGCTCCCAGGTGATAGGCTGAGGTGCTGTGGTTGATAGGCCTGACCACTCCACTGCTGAGGGATGGAGGGATGGAGATGGATGAGAATGTGGAGTCAAACACATATTGCAAAGATTGTCTCCACTAACAAAGTTTATTTCAGGCTACCTAGATAATTCTATCAAAAATACAGAATTTACGAGGGCAGCTAATGATCATTTTATTATCAATTAACCATTTAATTAGTTTTTCAAATACATTAGTCCGAAACCAACTACTTACAATGATATAAAAGTGTGGAAAGCAGATGCTCACATTTGAGATTTTTTTGAGATTAACCATCTCACAGTGAAATGGTGAAAGAGGTCAGTCACCTCCTTTCCCCCTGAACATCTGACTGTAGTCTAGTTGCGTGTTGTGATGGTCTATGCATGTGTCATTGTTACTTGCCTTACACAGAGAAGGTAGAGAAGGGCAAGTATTGACCTTTTTCCAGCCCTTTAAGTCACTTCCCCAGTTGGAAAAAATAATCACTAAATCAGAGCTTTGTAGGTGCGAATCAAGAAAAAGGGCCAGGTTGTGCTTGAACAGAAGTAGTTTACAAGACATAGTAATCAATCAAACATCAAAAGTCTTAAATTGACTTTACTTATCAGGATTCAGGATTCCTTTATTGATCCCCGAGCGGAAATTGTTTTTGTAGCAGAATTAGAATGAAATTAGAAAAGAAAGAAAAGAGAAAGAAATATATACATATATAAAAACAATATAAAAAACCAAAACATTTATACTAAGAATATATATATATAAAAACAAAATATACAACACAATAAAACAGGAGCGACTGCAACAGGCTGCATGCACGGTCGGCGCATGCGCACTCTATATATATCGCGTATTTCCAGTCTGACGACCACTCAAAGCGCTTTTACAACATAAGCCTGCATTCAACCATTCACACAATGGTTGCGAGGCCACCTGCTCATTACAAGCATCAACACACTCATACACAGATGCTCAGGATCAGGAGCAATTTGGGATTCAGTATCTTGCCCAAGAATACTTCGACATATAGACTGCTGAGGCCAGGGACTGAACCACTGACCATCTGACAAGTGGACCACTGCTCTTCCTCCTGAGCCACAGCTGCCCCTTTACTGTTGTTCCAAATGCAAACACTCCAAGGTGGAGTGAAAAACCCACCATCATACATAGACCATGGACTCCTAAAGAGGGTTGTGTAGATGCTGCTATAATCAGTTACATCAGAAGTGGAGAGTACTTGTTCATTGAAAGATGAGAAAAGAACACCACTGAAGGCTTTAATTGATGGAAAAGATGTTTCCGCTCTTCTCCCGACTGGCTTTAGCTTTGAGTCCCTCTACAGCATCATATCGTTCGTTGATCTAATTGGTTGAAGTTAGCCTGTGATAGACAGTGATAGACAGATGGCTCATCCAATCACCTGCCAAGTATTTTTTGAAAGCGCCTGCCCTTTTCAACACGACTTCCCAGATGGTTCTGTGTAACAAACCATCTGGCGTGTCAGGTTAGAATACCCACCATTCCAAGACGAAACTGGCAAACCTGAACACAATACAAGACTGAATGCTAAAGCGAAACAAAATGGTAAAGTATCTATTTTAATTTATTTAGCACTGCGGAAACAAAACAGAAATCCCACAACTTCTTACTAGAACTATAAGATTACATGAGCCCCTGAGTGTTGTGTAATCGATTGAGACACCAGGTGATGTAGAACAGAAACACCAACTGAACTGACATACAGTATATTAGAGCACTTCTAGCCATGATACTGACGTGCTCGGGGTGGCAGTGTAGGTTGGTTGGTCAACCATTTTTTTCCAGACTGAAAAATCTCAACACCAGATTGATGGATTGCCATGAAATTTTGTGCAAACGTTCATGGTTCCAAGAGGGTTAATTGCACAGACTTTAGTGATCCCTTGAGTTTTCATGTAAAAAAAAAATTTCATGTATCCAGTGAAATATCTCAACATCTATTGGATGGCATGAAATTTTGTACTTAGTGATCACCTGACTTTTCCTCTTGCACCAACATGTGGTTTTTAGTAAAGTTCTGACTCTTGTTACATTACTAAGAATTTCACTCTTTTTGGAGAACAGGAGAGTTTTGACAGACAGATATTTATCCTCCTGCTTCAAGCACTGAGAAGAAGTGTAACCTTAGCCTCTGGCCACTAAATACACTATACAGCAGTAGTGTCAACGGATAACGGAAAAAATTACAGCTGATACTAACCTCAGGCTAATTGTAGGGCAACACTTTTAATTACATTAATTGGAAGCACAGATGAAGATTTTACTGGCACCATAGGCGAGTAGTTCATCAGTAATAATTTTAGTACAATACAAATAAGCAGCTGTCTTTGGAACACTTGCTAAGCAAGTAATTGTAAATAACTGCAGTAAAACTTATAAAAATGCAATTTCAAAGTTTCACATGAACGTGAACTTGTCAACACAGCTCTGGGAGCAAACAATAACACAATGGTATTTATTTATTTACAAAAAGGCCAGAGAAGAAAAAAATCAATCTCTTTGGGAGTACAGGGTGTGAATTGGAGAGCAATCACAAAGGAGAGGCAGGCCTCAACTCATAAAGAGAAAGAGGAGGTGGAGAGACCGACGGATTGAGTGACAACGGGACACAAAAGAGAGGCTGGTACAAAGTGGACTGTTCCGATAATGTTGCGGCTGTTTCGAAGCAACAAAAGCCAGTGAAAAACCCACCTAAAAGTCCTGCTGTTGTCCTCTCTTATCCCAGCTGGTGGTCTTGGTTCCACAAAACCTCTCGCTAAGTGTGCTAGAGAGGGGGCGATAAAATGCTGACCGGAATATTGGTGTGAAATGCACCCAGGAAAAAACAACTGAGCATGTCAATTTCTTATGCAGTCGAGGTGGCTTTCAAAGGAACACAATACAAGGCTGTGTTGAATTATTATCGGGACCCCCATCAGAGAACGCAGAAAGACAGAGAGAGTAGGGGGTCTAGTGGCACGAGCCGACAGGCGTGGTGGCGCTCAGAAAGGTCAGGGTACAGAGAGCGAGGGGTACAAAAGCTGGTGAAAATGCCTCCCTCAGGAGGCAATTGTGAGTACCCTCAACTCTACCCCCTCCCTCCATGTCTCCACACCCCCCGACTCTCAACTCGTTTGAAAGCTTTGAGGCGTCTGAGTACCACCGGGGGCCACGAGGCAGATGAAAGAGGAAAGAGAGGCTCTAGATTTGGCTTGATGTGCTGTTCGATCGAACACTGCAGTGCAACAAAAGACAATGAAAGGGAAATATGGCAGAGAGAGCGAGAGAAAGTAAGGATGGGCACAGAAAGAGATCGAGCAAGTGTTATGTATCTCCAAGAGAAAGTAGGAGAAAGTTCCAAGTGTAACACACCAGTGGTGAAGAGTGGTGGAGTTCTGTACATTCAAAGTTGCTGAGAAACACACGCACATGCATGGAAAGTTAAAGTTAAGTTCTTTTATTTTGCAATGAGAAAAGTAAGACTCTGATAATTTCTTCAGAAAGTTTTCTGATGCACTTTTCCTTAACACATTTCACACCACTGACGAGGTATTCCAGCTATGTGTGTTTTCACTGCTGAACAGTACGGGGGTGCTGTTATGGATCTTGTGAATTAATACAGCACTTCCAGGTCCAAAAACAAGCCATGAAGATGATCCGCTAGGAATTGGAAAGACAGGATAGCGTTTTTACACACAAGTAACTTTGGTGCCAAAGACCCAGACACATAAATGCTGGCGTCCATGAAAAGGTGTGCAGCTGCCCAAGCCTGCTGAATCTCATTTAACTGAAGCAGCGACACAATGACAGTGACACACACAGACATGACAATCACAGAGGTGAGGGAGACAACAGTGTTGACAGGGAAATTTCCCATCCATACCACAGACGTGCCAGGGTTAGATGTAGACAGATAACCCGTGGACAAAGAAGAAGAGGGCAAAGAAAGAGAAAGAAAAAGAAATGGAAATGTGAGGTCAGCATTGTGCTTGGAAACGGCCGACAAAAAAAGTTTTTCAAATTTTATCCAGCTTTTGTCCAAAATATGTTTTTTTTTTTTTGGAAAATTGAAAAGCAATATTCAAGTGTTTGTAAAAAAATAATGAATGCATATCTGAATGCACAAGTCCTGCCAACTCCAAACAAGCAGAGCAACAGAAAGTTTGTAAGAAGGCTGTTGCTTTGGGACATGTCTCAGTATTGCAAAGGTTGTGGTACCCCCCTAGACTACTACTTAAGAGATTTTTTATTTTTATTATTATCATTATTATTTTACTTGTGTTTTAGTACAATTCAAGTCTCCACATGGAAGTGTGAATAAATATGTGAACATAAAATCAATTTTCTGCTTAATAATGAACATTTTATTTGATGAAAACCATTCAAGTGTTATTAATGAAAAAAAGACAGAATGAAACGAGAATACAATGTTTTTTGTGTCGAAAAACAGAAGCTCTGTTCTTCTTTTATTTTAACATATTCACTGGTTACATATTTTTGAAGAAAATGTTCTTGGGGTCCTGAAGGATTAATGAATTTGATCAAAAATGTTGCCGGTGGCTAGCATCTTAAATAATACTGCGGCTGTGAAAGTGTTAAAAGCCCTCAGCTTTCCATCTGAGTGAGCTATTTTCCACCACACTTAAGAGTCTGAGGGGGGAAAAAGAAAAGGAGAATTCTCTACCTAAATGCCTAAATGTACTGGGTTGTTATTTCACGGGAGTGCTGAATTGCTAGATTAAAAAATATAACCCACAGAGCACACAATACAAGACAGACGAACAACAAAAGAGAACGAGCGAGAGCAGATAATGACGCTCCGTGGTGATTGGTTGTGATCGGCTGTACAATGATCAATATTGGCTTGAAAGGAGGCAGCGCTGATGGTTTATGACGGCGGGAACAACTGCCAACAGTATGAAAATGAAATCAATAAGTCAACTGCGGAGCAGCGAGTGAGAAATGAAGGAAGCAGCTGGGAAAAAGAAGAGGCTTAGAAAGAGAGGAACAGATAAGAGAAGGCGGAATGAAAGAAAAGAGACAAAGAGAGTAGACACAGAGGAAGAGAAAAAAAGAGTTGCAGACAGACGTAGAAGCTAGATGAAAGGTGTTGGTTTAAAGAAAGCAGTGGCAGAAAAACAAAATTGACAGATGAAGGAAGATTCATTAAAGATAGATAAAAAAGAGGCTACAGCAAAAACAAACTGACGAACAATCAGATAAACCCACTGACAAAAACTTTTCAACAGACCCTCAGCACTGATGTAAGTAAGTGTAACGTAAGCAAGCAAGCAGAGAATAAACCTCCATCACCACGGGCACATGGAAACAACGTGTCCTGCTAAAGGGAGCAATTACTTAAGACGTAAAAGTATTCACATTGAAATATTTGACAGAGACATCTCATAGTATTTAAGCTTCAAAGTAAATTTGACAAACACACACACACACACACACACACACACACACACACACACACACACACACACACACACACACACACAAAAACTTCACTTGCATGTCTTTTTTGGTAGGATCCACTGGACCTTGTTGAACAATGCCCCAATCAAAGGAAAACAAACGCTCACATTACTGTCACAAAGCCAATGAAACACTGAGTACTTTGCTGTCCACTGTCTCTGTTCTTTTGCTTTCTCTTGCGCTAAACGCCTGTCGGCTACCAGCAGCCTTCATTATGTTTTGAGACAACACTCAGCTTTTAAGAATCAAGCACGGTTGAAATAAAGCATCGCGGCTCTGATTCGATCGTACTACCATCCTGAACGCCTCCACATGACTGCATCACCTGCGCACACCCTCCGCGGCAAGTGCCCCAAATGAGAGACACAATCCACCTTAAACTCATCACCTGAACCACCTTTGCTGAAGGGTGTGCATTGGATCAAAATTATGCACACATAATTATGTTGATTTTTTTGGGTATCTTGGCTGGTCATCAGTGTGTAAAAGAGAGCTGAAAACGTTCATGTGTACACAAAGGGTCTATAAATTCCCATGGAAAATCAAACTTTTGGACCTTCATCACTGCACTACGCGTTCTACCGCTGTGTTCTGGCGACTCATAATCAACTTTTCTTCAACGCTGTGAGCTGGGGAGAAAAAGAAGCTCAAGGATTCCTTAAAGCTGTTTTTTTTCTCCTTGTCTGGAGGCAGTCAAAGCTAATGAGGCACAAACATACCTTCCACTGAGAGCAGGAGGGAAACAAGAACTTGACAAAAATGTGCTCCAAATGATTGTCACCTTTTTAAAGCCATTCAACACCTTTGCGAAAGCGGTGGAAAAGTACTACTGAACAATTTGTTAAGATTTAAGACTGTTTTACTCAAGTTTTATTCCCTTTTTCCTTCAGTGGGCAGGAAATCACATTGGTTAAAGCACAGTCACAAATAGAGTGTCAAAGGATAAAAAGTGCTATCTGCTCCATGGTACATCAACTTTGTAGAAAAGTTCTGCACTTTGAAAGAAGATATAAAGACACTGCAAGACTTTAGCCCCAATTAAAGCAAGCTACACTTATTTAGAGGCTTGGTGTGAAACTCCAGTGCCTAAGTTTTTAATTTGAGACATTTTCTCTGAGAACAAATATAAAAAATGAGAGAAACTCTGTTCCTTAATTAGGCCTAGTTAAAAGAAAGCTACCAGACACTTTGTAATATTTATTCACGCATAGCAATGAGGTGAATGTGGAGTTCGACTTCTTGTTCGCTTCATAAATTCTGTGTCAAAAATGGAGGAGTGCATAGTAAAGTGAGAGTGTGTGTGAAACTTTGTGTGTGTGGGAGGGTCAGTAGCAGGTCCAGGAAGCAGCAGAAGCCCCTCATTCTTCTTCATTAGTGTTGACTGCTGAGGGGCCTGCCATCTCTTTCTCGCTCTCTGCATCTTTTCATTCAGTGTTCATCTCTAACCCTTCCTCCATAACCACTTATCTCCTCATGGTATACACCCATCTTTCCGTTCTCGCCGCCCCCGCCTCCTCCACCCTTGCCTCTTTTTCTCCTCGCCGCCATCTGCCCGAGCCTTCCTCCTCCATCTTTCTCTCTCACCAGTGCTCCTAACCCGTCTCCCATCATCCGCCGTCTGCCTCCTCCTCTTCATCATTTTCTCCTCACTTGTGTCTTTCCCTATTTGCTCACTCTTTTTCTTCCCCTGGCTACTTTTACTTTCTCTAGATTTGTATTCTCTTTTTGTCTTCATTCATTTCTGCGGTTTATTTTCTTGTAAAGTCTTTCTATGAGTCCTCATCACAGCTTCTCTTTTTCTAAACTCTTCCTCATTTTTCCTCTTTCATGCTGCCTTAAATATATATTTGTTTCACTTAAAGCATTCTCCACCTTCTACCTGTCAACATTAAACCTCACCTTTCACTATAGGCCCAAATGTTTCTTCTTCTACTGTGCTCTCTTGTCACTCTTCAGTACTCTCCTCCTCTTTTCTCTTGCTACTTTTCTTTTTCTATGTCCAGTGTTTCGGGGGGCCTTTCCGTTTACTTCTAATTGGCCTTTCACCCCCCTATCAAACAGTCTGCAGATCACAGCGTGTGTTCTTCATTCTTCAACACAACTCTTTGTCCTCAGCCTTCTCTTTGTATTTTTCCTCAGTTTGTTTGTCTGTATTGTTATCTGCCAGCAGAGTACCTGAGCTGCTGTGATCTTTGTACCGGCATGAGTCCTGTTCAATCAACAATAAAACTGAAGGTAAAAGAAAAAATAAATCAATATTAGGTTTTATACCGCTGTGATTCACTGGCTTTGTGAAGTCTGTGTGCATTCAGATTGCCAACAGATACCGATTTATTATCAGCATATCAGTATTGTCAACAGGGCTTTTCTTTGAGAATGGACTTATCAAAACTTGATGAAACTATTTTCTCTGTCTCCTTATCTTCTGGTGTACCATCCACTGGGAGTCAGACTTGCACACTAAGCATGCCTCAGGAACAGCAAACAGACTCTGGCATTATGAAGCTGGGCCATTTTGAATCAGAACAGTGTTCCTAAACATCCTATACCATCCCTCTGTGGGTCTATCGAAGGCTCCCCCATCCAACATGAACAAAGGGGCAAAATATTGCAAACCCTGCTGTATAAAGCAGTATTACATATATCTCATATATCTCATACACACACACAGACACACACACACACACATGTGTGTGTGTGTGTATATACACACACACACATATAAAGTTAGAGAATACAGAGATGAATGTTTTAAAATCTGTAAAAACAGTAAAATTCAATAAAAAAAATTGGGCCCTGCATCAGTCAATCATCAATAAAACCCTGCTATTGGTTACCTGACTACTTAAAAAATTCAAGCTGGGTAAATTTTTAATGTGAGGGATTCATGTGCAAATTCTGTCACTCTAAGAAAAGCGTGGTCTCAACACAGCACTTACTAACCTGTAAAGTGGCCTATGATGGACAGCAGAGACATGTTGTCAGTCCAATCTCCTGCCCACGACTGTACCGACCTGTAGGCCTGGATGGCACAACTGTCAACGGCTGAATGGCCCAACAAGCTAAATTATTAGCTAGGCACAAGAAAGGGAATTAAGAGTGCAAATGAATGTCCCTCGCACAGGAGACGGACAGTCAATCTTAATGCACTGGGTAATTTTGGTGAATGACAAATCTGACATCTCATCAGCAAGTCCTCCTACCCTTCAATGCCTCCCTTGGCTTCCCAGGACTGAGGAGCTCAACACCTTGAACAGCAAACCAAGAACATTTGAACAACAAGATTGCAAAATTTTAAATGTAGTTAGAATTGGTAAGACAGATCATTTCTGTACAATTTATTGGTGAGCTATGTGGGAAGAACAGGGATATTCAATCTTCTTTTGTCTTGATAATTATCCAATCCAATTGCTGTAAAGCTATTCAGGCTATTGTGCCAACAGTCATGCTTTTTTCTTCTGCACTGTGAACGTTTAACATCGCTGCCTGTGGTTGGAGTGGCTTTCACTGTAATGCACAGCATGACCATCCACTGAGCACAATATTCACAATCCATATTTATGTTGAAAGACTTATTGGCCTCTGTAATGTATGACAGTTCCTGCAGCTACTGTATATGTGAATCAGAGAGTGCAAACAGGTGGCAACAAACCTACATGTGGCACAAAAGAGATATTCTTCCAGCATGGCAGCAAGGAAACACAGTCCAGAGTAACACAAAGAACATTTTGTACTACAAAGAATCATTTGGCTAACTGAGACTGTGGAAGATTAGCTTTGATTGAACGTAATGCATCAATCAGAACCGATCCTTCGTGAGTTCATTTCATATTGTGTTTCAAATCAAATCACGACAACAAAATGATGATAGCATGAAATGGAAAACATGGGCATGGAGAGACGGTATACATCTATCAAGACAGAGGAGAACGTCCTGGTACACAGAAGTGTTTCCAAATCTCTTTCCAAATCACTGCGCTGCGTCTCAGCACTCTCTAAACCTTTTTGCTTTCGGTTTTGCTGCACTCTCTGATTCCACCTCTGTTTGGTTCTGTTTGACTCTCTCTCTCCAGTCTGACAGGCAGCTTTTAACTTTAGGAGGGACTCCCTGGGTATTAGACCCAAAGCCTGCGATGTCTGTGCGCCACAGGAGGGCCCCGGATACATACATGCGAGTGTGTGTGCGCCTCAGTAGCTGGCCTTGCTGAGGGGGAAAATAACAGCATTTAAAGTTTCAGAGGTCTCAACTTGAAGCCGGCCACATCAGAACCTCGTTGTATCTCCCTGTGCATCAGTGATTGGACACACTGCTACAGCAGCCTTCACTCCATGCTTTTCCAAAGTCTCCTTTGCTGTTTTAATTCTGTCTTTATCCTTCGCCTGCTTTTTTCTCTTTATTCAGGTATTTCCACCCTTCACACTTTTCCAAATGTCTTTTGTGCCTCTCTCACACTGTCCCTCGTTTCTCAGTCTTCTCTTTCTCTGCTCCCTCCACTGTGCGCCGAGCCTCTGACATTGATCAGCATCAGAGCCAGGCTCTCTCTGAGACTGCCACTAAATGACTTCAGAATCCCACCGGGAATATGGATAGTGCGTGTGTGTGTGTGTGTGGTGTGTACGTATTTGCATTTGAGAGCACAGATAAATGACTCGAGAATCCCACCGAGTGTCTGGACAGTGTGCATGTGGCACATGTAGCAGTGCCCACGTCAGGCTCAGCCTCCCAGAGGATAATGACTCGAGGTTGTCTGCTCCATCTCTGCGGGCTCCGTGGGATCCTCCCCTCATTTGCCACCAGACGCACAGACATGCACACATGCACACTTAAGGACGGCAGCATAACCCAGCAGGAAGATGTCTGTGTTATGGAGGCCTGTCCGCTGACCCGCTGTGGCACTGATCAAAACACATCACAGTTGCTTCTGTGAGTCTGGAAAGACAAAACAAAACTGGAACAAATTCAGTCCCAGTGAAGTCCTCTTTCATTCATTTAAAAGATCAGGAACGGAAAGACGTCGTCTGCTTGCCGTCTCCCCTCACATGCTTTCTTATATCATTTCATTCTTAGCTTTGATTAACTGAATAAGCTGTCGTCTCTCTTCTAGTCCACTCCAGAAAGTTTGAAAGGATTAAAACTTATAGGAGACAGCAATCATCAACTGTGCTTAAAAATAAGATGAAAACGAACTTTCTCCAGGCTCACAGCACACTGACTCTCCTGAGGATGCAGTCATTTAACACGCATTACAAGACGAGACGGAAACAGTGTTGGGCTTATATTAAACACACACAGTAGAATTATCACTGTTGGACTCTGAATTAAAAAAAAATGAATAAAAAATATTTTGCTGCATTTCTTTGTTATAAGGAGAGGTTATAAACCTTAAGTCATGAGCTGGAGTCACACTGAAGCACACGTTACATGATTAAGCTCACTGAACGGCCTAAACAATTTTCGAAATGAACAACTTTCAGCCTGTTCAAACGACAGATTATGAGGTGTCGTGAAAGTATTTCTGCCCATTCTTCAAAAGCCTCTCGATAATTAGTGATAATGCAAATGAAAGATCTATTGCATTGATCTGATGCTGTAAACTTAATGGAAGAAAAAGCCAGAGCCAACATTTTACCTAAATGTTAAGTTAATCTTCACACTAATGTCATGATGTCTTCTTTTCCATGGAATCAATATCTGTTTAAACAGCAAATCAACACTGAGGCGAGTGACACTAATGTTATTAGACTTGACATTTTGGCTGTTATCTGTCAGTGTTAAACTAGCTCTGCTGCTTGGTGTCTGAAATGTTGTGCTTGGTCACAGACAGTTTCCTAGAATAAAAACTGGCACTCTGAGTGTCTGCTCTGCATGGGACCTTACACCGCTAGCAGCTAGTTAGCGATTTATTAAATCTTTAGCTGAGCACGTCACATGATTATCTTAAATTTGTCATCTTGATAGCCCTGAATCACAACCTCTACAGCAGCTTGAGACTCGCTGTAGTTAGTCTTGTCAGTCTATAACATTAGCTACCTTAGCATTAGCTACCTTAGGAAGCGAAATGGAACCTGAGCTATCCATACTATTAGATATCTTCAGCATTGACACTGTTAGATATGATTTAATTGCAGGTAGTCAATGCTACCATAATTAGAAACCATAATTGTTTCTAATTATGTCCTGACACATTAATGTTTAAAAAGTATACATCATTATGTCCAAACTGATTTTTCTGATGCCAACGTAGTCTGAAAATCTTCTGATTGTGGCAATCCAATGAAGTCCACAGGGGTGAGTGGGCCCAGGAAACATAGACATAATACTACAGTATTAATTAGCATTGATCGCTCAAGACTAATTCTATGTGAAAAGGTTATTTTCTCTGGAAGCATGGTGGTGTGTTCAACACGATCAACTGCAATGTTTTTTTGTTTGTTTTTTTCCGACAGTGTATTAGTACATTTAGTGCATTTGCAGCCTACGCAGTGTCTACCCCACAAGAAAAAAGTTATCAGTGCTAACCAAACTAACAGTGACAGCTTTAAAAGACACAAAACGGAGGAAGAACTTTATAAACTTTCAAATTGACAGGGTGAAAGTCAGGGAGATGCCTCAGGGGCTAATCAAGAGGCAAGACCTTGATGTGTAAGTTAAAGCAGACTGCAATGTGGCAAGCTATTCATGCACCACACACACACACATATACATACACACGCACGCACGCACATATTGTGTATGATCTGCTGTGCTCTTTTAAAGACAGTCTTCAAAGAGCCTTCACTTCACTCCTTGTTATCTCACACCGGCTAATATGAGGAAGAAATTTTATATGCACACCAGCACACACACACATGCACCAACACACCATGCCACACTAATCCTCATGAGGAGATCTGGATCTCATAAGTGTGGAAATGCAAGAACACAAACATAGGTTTAGCTGTGTGTATATGAAAGAGTTTGTGTCTGCATGGGTTCCATGCAAGATAGATACAAAGCTACAGATGCTATTGAAAGCACACACATGTACAGGCAGGCACACGCACACACGCACATGCACGCACTACATCAGTACAGGAGCAGAGGAATCAAGTTGCTGTGAGCTGATTATCACATGCTGTATTACTGTATGCCAGGGGAAGCCTCAGTGGCCCTGAGCAACGCGGAGGAGATGTGAGCAGAGAGCAGTATGAGGCACGTTGTTCGGGTGCATGATGAGCAGCTACACCTTCAAATGCCTCTACTGTACAAACTTTGGAAGGGCAAGCTTCCAGTATTCTGTCCTCCAACTTCCCCTCCTCCTCCTCCTCCTCCTCCTCCTCATATTTTCTCTCTAACTTTCTATGAATTTGTAACTTAAAACTGCTGCAGTGGTGCAGACTTGAGGAGAGGAACGTGTCTTTGCTTTTGAATAATACAGCTGTGGATCCGGGTGAGGAATGTGGAAAGCCTGACACAAAATTACACAGGCTTAATTTCACCAAGTGCATGCCAGGGTTTCCGTTATCCAGTAATTAAATCTTTTTTCTTTTTTTTTCTTTTTGTTTTACCAGGAAAATCTGTTAAATGCGACATAATGTAAATCTCTCCGGTCATAAAGTGAAAATAATTCCAGAGTTTCATGTGAAAATATTTTGACTCTACATGCTGTCTTCCCCCGCTGCTTCGCTGACGTCCACCCTCTCTCTCGCTCCCCTTCCAATAGTTTCACAATTAACTCGTGAATTAGAGGTTTATTTAAACCAAAGCAGGGTTGATGACTGTTGGTGGAACAGTGAAAGACAAACCAAAAAGGTTGTGGTTATTTTTTCTGTTGAGTTTGAATGAAGTGTGTTTTGATGATTAAATGATTAAATTACTGTTCATGTGAATGGAGTCTGGTCGACCCAGGTTCGCCCCTCCTCTTTCAGTGGACAAACACTGATTGAGAGCAAATGCGTGACAAAAAAAATGAATAAGAGCAGAAGACAAGCTCTCTTGATTAAGTGAATGCACAGTTTATAGCCTGACTTGACTGATCAAAGACAGCTCTGATGGAACGCGAAACTACAGCAGCTAAATTAACTTCAGAAAAGTGCATGAAACCACAAACACCTTCAGAAAATTACATGCAGTTAGCTGATTTGTTGATTGAGCCCCATTACTGACAAAAGACTATGTAAAAACTAAAAATAAATATATCTATTCCTTGAACTTTGAATCAGATGGTTAAAATTAAAAAGTTTTTAATTTGTTTTACCTTGACTTCACAAAAGTTACATTTTAATTACATTAAATTTTATTTATTTTACTTTTATTTGGAAGGGATTGGAAAATAAAACATTCAAACATTTCATTTTAATTGATTTTACAAAGCTATTAGAGGATAAATGAAAAGTATAAAGCTTTATTTCTTTGCACAACTTTTAAACCCCTCAGCTTTGGTACTATCGCTGGCAAAAGAGAAAGAATCGCTATTTGTTTTCCTCTGGGCCCAGCAACTACCAAAAACATAAGATTCAATGCACTTGTTTCCACATTTCATGAAGAAACGATCAACATCAAGTGAAACTGCTCTAACTCTATAATGGAGAAATGACTCGACCGGACTGGATCGCTAGTCAGCCTTCATTTTCGTGGGAGATCATAGTCGGTGTCAGACAGAATTGCGAGAAAGCGAGGATTACAGTGAACCAGTCTGTACGTCGATGATGTCATTATTCTATAGCCATTACGACATTTACTTCATAATGATACGCGAAAGAAAAAAACTTGTCTTTTGCCAGTTAAAATATTCATTCATTCATTCATCTTCTATACCCCTGATTTTCCCTTTCGGGGTTGGGGGTGGGGCTGGAGCCTATCCCAGCTGTCAGCGGGCGAGAGGCGGGGTACACCCTGAGCTGGTCGCCAGCCGACTGCAGGGCAACACACATACAACCATTCACTCTCACACTCACACCTAGGGACAATTTAGAGTCACCAATTAACCTAATGAGCATGTTTTTGGTCTGTGGGAGGAAGCCGAGAGAGAGAGAACCCACGCAAGCACGGGAAGAACATGCAAACTTCACACAGAAAGGCCCCCGCCTGACCCGGGGATCGAACCGGCAACCGGTTATAAATACATTTAGCTATATTTTCTGACAAGCTTTTACTGCCTTTTGTCAGTTTCGGGGCTCCATATTTGCCAGCATTAGTGTAGATTTATCAGTCTTAGCTAATTGACACAGGTAAATGTAAACAACACAGCATAGAGTAATAGATAATTAGTTTTCAGTGTCACATCACTCTCTAGCGCTATTAACAAGGTGACACACTTCACAGCAAAAATAATACCAGAGAGCAAGTAAAAAGTGTCTAAATCAAAAAATATGCTTTATATCAGCATCATACACAGTGCCTCCTCCTCTCGGCTGTGATGAGGGACTTGGTTAAAGGGTTTCAAACTTAAAAAAATGTTGAAGTCTAATGCACATAAACAGGAAAAGAAGATTGTATAATCCTATTTACAGCCTAGAGTACAAGAATTCTGCTCATACTCTCCTAGACTTCTCGTGATGAGACTGCAGACATTATTGCTGCCACTGACTGGACGGCCCAGTCTTATTCACTTCACTTTTATTCAATTCAAAAGTTCATAAAACCCACATACCAGTGGAAATGTTAATGCGCTTCTGTGCACGCTCATATTCAGAAAATGTCTCACTGCTTGTTTTCATGACAACCTGTGTTATTTTCTTTCCCACTTACTTTAAATGATTTTGCGCCTGTGAACTACCTAAAATTAGAACCAAAAATGGTGAAGGCTGCACTGACAAGCTGAACTGCCACTGAAGACTTATTTCATAGTGTCTGCCTTTGAAAATGTGTCATTTTCAGTATTGGTAGGAAAACAAGTTTGGTAGCGCTGGAGAAGTTGGATTTCATACTTTTACATCAGACGTTCACTTGGAAAGCTGCCTCTAATGACAAGACTTTTCTCTGTGTAAAAACCTAAAGTGACAGCACTCAAAATCCTATCAATCACATTTTTCTGGTCCTTAACTACCAGAGAATAATCTGGAGGACATGAAAAAAAAAAAACAAAAGAAAAAAAACGAATTTCTTTCTTTTACATCAGACAGAGTGCTGCTCTGAAAATAACAACACATCTCTCCATGGAAAACTTCAAAAGCCACCACTCAGACTGGAGTGTTATGTCACTAACTCCACCAAAGCCTTGCTTCTTTGAGGGCCATGTGAAGCACAATATGACATTAATGTCACTATTAACATATTTTTGTTGTTTTTGGAAGAAAAAATCGGTCTTTTCATATATATATATATATATATATAT
>JBBMOE010000009.1:12653022-12720305 GCA_037975065.1 Chaetodon trifasciatus | reverse complement strand
AGAGAGAGAGAGAGAGAGAGAGAGAGAGAGAGAGAGAGAGAGTTATTGAGGCTTGTTTTATCACGCTCCATTGAGTTTGGCATTTCACAGTGCTACAGGTTTCAGTCTTTCTTGCTCTTTCCATCTTTCTTTTGCACACACATACACACACACAAACACACACACACACACACCCACACAGAACAGTGACACATTGGCCATATGCACAACCTCAGAGTGCGGGGCAGCTTTGGCTCCTTTTTTGCTTCAAGGATTAAACTGTGGATTACACACATCACACATGTACACACATATAGGCATGTGCACATGCATACTTAAACAGACCACAGAAAGAAACAGACAGTGGAGCTGGGGGGGGGGGGTTGGTCACCCACATCATATTTTACAGTAGCTTTGTTCTATAGCTCTGCACTGAGAGAAACTTCACTCTAACAGCTGATAAAATAAAATCAGAGTCTGTCAAAAGTTTCCTATAGATGAGTCAACAGTTCTGGCATCTGAAAATGTCGAACATGTCACTGCTCATTTTTCAAACACATTAAAGATTCAAAGTGTATGTCAATATCCAGACTCTGCCTCTTGATTACTAACACTACATCAGGCTCTCTGCACACTGAATTGCATTAATTCAAGACTAGTCACACTGCAGTAGATACAGCAGAAGCACATCCAGTCTGCACACATTTTCACTCTTTTCAAAGAAAACAAAGATTTAGGAGATTTCCAATGCAGTAGGATATCTGCTACAACTGACTATTTAGCCTGATTCACTGGCTACAAGTACCTTGAATGGCTTTAATTATGGTCCCAGCGACCTCGAAACATCCTCATCCATCAGCTAAGTCATACCTGTTTACATTTACTCACTGGGCAGATGTTTTTGTCCCGATGCTTTCCACTGTATTACTAAGAAATAAAAATAGTGACCTGGGGTTTGATTGGAGAGAAATGTTATGTGCTTTTGGAGTGCTGCTATCCCAGCTGTTGGGAGAGCACAAAGAAATAAACAACATAAGCTCAATTTCATACAGCAAATGCCATGTTTAAATTGATCATGAGACGAGATGCGTCAAGATCTGGGGCCTTAAGTTTCCTGGGACAAATCCTGTAAAGCATAGGACCGTGGACTTTTCTCACACAGCTCTGGGTAGAAGAGGACAGATGGCTAAAGGCTATTAACTGCCAATAAAATCAAAATTTCACTTATCTAAAAAGTACATGACCTAGAGTCGGTCATCAAGCCTCGGGCCAGTTTGCTGAATAGTGCAGGAGCCACACAACGAGACAGAGATGCCTTCAGTTCAACTATCTAAGGACAGGATGTTCAAATATGTTACAATTTGTTAAAATAAATGAAATCCAAGGACTGAAATTCACACCCCACTACAAACACGATGGTCTATTTGTCCATTTTAATTCTAACCTAAGGTGTGGTCTGACGTTATGCAGTTCTGATTTTTGTCACACATGCGTACCTGTGCACCAGTAATGTGTACCCCTGAGTGAAGACCTTTTTCACAGCAGACATTTTGGCTCATCGTAGTCGGAAACGCACACCTGTCATTAATGTCCACATCAAATAGATCCCATTTTGACACCTTACACACAGGCACACTTATCCTTGCACCTTAATCCACTCATTACAGTGACACTGGTGAATTCCCCGGAGGTTAGGGATAGACTAGATTACAGAATGAATGAGAGTCTAATCCACTTTCCTGTAAAAACCGTATATAATTGACCATAAAGGTAGTGCTATACAGGAAGCTTGGATCGTTTTATCTTGTCTGATAAAACACTGATGGATTTAGAATACCCTCACTTCCCCCTCAACACACACACACACACACACACACACACACACACACACACATACACACAACATTCCAACGAGCAGAGGATTAGCGGTATTACTGTACACTATTCCCCTGAGGTAAGATCACCTGGTCTTCAGCATCAGCGAAGATCAAACACATGTTGGCATTGCTTTAAATCCCACCTGTAATGGGGTCTCATATTTCTAAGCTGCTGATAACAGCGTTCAGTCACTCCAGATTACCATGTAAAGGGTGTATTAACTACAGGGCTGGCACACAATGAGTGTGGGGCGCCCAAAACTGTTATCGTCAGGCTTAAAGCTGATGTGCAAAGCCTTGGTGTGTATGTGTAGTCAGCAGGTGATCCTCTATCCGAGGGGTTCTCAAACTTATTACTCAAAGGTCCACATCTGATTTGTATTTTCATTTAAGGTTTTTTGTTAAATGGGTGAACTGTGAATTATAGACTTTTTGGCTTGTTGCGAGGTGATAGCAAGCTAATTGACGGTCACTCTCATCCTGGTGAGTAACGTTAGATGAGCGCATTTAATATCCTGCAGGACTGATGCCAATTACTGATCTATGTACCATATATGTACCATTTTCTATTAGTTTTTCTTTTTTTCTTTTTTTTTTTCCGAGTCATCCTGGTAGAATTGACTGCCCATGCATCTTCTTAACCAGTAATGTTGTGTAATGCTTTCTCATATTTGCTTCCTACAGTCTGCTGGTAGCCAGTGGGAGCATCCCTGTACCCTAACAGCACTGTGCTTGTGGCACCTGGTCAACTTAAATGGAGCGGTTAGAACTAACTTACGAGTTATAGACTGAGGAAGGTACTACAAAAGGTCATTCATTCATTGCCTTTCTCATTTGCTCATCTTATCCAACCTCCTGACACTCAATTTAGTATACAAAATGGCATTTTTTAATTTTGGTTATTCACAAATCGGCTGGTATTTTGCAATTTTGCCCATCATTTGAATATGGTTATAAAAACAATGTACTTGCCAAAGTAATTACTGAGATGTGGGAATATGACATTGGAAAGAAGTCTGATGAGCCAAGAATGACAAACTGTCAGACAGTATGACAGGTTGTACAAAAGCCAGCAGTTTTGGGCAGGTTGTCTGAACCCCTTTATTTTACTTGAGAAAAATAAGTTCAAGAATGTTTTTGGTTTTCTTCAAGAGTTAGAGTATAATGAGCCAAAAGAGAAACAGACAGATTGGCACAGTATCAGCAGTAACAGTTGCACTTAATTTAGCAGTCTGTCTTAGTTCAAACCCTCACCAACATCTTCGAGTGGTGAATGAGATCGCAGCTACAAGTGGCACAAATGAGTTTCCCTCACAGGGTGCCTGGGAGACAGGGTAAAGATACATCCGGAAGGAGCTCAGAGGTTAAACGCTGCTCCTTCACACTGAAAGAAGTTGGATGTGCAGAATGCTGAGAGTTAACCAAACCAGGACAACTGTGGGGTGTAAAACCAAAACGGTGAGTTTAAAGCTGCTAAAATGCTCTGCAGACTTCAGTGCCCTGTTCTTTGTGGGTTCATCACTACAAGTGATACCTTTCACATTACATATGCAGTCATATGATCCTTTTAAACAAAATACTAATTTGTGAGGCTTTAAACGTTTTCGGGGGATGTCCAACTGGAAGAAGACCCAGGGGTGGACACAGAACACACTGGAACATCCTGTTTGACCTGCAACTGTCTCAGGATCCCTCAGGAGGAGAGGGAGGACGCGGATGGGGAGAAGGGCCTAAAGGCTACCTCACACTACCTGCTGACACTGCAAAATGACCCAAAACACCTGTAATAATCCCTCATAGCAAACACCTGCAGGAGCGCTGGTCGCTCAAAGCTTAACTATGAAGTCTGTCTTGATGGTGTGATGGCCCCTCACAATGGACAGCTTCAGTAATAAGAGTTAGAATTAAACAAATCATTTGAAACTGAAATGTGTTAATATAAGACAAAGTGCACCACAAAAAGCTGGTCACAAGCTAAAGCCTGTCGTTAACACTAAGGACACACTGAAGGACATGAGTGTTTATGTTACTTTGTCTGCACCCGAGAATACTTTCAGTTAGCTGTACTGATGACTCGTCACTGGAAAGCACCGTTACCGGTGTGACATAAAATATAAGAGCAGGTCAAAGCCTGGACTCTAATATAACTTTCAGCTGGGTGTTTTACAAACTGCAGTGGCAATAATTAGCTACCTTTTCCCTGGCTGTGGCTCATTACAAGTCCACAGTGAGACACAAGGACGGCGAAATCAGGTATTGTTAAATTCGGCTTAATTAAAGCAGCCAATTAAAACACTTATCACATTAGTCAGGTATGCTCCAGAGAATGTATGCATGTAACTGGTTAAAAAATGAGGAAAAGAGCAGATCACTATCTATAGCTGCTTATTAGTGTGCTGTGTGTGTGTGTTCATGTGTGAGTGGGTGGGTGTGTGTCAGAGGCTCCAGGGAATAATATCTCCTCACTTTTGGAACTGCAAATTAGTTTGTGACTCTGTGTGTGTGTGTGTGTGTGTGTATATATGTGTGCCCATGTATTACTCACATTATGGGGACATAAATCTGTTACCACAGTCACATTGCGGGGGCTCGCCGTCCTTATGGAAACAAAACTCAAGTCCCCATAATGTAAATAATTAAATTGTAGGGTGAAGACTTGGCTAAGGTTTAGCCATGTAGTGGCTATGGATATGCAAGTGCATGTAATGTCCCCAAAAGGATGAAACCTAACATGTGTGTGTGTGTGTGTGTGTGTGTGTGTGTGTGTGTGTGTGTGTGTGTGTGTCTCTCACCTCACATTTCCTTCTGTCATGGCGGCAGCTTGGTGGAATTGCTCCTTGCTCTGTTTGTATCTTTCCAAATTCTAAAGACACACAAGAAGACATAAACAAAAATCATTAGTTGAGCCCTTCATATAGATAAATATTTTAAGAATTTAACATCATTAAAAGAACAATTTAAAGGAACACTTTGACAATTTAGGAAATTCCCTTATTCACTTGGAAACAGGTAGCATGGCTATGTGGACAGGTGATAAAATCCTGCCCAGCCCCAGTTAAAGCACAACTTGCCTTTTTTATACTCATTAATTCATCTTTGACAGCATATCTTTAATGGGCCCTTCATTGCACACCATGAACACACATGCAGCATAGTAACTCATCATTTGTAGCATCTTCCTTTTCTCCCTTGACTTTCCATTTCATGCCTTCCAGACTTTACAGCATAAGCCCCTTTGTGATTTATTAACTCTGACTTTCACCTGTGTTTTTTTTTTTTTTTAACCAGAGCATTACTTTACTTGAACCACAAAGGAAACCTCAGGCCCAAACTCACTCACATTCTTTAAACACAAAACTTAAGAGTGTGGAGGAAAAGTCTACAGGAAGGCTTTGCCATTCCAGACTCCTCCAGTGAAACCAAAGCTCAGCAGTAATGACTTGTGTTACTCATACATTTTTTAAGAAATCGTGATTTCTGACTTTGCAGCTTGCCCGGTGAGCGCCAAACCCAAACCAAGCAGGCAGCGGTATTATGATAAAACAAGCAGCTAATCCACAACAACTGCAGTCTTTCCTCTCCTGATCCCTCTTAGGCCTTCCAGCGCCAAGTATCCCTCCCAAATATTTAACCAGCAAACTGTACCAGCTGGGGATGGAAGGATGTCGGGGGAAGAAAAAAAGAGAAAAAGCTGGAGGGCACGTGAGAGAAGAATAAAGAAAGAGAAGCAGCAGAAGGCATGAAGGTAAGAGGCGAGAGAATAGAGAGTGGAAAGAGAAGGAAGAGGGAGAGAGATTTGTGAACTGGGATTTTTTGGGTAAAGCAATTTGCCCCGACTACTTAAGGTTGGATTGAGCTCTGTAGTCTGCGGATGTGTGCATATAAGAAGGTGTGCAAAGTACAAAAGGAGTCCTGCCTGTGACTGATGTACACTGTCGCTCATACAGGGGCTGTTAAAGGGACAACACACAAGCCATGTATGGCTTATGATGGTTGGAAGAACATTTAAATTTTACAAAATGTTCCTCTCAGGGGCAAAGCAGTGGGTGCTGAGCGAGGGGCCATGACTGGCAAGTGACAGGCCACAGCAGCGGTCTTGGTCATGCCAAGTGACAGTCTGACACACACAGTTGTGTTAGATGCCACGACCAACACTGAACCACGATATTGTTTGCAACTGTGCAGCTAATAATAAAAATGGGATGGCTACCAACGTGAATTCATTTCGACAGATGGGGCTTTAAGCCATTTAGTCCAAATACTGAAAGTGCGCATGAAGAAAAGAGTTGCACTTCAATAAGAACAAATTAATGAACATTTCTAAAGAGCACTGACACTAAGAGCTCCATTTTAATTGGCTATCACAAAGCGCAAGGTATTGTGTTCTGCATAAACAGGCAGACAACTGAGCTGCAACCGTCTGTGTGTGGAGAGCAGCACATCTCCAATCAGAGGCTGGAGATTGATTAACTTATCTGGCCTGCTGTCTTCAGATGGCTGCAGGGATTTAACAAACTGAAGGAGAAGCTTTTCATACGGACTAGAGCAGCTGTAGACAACAGATATTGCAAGAATCACAAATTTTTGCTTTAAGTGTGATTCTTACACATAAAGCGTTCCTGCTTTATGCTGATTTATTCAGTTTGATGTTGTTTGACAGACTGACAGCACATCATATTTCCATGAAAATAAGAATGAAAAGAAAGAGCTGCCTTGTCTGAAGGAACCTCCCACCCGTGGCACGGGCAAAGACAAGTTCAAGGTGAAGAAAATACGAGGTCTGAGCGCTGCTTGGCTGGTCATTGTGACACCATGAAAACAGCCTTAGCCTTATCAACTCTTCCTAAGCCATAGGGAAGGAGGGTGGAAGAACTGACTGAGGAAGTAAAGCATCAGACTTTTGAAACAGTGCCTCAGTGTACCCTCATTAGTGCTTCTTCAGTGTAAAAACTTTACCTTTAGTGCCCATATGAAATGAAAAAATTCTGCGCAGGTGCACAGCGGCAACTCCTCGTGTGCAGAGACAGAAATACCTTAAGTATATACATACACAGTTTACCATAAATGAACACAGACATGCCTTTAATCACACATCTGCAAATGAATACGTCTGGCTGCTCTGCCGACTCATTAGACCTGTCAGTGAAAAGAAGGGCAAAGACGTAGCGCAATTTCGCCGTTTGTTTTGTAATTATAGGCCACACTTATGCACATCTGTGGCTATTTAAAACAACCATATTGTTAATTCATCTCCTCTTCCTGTACCTGCGGTTTCTCAATCACCACTATTAAACGTCAGGGAGGTAATGAATAATTTACGTCATAGTGCTGTATCAAAAACGATCAAAGCCACCATTAACACACACTCTGACAACTAAATGATGAGAAATAAATAAATATAAATGAATAGTAATAGCAGCAATTAATCCAAATTAAATGTGTTTTTGCCTTTGATCACACAGGTCACACAATGAGTGAAACTGGCAGACAAAAAATGTTTTATTATTCAGATTGCACCTCACCTTAATATCACCCTAAGCTCCATCTGCAGGCCATGAGTTTGGTCTGAGGTGCACTGCACATCTTATTTTAATAAATACCAGTTTATGTGTGGTGGAATGCGTGTTGTTGTATGGAATCAGATTTGTGTCAAAATAATCAAACAAAACTTCTTCAATATCAAACAAAAATAAAAATTTGAGAGAGAATAAAACTCACTGAAGCAAAAAAAATGTCATCTCAAAAGTAAAACTTGTAACTTGCAAACAAATTATTTGTGCAATCTTACACCATAAAGAACAAGTTCAAGTAGTACGTGCCCAGTGCCGCCGTCCAGGGGGTCTCTTGTTTTTCGCGCGTGCTGCACTGAGCAACTTCCGGGTACTGAGCTGTCACTCAAAAACTCACTAGCCAATGGCGACGCCCACGTGAGAGGTTTGTGTCGGAATCGCAAACAAAAACTCAGGGAGCGCAAACGAGAGAGCTGACAGCGTGACTGCAAAGCTGACGGTGAAAGCAAAAGTCAGGGCAGTGAGAAAGAAACAGAGGATATGACAAAAAGTAAAAGACCAATAGTTTACTCAATTGCACAAATAATACCGTACCGTACCGTACCGTACCGTACTTTTGAGATGACATTTTTTTTGCTTCAGTGAGTTTTATTCTCTCTCAAATTTTTATTTTTGTTTGATATTGAAGAAGTTTTGTTTGATTATTTTGACACAAATCTGATTCCATAGTTGTTGTTCCTCCACATTGTTTATACAGGACATCTAGCCTCAGGATTAATCATGAATATTGTTGCCAAAAAGGCCAGTTATTTATTTTTCTGGATATGAGCAAGTTTTTGTAAATCTGGCACACTCAATTCCCGTATGAACATTTACAGCAGCTAAGTATTTAGCTAAGCGTCTTAAATAGAAAAATGTGAAGCCCAGAAATGTCAATGTCAAATGTCATTTTCACTTCAGAACAAATTTTCCTTTTAACTTATTCAAAGGGACAAAGGAAGATATGCGGCATCACTGGTTGCCATGGTGATACTTAAGGGTTGTTTGCTTGGTTTCTGATCCAGCAGCTGGCATCATTTTTCACTACTATTACCATCCCCCTCTCACTACTGCTCAACATGCTTCCTCCACTCCTTCATTTCTGCTCCTTTAAAGCTTCTTCACCTCTATCTGCAGAATATACACTGTGCCCTCATCTGCAGTCATTTTCCATCAGTCATCGCTCCTTCATTATCCTCTGTGATAAACATACAAACTCATATTATATTGGAATTATATTTGCCGCAGAATGAAGATTACACTGATTTGCTGCAAAATAAGTCAAAAAAATTTGCTCTGCAATAAAATCTGTTCAGAATAAAATTAAAAGATATCAGCAAAAATACTGTTATTTGACACGAGTCCCATCATTTTGTTTAAATCTTAATCTCTGTCATCTCAGTACCCCATTCTTCCAGTCCACACCTGCAAATGTACAATGGCCTTTGAGAATTCTTAATTCTAATTGGCTGGCAGAATTAACTTGTAGTAACCCGCAGGGCTGACAATTAACCATTTAAAGTTGAAATTGCAATTTGGAAGAACTGACAGAATTTAAAATCTCAGGAACTGCGTTTTCAGTAGTAGAAACACAGCCACTGTGACATTTACTCAGCTGTAATGACTTCATGTTGATTCTGTAAGTTGGAAAAACAACGTCATTTAGCCAGCTACCTCTGAACTGGGCTACAGCGTACCCATCAAATCATCCGGCGAGTCAAACTAACCTGTCCCTGATTTACTGCTTAAAACAGAGAGAGAGAGAGAGAGAGAGAGAGAGAGAGAGAGAGAGAGAGAGGAAGAGATAGAGCGAGAGAGAGATTATTTAATTCTATGACACAAGGCACAAGTTAAGGTTGTGCTTAGGTTTATTTCTGGGTTAGGTATTATGTATTTTAGGTATTTCACAACAAAGAAAGATGGCGGCAACGTGGAGGTGCAGCTTGGCAGGTGCTGTGGATCTACATATCCTATAGCACCAAGGAGACCATAAATCAACAACATTCTGCACAACTGCATAAGAAGATTGTGCTGGGATTCATGGTGTGCTTTCATAATTAGACCTACTATTTACTAATTGACTTACAATTTGATTACTGGCTGATCAGGTCTTAATTTTTCGCTGATTGCAAGTAAACTGACTAACACCAGAATCAAAAATAAAGAAGCAACTAAGACAACTGTTTCTTATTGCATACTCAATACATCTTCTGATGATATGGAGTGTGGCTGTAACACATTTACCTGCAGAACTAACTCTATAAGCAGATAGAAAGTACTGTGAGGTTCTGAAAAAATGGGAGAATAAAAGGAATCTACACAGGTTTAATGAAAATCTGTAGAAACTGATGAAGATTAGAGATTCAGCATTAAGGAGATGTAGAAGAGACAAAGATATGCTGATCTGTAAAGGCCTGAGGAACAAGAAGTGAGATAAAGTCTCTACAGCTCCTTTTTATCTGCAGGTAATGTAAGAGGCAGAATGTAATAGTAAATTAATCTGGATAAATATTAATAATCTGACAACGAGGGACCCACATTTTCAATACATCTTCAGCTCAAGGCACAGAAAAATGAATTGAAGACAATACTTTTGTTTTCTTGATTTTGTTCTTGAGTTAATTAAAACTTTACAAAATGGGAACTGGATGTTGTTCCTATAGATGCTGAAGGTCAGGTTTCTGATCTGGTTATGGCCAATGAGACACAGGTGAACAAATCATAACTTCCTTAAGAAGCTCGAAATGTACGGATGCTTTCCAACATGATATCATGCTTATTAAAATAAACAAAGTGACATTATATATATACACTACAGTAGTCCCTAAAGACAGGAAACATGGCATTGTCACTCCTACAAACCACTAAAAAGTCAGTTACTCTAGACCCACAAGCATCCTGCCAGTACTGTCAACGGTTGCTGAGAAAGCTGACATTGAACAACTGACTCAACACAAGCAATTTTGGTTCACATCACATGCAGTTTAGCTTTACAACCAATCATTCCACTGAAACAGCTACCCTACACATAACAGAGCAATGAAAGCAGTTGACAGATAAAAGGTATGTTCTTTTCCAAAATCAGTGTCCAGCCCCAAAATGACATTCCCATCAAGGGTGACAAGATTGATTTAATTACTGAATTTCAATATCCTCTCATAATAATGGCTCAAAATTTTTTGAAATCTTGCGCATTTTAGACAAATTAGAAACTGTCTTTCTATGAGTGCAGTCAAGATTTTTGTGCACTCTCTGATGCTTTTCCACATGTCCTATTTCCTTACATGTTTGAGACAGGCTACAGAAACAGTCCTTGGACACAAACCTTAAATATTGAGTACTGGACCAGGGCGAGAAATAAAAGCGAGGAGAAAACTAAAAATAAATAATGATGTCTAAGACGGAAAACAACTGTTCATTTCTTTTAAAGACAGCCATTAGACCTTGCAAAATATCAACAGAATTGCATAGAACAGAAAAAAATAGCCAATGTTTAGAGTGTCATCAAGCTTAGCTGTGAAAAGGTGGCAACAGCTGTACTTTACAATCATCACAGCCATCAATTGTCAAACAGATTTCTGCTTCCCTGTAGATGACTGCAGCCATTCTCCCTACCTATCTACGTTTACAGCTACCCTGCAACAATGGGAATATAGTTCTTAAACTCAGTGCTTGGAGAAAGTTAGACCTGATGTCAAGCTCAAAAGTAATTAGGTAGATTTATTTTGACTGTTTATTTCTGTTGCTGTTGGCTCATTACAGCAATGCAACTTTGTTACTGCTGAACTGGAAAAAAACAGAATTTGCAAGCTATCATATCAGGATAAACAGCCTCTCAGCCAGGCTACAATTGGTCAGAGAGGACCATTGATAAAGTTGATCTCTTGTGGCTAAAAGTTATTCACTGCAAGGATATACACACTTGTCAAAGCAGCAAAAGGCCTAATTTTTGCAGACATCACAAACATTGGTCCACATGTGGGTGGCAAAAAAAAATCCCTCACACGCGCGCACACACACACACACACACACACACACACACACACACACACACACAGGGTGCTCTTTGATCCAACTGTAAAAGGAGAAGTCTTTTAACCCACACACACTCCCACTTCATCTAACCTTTTGGTCTGACCTGATGGTGGCAGTGGCATTCACTGAACAACACAAAAGATGGGGTCACACTATTGACCCTGAACTTTGTAGACTTGTGTGTGCATACACTCTGTGTGAGCTGTGAGAAATCTGTCTGTGTGTCATATTCTATGTCCTATATGCTGTATGCATGTATGTAGGTATGGACTTCCATCTACTTAAGCATCATTCTTTTGTCTGAATGTCTTATATTCTGCTGCACTTTCGCCATTGAGGGGTCACAGAAGTCACTAATGGAACGCCTAGTCAGCTAATCGTTCTGACTTATAAGTATTAACATTAGCTGGGACCCTACAGCGCACATAGACGACAGCCTTATCCATGTTGAAATCCACACTTTTATGCTAGCACAGACCTGCATCAAATTCCAGCAGGACTAGCTTGTTTAGATGTGAAAGAGGAAGTATTGGACAGAATGTTGTTGTTTCTTTCAGCAGACAGAGGAATTACAATGTAAAACAATTTTCTGAGGCAATAATTTGACTTTTTTTTTTTTTTTTTGGAAATATGTTTATTTTAGTGCTGTCAAAAATATTGCGTTATTAACGCGTTAACGCAAATCAATTTTAACGGTGTCATTTTGTTATCGCGAGATTAACGCTCTTTGTGACCAAGTGAACTTGTAGTTTTTTATAAGCTGTGGCCACTGCTAGTAACGTTAGGAAAACTACAGGATCCGATTGCAAACTGGAAACAAAACAATAGGCACGGCCCACGCGCATGTTTGGTCTTGCCTGCTCGCTAGTTGTCAAAGAGTAGGCTACCAGTTTGTGTGGATGTCAAGCGCGAAATGACGAAATGGATGCGAACAAGATTCTGAATAGAAAGTTTAGTTTCAGAAAGTTGCCAGATGGGTCGACTGACAAGACCAAAATTATCTGTGTGTATTGTCGGCGTGAACTGAGTTATCACTGTAGCACATCCGGTCTGAAATACCACTTGATGGCCAAACACAAGGCTAATGCGAATTCTCCGCCGCCTCCATCAAAACCTGGCTGCTTGTATGTTCAAAGGAAACTTAAGAAAGGAAAGTTTAAGCCATGGTTTAACTGCACTATAGGCTGAGTCCTAGTTTACAATGATGTGCACTTTGTAACTTTATCTTGTATCACCCTGTTTTGATTCCTTAGGAAAGGTTGTTGAAGGGGCTTTTTTGTAACCAAGTATTTATTTTCTGTCATCTGTTTATTGACCGTGTTAAATTGTGTGAGATTTTGCTTCAAATGTGAATGACTGAGGTGGCACGGTGGTGCAGCAGGTAGTGCACGTGCCTCACAGCAAGAAGGTCGCCGGTTCGATCCCCGGGTCGGGCGAGGCCTTTCTGTGTGAAGTTTGCATGTTCTTCCCATGCATGCGTGGGTTCCCTCCGGGCACTCTGGTTTCCTCCCACAGACCAAAAACATGCTCATTAGGTTAATTGGTGACTTAAATTGTCCTTAGGTGTGAGTGTGAGTGTGAATGGTTGTCTGTCTGTATATGTTGCCCTGCAATCGGCTGGTGACTGGCTCAGGGTGTACCCCGCCTCTTGCCTGTTGACAGATGGGATAGGCTCCAGCCCCCCCAACCCCAAAAGGGATAGTCGGGGTATAGGAGATGGATGGATGGATGGATGTCAATGACTGGTCAAAGTGAGAATGTTAGTGTGAAATATAACACTACACGTTGTTGTTTTCAACAAAAAAAACATTTGCACAAAGCAAGCCTATCCACTTTTCCATGTTGATAAGTATTAAAATGATAATTCAAGACATTTAGAATACATCAAAATGTGCGATTAATTTGCGATTAATCGCAAGTTAACTATGACATTCATGAGATTAATCGCGATTAAATATTTTAATTGATTGACAGCACTAGTTTATTTTCTTTCTTGCTGAGTTAGGTGAGACTGAAACCACTCTCGTATGTGTCTGTTAAATATGAAGCTATAGCTAGCAGCTGGTTACCTTAGCATAAGCTAGCATACGCAAAAACTAGCATACATTTAACATAAGCTAACCAGCTAGCCTGGTTAGCATCTGCCTGCCTTGAAAGCTCACTAATATGTTAGCTTTCATTTGTACAAAAACCTAAAAATGACAAATTGTAGTGTTCCTGGGCATTATGTGGTAGAATGTCTCTTGTCTGGATCTAGTGACGTTCTGGAATCTCTGCACAGTGACTGCAGAACAGGACAGGACTTCAGTTACTGAGCCAAGGTTTGACACTTCTGATGTTTTTATATATGACAGGGAAAGAAAGCAATTAATTACTTAACAAAAGAACATGGAACAGTAGTCATCAGTCAACACCACAGCTAACAAAACTCTTTCAGTGCTTAGCTTGTAAGCTAAAGTTAGCATCATCAATTTGTTAATATTGGTTCTTGGTGCCCCTGCAGGCTCACTGTGAATCAACCACATACACCAGCCCACCCACTCAGAAGCTTTGAGGGCTTAAGAAGCATTTCTGACGACATTTTTGCCTCTTTTCCATCGTAAAAAAATGTTAATAAAAATTTCAAAATCACCGCGGATTGTATTGGCTTTAGTTAGCTAGCTAATTAAAATTAATTTTATGAGTTGGACAAAAACCCTGTTTCCAGCCGAGTAATTTCAGAAACTTTAGGAGTACTTGATCGCTATATAAGACCATATCATGCTGACATCAAGACTAATGCTAAACTGTAGGTTATTTTGTTGTCATGTTTTGTTTTGTTTTTTTTGTAACAATGATTTCTGGCCGCAAAAAGGGATGACTTTTGGTTTTAGTTCAGTTTCAAGAATTTGAAAGAGAAAATGTTCCTTTAACATGTGACAGCTAACTGGTATCTCATCTGTTGATCTGTTCAAATGTGATTAAGCCCAATGACCTGAAACTTCTCAAAGCTTAAAACTTACAGGACATGTAAAATAAGGTATAAAACATGCATTGTACAGCCAAGAAGTGATATGTGTTTGAGTCAAAATAGAAGCAATTCAGCAACATGTATGCCGACACCTTTAGAAACTTTGTGTCACAGCTAATCATCACATTTTTCTGTTTCACAGTGCTTTGCAATGGACACTTTGTACTTAATTTGCAGTAAATGTAGCTGGTTTGGATCTCGCTGAGTGTTTACCACTGTTGAAGAATATAGACAAGCACTTTTTTTTGCTCAGGCAAAATAATGAGGCAACTGGAATGTAAGCCACAACTCTGCAATGTTTGGTAATGTTAACTTATTATGAAATTCATATCTTCATCTCCAGATGGGTGCAGCCTCAGTGGAAATATTGCTAACAAGCTAAACTAATAAGCAGATTCGAAGCCCTCGCTGCAGCATATTGAGCAGATAACTTTCCACAGGATGAAAGCGTTAAACTTTGACTCGGTCTACATAGGACCCAGAGTGCATGCATTTCCATAAGAAAGTGCAACACAGCAGAAAAGTGAAGTTTTTAATACAGCATTTAAAAAAAAAAAATAAAAACCTCACATAGAGTGTAGTGTCTGTGTGTATATATATGTCATAGGGGGTGTGTGTGTGTGTGTGTGTGTGTGTGTGTGTGTGTGTTTGCTTGCATGCCATCTTAAATAAGTCCTCTGTGTCTCTGTTTGACCAAGGAAAAAAGGTAGGGCCATTGGCATTATTTGGAGTAAAGCAGTGCGTGTGTGTGTGTGTGTGTGTGTGTCTGTGTGTGTGTGTGTGTGTGTGTGTTCAGTGTGCAGATATTTATGGTGCACTACGTCGAGGCCCCTGCTGACAGCGTGTCAAGCAACCTGTCAGACTTGGAGGAGGATTATTATCTCCTTCTGTACGCTCTATTTCCACCAGCTTCAAACTATACTATGACAAGAGTGTGTGAGAGGGAGAATGGAAAAAGACAAAGGAAGAATTGGGTAAAAGGTGCATGTGAAACGAACAAAAGCTATTTACCCACATCAAATAAATGTTACTACTGCTTTCCTTGTGTTGACATTTTGCAAGAAGTGGAAGGACAGAGATTATCCAACATAGATTTCAGCCAGACAGTGTTTCAGGTACTCTGCGTCAGCTGAACCACATATTTCATGTTTTCTCGATACAAAAACACTGAGGAGTATCCTAATGCTCCACTTATCAAATGCATTTCCATACATATTTCTTTGAATGACAAAACTCAGCATCTCACCCTCTTAAAATCTGGTTAATTGCAAACCTTTATTTTAATTTCCCAATGTATGTTTGTCAAATACCTAATGTCAGGAGTTTTTGTTCCATCCAACTCGTGTCAATGCAAAGGGTGAGAGAACATGAACATCAGCCTAGTTCACTTTGACTTGACTCATCTTGGTTCAGTTCAGCAGAGCCATTTGACAAAACTAAACCTCAAGCACAGAGAACATTTTGAGCAGTCAAACAGACCAAAACCAAGGCATTATGTGGCTTCTGGTGCAAACACGCATATAAATTCCTGCGTTTACACATACAGTACACATGCACCTGAGTATACTGTATGCATGCAAAACTCATCTTTCTCTCTGTGTCTGTCCGTCTCTCTTTGCACACACGCACACATACCCACACAGAGGTCTGTCTACAAACATCCTAAGCCCAGCAGCAAACACAGCTTGTGCCACCCGTATGTCAGCCTGCCAGTCTTCGACTCCCTCTGCAAACCCAACCTGTTCCTAATGAGACTAACACAAATATCCAGGCATCTGACACCAAGACCTGTGTGTGTGTGTGTGTGTTTCCAATGAGTGGAGAGACTGCTCATTGAGGTAATAAATGTTTATTTAGGCTGACTGCATGGTAATTAGAATACAGATTTTGTGTTATAGCGATGTCAGCCCGTTTGTGCTCGTCTGTCTGTCATTTAAACTGGACAGCTAAGAATCATGGATGGAAGGAAGGGAGGAAGGAGGGAAGGGACAGTGGAAAGAAAGACTTCTTGCTTCTCTTCTCTTCAGCAGACAGGATTGGACACACCATGCCTAAAAAGCCCAAACTTCAGATTTAACCAAACAGAAAAAAAGCCTATTGCTCGAGTCAGTGGCCACCAAGAACTCTATCCGCTTATGGCAGCTTATGGCAGACACTAAACATAACCTCTACTCATATGCACACACTCATTCATACACACATTTCTTTCACCCACTGTGTCACCCATCAGAGATTTATTCCAAACTTGGATTGAGCTTTTTTCCTCCAACAGCAGTCACAAATACGCAAAAGACTGACAACATGTACATGAATACAAAAGCGAATAAATGTAAGTCCGACTGAGTGTAAACAACTGGAACACTGTAGTGCTGGCACTCCAAAGTTACTGTTTCCCCACGAGACTCCAACTGCTCCCACTGCTCTCTTATTGCTGAACAGGCTTGAATTATCCATAGTAAACAGAATATAATGCTTAGATTTTACACATAATTTCCTGTAAAGGTCTTCCCCATCTAAGAACTAGATAACTGCTTCCCCCAGAGAGCTTGTGTAAAGGTCCTTCTGTGTGGCGTTTGCTGAGACTGAGACTTAACTCAAGACCAACAGCTTCCCTACCTTTTCTGCCTGGTAAATGTCAGACAGATGAAAGGGAAGGAAAAAGCCTGTAAGGGCTCTCTGGAGATGCTCAGGCTGGCTGAAATCCCCTTGAATCACATTTACAGACAAGCCTTGAGCACTGCTAATACCTCAGATTTTATGTGTACTGCAGTGCAAGTTGTGGATTTCCTCATTTAAAACTACATGCAGCAAAAACGCAGCACATAAACAAACTCATGTGTCCCACTGTCTCCATCATCAGGCTGGACATTAACAGTAGTGCAAGATTTCTCCCACTCCATAAACATTAACAGCTAACTTGCTAGCTAACAATCAACATTATGTGATGAGCACAAGCAGGCGTGTTTTACAGTTTGTAAGCATATTGCTGAGTAGTCTTAGCTAACATGCAACAGTAATGTGTTTCTGCGGGCACGTAAAGAATTGTTAATATGTCATAATTCTTTAAGGGAGTATGGCATGATATGATCTGCTGCGAGCGCAGGGAGCATCCGCTTAATTCAAAAACATGTATGTATATTTTCAACGTTTTATCACCGCCACAGAAACACGAGGTAACCGCTAAAGTACAGTAAGGTTGTCTGACATTCATTGACTGTGGTTAGTTGTTGGTTTGGTTAACGTTTTACTGTCTAATAATGTGAGTTTTGATTACTGATGGTTGCTGATCAGGCGAATTATCAGCTAGCTATACTCAGTTTCTAATGGCAGTATGCCCTTTGTGTACATGTTTTTAAAGTACTTTCCAAAACATCATGTGCGTGATGGTGTTATTATTGCTGCCGCTTGATGAAACTTAAGCTGAGCATTGTCATTGCCCTTTTTTTAGCTTCTGTTTTATAAGTAACTAATATTTATTCACCTAGAAACAGCTGTATTCCTCTGTATGACATGACCTCCTCTTTGTGTAAACTGCTGCTTCTGCAGTGTTTCTAGAAGCGAGAAGAATCTAGTAGTCTCACCTTGACAAGTTTCTCATTAGTGTGTTTAATGTGTATAGAAAGTGTTTTAAGTCAGTTTTCTGTAACTTACGCTAATAGTTGCATATGTGTTGAAGCTGTTCAGATTAATCTTGATCACCAGGGTAGTTAGCCCATTTATAGACATATTCCATCATTGCAATATTACAATAAACATTTTAAAAAATTCAATCACAGCATTTTCTGGAAAAGTCAAACATTCAGGCTACAGTCTTAATAAACTAAGAACTGTTATGCAATATACCAGGCATGTCCAAACTATTCCACAAAGGGCCGAATGGCTGAAGGTTTTCTTTCCAACCAAACAGCAGCACACCAGACTTGACTCATTTCATCAGCTGATCTCAGTCTTCAGACAGCTGATTGGTCAGACTGCATGCTCTTGATTGGTTGGAAGAAAAACCTGCAGCCACACGGCCCTCTGTGGAATAGTTTGGACATGCCTGCAATATATTGACTGTTTTGTCTGCATAATACTTATCACTCACTGTTACTGCACCATTGGCTGTGGTCTTGGTGACCACTTAATTCCAGGCCTGGTGCTTCACTTACTATCATATCCTGCTGTAGCAGCTAATTGAAATTCACCTTGGACACGTTTGTATACTCAAATGTAAAAGAATATGGTTGTACATTGTCCCCACTGCATTGGCACTGTACAAAAACATAAAAAAATCCTCAAGGGTAGTATTGCTTTAATGCAACGGTATCAAGACCAAAAAAGTGTCTCATTTGAAACAGTTTCAGTGTGAAGTGTGATCGTCTCTGTCATACCACCTATGAGTGTTAGAGCTTTGTTTTTACAGCAGGTGCACTGGACCACACAGAGTCGGCTTGTGCCATTCTTGTTGCAAAATTTCCATTATGAGAGTTACAACACAGACCATTTATGTCCATTCACTTTCTGCCATTGCGCAGCAGCTGAGTGACTTTGAATAAAATCATGAGGATAATTATGGTGTGTGCATGCTGAAATGTCTCTGCGCCTGCATTTGTGTGATTGTGTTATACTGTGTGCGTGTGTTTGACTGAGGGTGTTTTTACACACACACAACCCATCTAAAGTTTGAAGCTTGATTCAGTATAGTCAGAGAGGACCACTCTATATTCTTGAATGGTCTGTCATGCTTTTAGGTGATGATATTTTGTATGAAGCGTTTACAGAGAAACAGAGGTTTTGTACACAGACAGCAAAATGCTGGTTCCCCCAGGCTGACAACTGAAAGGGCAGAGAGAGACAAAATACCTCCGAGCAACAGCTAACAAGAATGTAATAAATCATCAGCCGTTGGTAAAAGAAACCGGAAAATCAGCATCAAACTGTGCAGATTGAAACAGGAGCAAGTTCCTGTTTCAATATCAAGTGCACAATAATGTCTATAAGAAGGTGGAATCAACAGGCGGGTCTCTTTAGCAAAGCTAAGCTCAAAACTTCAAAATAGAAATAAAAACTTAGTTAACAATACTGGAAAATCAGCTGAACATGGAGTGAAAAATCGGGTTAAACCCGTTCAATCAACCACTGAGTGGACTGCAGAGGGCCCAGAGAAAAACTCTTAAATATTTCGAGCCCAGTTACACCGTCGTGGTTCCGTAAGGATCCAGGGTCACCTCAGCTTCTCTGGACACGGAAACAAATTCTAAATCAAAGAGCATTTTGGGGAAAACATTATTCTCCCATCATGCAACACTGTGGCAACATAGACTAAATGGAAGATTGAATTATTTAATTATTTCAAATGTAAATGATACATTTGGTGTCTGAATTGTAGTTTTTATCTATATGATAACCTTCAGTGACGGAAAGAAGAAAAGCATCAATGTACAGTAAGTGCACGTGTGTGGGCGCTCTATAGTTTTATGCGTGCAGTGTGTGTAACTTTGAGCCTGTGAAAGCCTCTAATGAAGTGTCTCTAAACGTGTGTACGTGAGTGTTTGTGTACATGTTGTACCCTCTCCTCCAGTTGTGCCAGCTGCTCCTTGTAGAAGGCATCCAACGCTTTCAGCTGTGAATCTTTCTTCTGGAGCTGCTGAGCCTGCAAGAGGGCACACACACACAAACACACACACATACAGAAGGGATTAAACACCGAGTAAAACTGTGTTGTGAAGTTGTAAAGCCAACTTTTGCTTCAGTTTTGTTTTCTTCAATGATTTGTAATTAGACTCCTTTAAATTTTGATGACAGTATTCTGCTTTAGTTCTACAGGATGATGTAGTATGACAGTGGTTCCCATCTGGAGGTCGAGACCCTCGTAAGTGGTCACAGACTGTGACAGGTGACTGGTACTGCAAGCCTTTATCCTTCTGTATTTCCATTTCAATTTTTTCTTTAATCGATAGCCTCAAAGTTACTGAAAAACAGAAACACGGGATTCTCCCACATCACGTAATACTTCTATTCTCAGTTTATGTTCTGGTGATATTTCATGTTCTGATGTTTTTACCAGTTATTTTAACTTTCTGAGAAATCATGTTTTGCCAAGCTTGGCATCGCAGACAGCTCTAAATACTACAGCATCCATGAGCCTTGACCACCGTTGCTGCTGAGAAGAGGCCAGATCCTCGTTGAACAAAATGTGGCGCCATGGTTGCCACATGAATCTAAAATCAACCCAGAATCCACAAGTGAATTGATTTAACCTCCGATTGATCGTTATATCAGTGTTCTCAACAACATAATGCTTTCACAAGTGAATCTGAAAGCCTGTGATTGGATGTCTCTTGTCAATATGCACCTCAGGAGAATGCAGGGACGTACCTGCAACTTTTTAATCAAAAAACATGTTGTCTTATATGGCTGTTTCACGTCCAGCCAAGCTGTAGAAATACTCTGACTGTGAGTCACGTAACACTGTCAGATGGGAAATAATGAATTTCATTTTTACTTCCAGAACCAGGGGTCCCTCAAAACTCTGTTTCTGCTACACAAAATAATGTCTTCAAATATTGTGTTCAGCCTTTCCGCTAATCTTTGCTTTTTTCTTACTGGATCAGTAAGTATTTTAAAAAAAGAGAGAGCCAGGAAATAATCAGGAACCGCTGCAGTACCGTACACACCATCACCGCACTCCTCTACTGCTTTGATTTAATCCAGCCAAAGGATGTCAGCAACCCTGGTGATTTGAACAAATATATTTTTGGGTCATTTGTCGGAGCTGGCTGGCCTAATGGCAAAACATATCCTTTTTGGCTCTTTTTGTTTAATTTTTAACGAAGGAGAACAGCTCTGACAGAAAGGTTTATCTCCCACAGGAGTAATTTCGGATGGCAGGTACTGAACAAATGAGAGATGACTCCATATCAGACACATTATTCTTACACACACACACACACACACACACACACACACACACACACACACACACACACACACACACACACACACACACACAGCACTTCTGATACTTGTTTCTGTCCAAGGTTTAAATGTAAAATAAGCTGCCTCTGACCTTCAAAACGTGTGGTTTCATACCATGGAAAACTGAAGGGACTCTTCTGCGTCGTGGTCCTTTTAAATCCCTGTAATCATAACACATGTGTGAGCATGTGTTATGATTACTTTGACTTCCTGCTATCTATATTACCTTGACATTAACATGGAATACAGTAGATGGATCCATTTATTAAAGAATAAATGAATGAAGCCAGTGTGGATCAGGAGAAAAAATAATTGATTTCTGGCAGACTGCATAGAAAAGACACATACACTACATTACACACACACACTCACACACACACACACACACACACACACACACACACACACACACACACACCACTGGGAAATGCACACTGTACAGATCTGTGTTAGAGTAATACAGCAGAGTGAAAGATGTCAGTGGTCAGACTGTTTTTAGGGGTTGGAGGCACCTGCACATTATATACATACACATACCACCATGATACCCAAAGACATCCAAACAACTGGGCCAAAACACACAAACTCTCTTATGACTGTGCTGTGTTAACTCCAGCAGGAAGACACCTTACAGCGTAAAAAATAAAAATCCACAAACAGCAGCCACAACCCTCAAATTACACCTCTTTGAAAATCTTCCCTTTCCATCTGCCTCTCGCTACGCACCCACCCATCTACCCGTCCCTCTCCCTCCACCCATTGTGCCAGACTTTGTGCTGGCACAGAGAATCATGCCACACACACCGTGTCACCACAGATCATGTGTGATTTTCAAGTAGTTATGAAGCACTGAGGGAGACAAGCGTACACATGTTCACAAAAACAAGCGATTGCACAGGTGTGAGAAAGCAGACTGACAGACTCATACACACACATGCAAGCACATCTTCACACCGACTGAGTGACAGGAGAAAAACTGAAAACTGAGGGAACTAAACAGAAGAAAGAAATGAAAAAGAGGAGAGGAAACAAAACAGAAGAAAGCAGAAAGAAATGAAGAGAAAGAGACAAAGGGGAATCATAGATGCAGAAATTGAAAATTGAAACTTTGTCATCAGCTCTAATTTTTGTTTTAGTTAGCATTTTCATTCAGTAAGCTCATTCAAACAGTCATCAGTTCTTAGTTAAACGCAGTCCACAGCTGGAGACTGCCTGTGGCAAAACAAAATTTCAATTCAAAAAGGGTGACCAGTGGCAATTCACACAAAAATCACTAATCGCAAGGCATCTTAACAGCGCTGAACTCTGGGGGAACAAAGAGTCACAAAGTGGAAAACGGAGGAGGCGATGACAGCTTATTGGCTGTGCTGCACCACCCACTTTGATGTAGCCTCCTCTGTTGAAGTACAAACTGCTCCACACAAGAGGAGTTGATGGTACAAATACTTCTGAATAAACGATATGAACTTAATGTCCCATAAGTGACTGAGCTTCGAGTTTGCTAACAAACAGTCAGTGAGCAGCCCAGCTTGGAGAGCTTTTCTCACCTTTTCAATGACTTTTTATTGAATGAAATGATGTACAGCCCCTACAACGTAATGCCCAGGCAGAGTCAATGGCACAGTGCAGAGAAGAATAGAAAAAAGCTTGGAGAGTTACTGTGGCTGACATGTTCCCGGCCAGCTAGCGCGTTAGCAGTTAGCCCTCTAGTCCTGCAAGTAATAGTCACAAAGCTTCTACAAGATGATTTTCACTGTTTTTGGTGCAACTGATTGCATTTTTTATATTAAAATGTGTATTTTGTACTGTCTTTGTGCCAATCCTTAAAATCCTGGCTTATGCTGCACTATTCACATTATTTTCTTGCAACCTTCTCCTTCTTTTTCTTGTAAAAAAGAAAGTTTTATTTTTGGTGATTTATAAATACTGGCTCCGCAGACAATTCAGACAGACGTATGGAAATATGTAGGATAGAGAGAGATGAAAAGAGAGAGTAAGATGGACTGATGGAGGGATGAGGAATGGGTAAACAAGTGGGAGGAAGGGATGGAACTATTTGGATGGATGGGGAGAAAAGAGCATGGAGGCAGGAGACGCTGAGGACTGAGAGTGGAAATAAATGTGAAGAGGAAGGGAGCAGGGATGGGTTTACTTTGCTTTAATTCAATCAAATCAAAGAGGATTTTTTTCCTCCGCAAACATTTCCTTGTTTCCCTTGTAAAGGATTTCATTTAAACAGAAATTGTTGGGATCAATCAGCATGGTGATCACCTTTTTTTAGGTGACATTCAAGAGAGGACAGTGATGAAATAAAACACTGTGAGGGTTCGAAAGCAGCGGGATGGATGGATGGATGGATGGATGGATGGATGGATGGAGGGTTTGAGGGTTATGATGAAGCTTACCATTACTTGCATCTCATCTGCTGACTAGAGAAGTCAAGAAATTGAAAATAGAAAGAAAAAGAAAAGAGCAGGTAGACAAAGACAAGAAAGAGAGGAGGAGGGAGAGAGAGAAGCATGAACAGTAAGAAAATACAGCTCAACACCAGACACAGTGCTTGGCTTAGGGCTGTTAAATGATTCATAATTTACTTTACTTTACTGCCATCAATTCCAATTAATCACCTTATTGATCAGATGAAACTCTAAGAAAAAAAAACACAGCGGCGGGTTTCAACAGGTCTGAACCTGCTTCAGCTCACTAACAATTACAGAACATATTTATGTATTTTATCTACAAGACCATTGAGAGGTCTATGTCCAAACGGATTATATGGAAATGATGTTGCATTGAAAACTTATTTCAGATGAACTTCTTCAACCACACACCCAGTGGCAGAGCACATCTCCATATTCATGAAGTTTGTCAAACTTAGAGAAATGGCGTTTCAATTCCAGCAGCGATCCACAAGTTTGCAAAGAAGCCAAATATGCCACGCAGCATCTTCAGGGAGCGTGTATAAAGTGGTGCATGATATTCATATACATGGCATGTTTGGTTTGGATATTCCACTTACTGTCAACATCACAGAGCTTCAGTAAGGTGTGTGAAAGAGCAAATAATATGTTATAGTGTGAAATAGTGTAAAGTACGTTGGAAGTGTTGGACAGTATTGTGTAGAATGTTAAAGATTCCCTCCAGACAGCAAAATACTCTGCTTTGAATAATAATAAGTATCTGACACAATTTCTTTCCACCCAGAAAGTTAAATTACCTTGTTAGAAATTCTCAGAATTACATCTTCCTCTGCTACCTTGTTGAAAAATTCAGAATGTATGAATATGCAAATATTTTTCATTTCAGAAGTTGAATTGCTGAATAAGATGACTCCTTCTCCACTGAACAGTCCATTCTCTGTGTATGTGCCCCGGAGATTTCAATGTTTCTGCATCACACTGGTGTAAATTGCATATACTAGACCAAGATTGGCTTCCAAACTGGTTGTGATATCCCACATCCTGGCTCATACATGCACGTCTTATATTCAGGTTTAGAGTGAGCACAGAGGAACGTTCCCCCCTTCAGGAGATGAACGTGAAAACAGCCTTACAGTGTCAAGCTCTGCACATGCTGCTGTCTGCACAGTGAAGCTCAGACATACAAATGAAGCAATAAGCAAAACGCACTTCAACATTACCAGAGTGTCTAATGTGTGACCCCATGAGCCCACATCAGGTTCCAAACCCACAGCGAACTCACGGAGAAACAACAGCACAGAATGGACCTGAACAGACCAACACTTATAACAAGTTCTAGTCTCATTTTTCAACTCAATATAAAATCTTGGTAAGCTAAAGACTTCATATTTCACAGATGTGAAATATGAATTTGCCAGCACAAAGAAAAAATGCATTCAACTTTGGCCAACACTAAAAAAAAAACATGATGACACAAACATCGATTGCTTTTATTTTCCTCATCTCAAATGTACCCACACCTCTCTTATGTTTGCGCCGTCCAGATGCAATCAAGGCAACAGGTTAATAGTTTTTTTTGACTCAATCCTCATTGGTCAGACACGGCTGTTGATAGACTCTCAGAAACAGCTCATTTGGAATGAGTTAAACAATCAAAGTGCAGCAGTTGTGCGTACTAACAGAGTAGCATTCAGCCTGTATAAACAAGGCTCGTCTTGTTGCTTGCCAGTAAACACAAGGATGAGCATTTTGGCGCTGTCACATCAAGAGATGATTCCACAGATTAGGATCTGAAACTATGCCAAAACTTATGGCATCAAAATGTATCATTCTAATGAAAACTTTTGACGTTTGCTTGGACAAGTCACCGTGTAGAAAGCTGAAAGGATAACTGTAAGTATCTCTGAGACTGGCAGCCAGTCAGACCTTTTGAACTACTCTACCATGCTACACTTTACACATCTGCTACACCCAGCAAATTAATGCCAATCAGCATTTTTAAAGCACTATTGTCCCAGGCATGAATAACAGCACTGTGGCACTAAAAAGCAGCATCAGTGCAGGAAGGTGAAGAGAGTCTACACGCACACATGCACACACACACACACACACACACACACACAGAGGGTGGAAGATTCATCATAATTATCAGGGCTGCTGAACGCCAAATCAAATCAGAGCAGATCATCTGTGTTTCATAAACAGACCTTAACTGAGCAGAGACAAAAGCGAAAGGGCTTCTGATGAGAGAGATGGTTCCAGAGTCGCCTGAAAGGTGCAGCTGGTGCATGTTAATGCAGGTGAAAAGAGGGGATGAAACTGTTCGTGTCCTAATTTTATATGTTAGAGCAGAATCTGTTTGGCGGGGATTAAGCGGAAACAGAATGGATTTAATTAAAAAACACAGCTCTCCTTCCTATCTGTGTCTCTGTGTTGGTCCTGTTTTAATTTGCAGTCAGAGAAGAAACTGCCAGTGAATCAGATGACTCCTCTGGTGTCCCTCCAGGGACCTGCGAGTCTATGGTAGATAACAGCCAGCCAGGCGTGACTTTACGCACTACACACCACACCACACCACACCAGACACACACATAGACACACACACAGTGGATGGCTGAGGCTTACATGCTAATGTTTGTTTCGTCTGCGTCTCTGTCAGGACACCTGGCATTGTCTACTTGTGTACGTCTTTAATTTTTTCGTTTAGTCCTGTTTTGTCTCCCCTAATGTGCATCAGTGAGTCCATCTGTAATTCTGCTTTGCTGATTTAAACCACGTTTAGATCAACATCAGCAGCAGCAACAGCATCCTGCATGCTGTGCTGGCCACCCAAACACATGCCAGGAAACTCAGTAGATCGCTTTGTTGTATGAATAGATGGTTCTACTGTTCCCTTGTTAAGACAGAATCAATGTCGTCGTGACTTAATATTAGTCTTTGATAAGGCTTAGCTTCTTGAAAACTGCTCTGACCTATCAAAACTTGGTACTGGGTAACCTCAACAATGCCTGCAGCTGAATCACAAGCACAAGTAAGGTAATGGCATATGCATGTTGGCCTCCCTTTACACGACCAATGCCGCATTGAATAAAACTGTATTTTAAGGAATATAAAGGTTTTCTACAAAACTCTTTTTTAGCCATTCTACAGGCATGTCCCCAGGGGTGGCAATGTCGGTCAGTCCAGCTCTTTGGTCCACACGGAAATATCTCAATTTTGTCCAGACATGAAGCCTTCTAACTTTAGCAATCCCTTCAGTCTCACCCACACATTTTGTTTAGCACTACTTAGCTAATGTTAGCATGCAAACACGCTAAACTAAGATGTTAAAAAAGGTATGTGCTTAGCATCAGCACATCAGCTTTGTCATTGTTAGCATGTTTGCATGCTGATGTTCGCATGTAGCTCAAATAAGTGCAGCCTCACAGCATGGCTGCAGAACAGAAGCCAAAATTCTCACATTTTAAATGTCTAAACATATGAAGTAAAAACATTCAGTCTATAATAGATTATGGCATGAATCAGACAATTCAAACTGATTAAAGAATAAGGAAAGAAGAGAACAAATCTCAGAAAGCATTCATTGCCAGCTTTTGGTTCTTGCCTGTGTTAATACTCAAATTCACAGCAGGTTGGTACCAGAGTAGCACTAATGTTCAATACCTTAGGTGACTTGTAGCTAAAAGCACACTCTCAAGAATTATGTTAAAAAAAAAAAAGTTATGAAGAAAAAGTAAATTCAAAAGTTCCATCTACTAACAGTGCAGCAGAAGCACAGTTTTAGTGGGCCTCGCAAACACACCATATTCCTCTCAGGACTATCATCATTAGGTCATTATCAATCTAACACCTACACTGAGTGTGAGAGCTGTGCATTTGTTCATTTTGTAATGCCTTTTTTTGTTTTTTTTTTCGTTAAATCCTGCACGGTATCGCAGTCACCATCGGCTTATTATTATTATCAAATGAGACTGCACACAAAAGAAATTCAATTTGATGTGATGCTCAATCACTAAGCAGTGTGAAATTTCACAGATATTAAGCACTGTGCTTTTAGACATACCATAAAAAATAGCATTGCTGTCACTAAAAAAGGTTTTTATTCCGCACTTGAGTTTAGATGAATATAATGCAGCTTTAAAAGCAGCATTGAGATCACAACAGACATACCAGAATACAAAAGGGTTCAGGGCTCACGTACATACTTTGCACCTTGTGTAATAGGCTGCTTACATTTAAGAAGAGACTTATAACATTTATTTTATTTACTTTACAACTGCTGTTTGCCGTACAGGTTATTAAATTAATTCTTCTCTCTAAAAATGATCTGGTTGAGAAGGTGAAAAGAGAAGAAACGAGAGAGGCAAGAGGAAGACCAAATACATAACAAATGTAAACAAAAATAACTTCAGTTATTAAGAAGGTGCATAATTGAATCAGGCAGCTGCTAGCCACGAGCTAAACAGGAGATTAGCTTACAAACGTATTATCGTACGCTCTTCCTGCTCCAGGCACCCTCTGCATATGAATCAATTCCAAACACAGCTAGAGGTGTGAAGCATCTATTTAGAAGCTCCAGACAGAGGGCAAAATGCATAAATGTGTGAGAGAGAGAAAGCAAGTGGAAGCAAGAGAAGGAAAGATGAGCTGGAAAAGAAAAAGGAGAGACACGTTGAACACTTAGCATCTATGAAACAAATCACGACCAAGTCAGACAAAACCAAACGACAGCGAGAATGATTGAGCAAGCAGGAACAAGAGATGAGAGCCGCTGTTGTGGAAACATTGCAGAGAGGTTTGGAGTTCCTACTGTGTGCAAGGAAATTTTGCTTGTTAACTGAAGTTTAACATGCACACCAAATGGATCAAATGGGTCTGAGAAACACTGGCAAAACACTGACCAGCAGACCCTGCTGTCGCTGCCGAATATGAAAAAATATTGAAAATTTCACCAGAAACATGCAGCGTCTGGTATGACGTGTACTATGACGTGTTTGAGTTCATTTGCCTTACTTGACATCATGCATTCACCCATCAGGACATGTTCCCAATTCACAGTAAAATCATTTTGTTATGATCTTTCTCTGTCAGTGGAGCAGCATCAGGATCAATGCTCAACACTGTCAGCACACCATCTCTCTGCTGATTCAAATGCTCCAGCTGTACTGTATTACAGCACATGTAAATTCTCATTCCATCGTAAAAATAGATCCCAGGCTTCCGCCTAAAGTAAGGCACGGCTATTTTAAGACACTGATGACTCACTCTGTATTGAAATATGTTATTAAAATGATGTGAGAGAAGTCAGTGAGAAGTGTCATAATGTTTCAATGCTGCTTTGGCCACTCCTTGTTGCATCTGTCCCTCTGCCAATTGTATCTTGGCATGGACCAAGCAGCCATACTTCTGCTTCGGTCGGTCCGTCTCCAAGAGAACCCTGATGTGGTTCACTAGTGGTAAGAAGACACCCCGCACTGTCCACAGGATTATGTGAAAAAGCTAGGTTTGCACTGAACTCAAAAGCTAATCAAATTTGCCGATGTCCCCCATCATGTTCTGGTAGGACATGCCTGGCTCCTGTTTCTAGAGGCCTGTCATCATTTATAACAGAGGGAGTCTAGTTGGAGTCCCAACTCCTGTTCATATCCAAACTATTTCTTTGTAAACTCTTTGCTGACCTGACCACCAGAGAGAATACATAGAGCCTTTGATAAATAATAGTCAAGTGCAGCATAACCTGCTGTCGAGCTCAGTGATTGAACATTGTTTCGATTTTCTCTGATTTGTCTGTGTAGCACTGATGCCACAGGTCAATTGGTCTGGTCTAACTATGGATGTATGATAAGAATTGGACACCAAACTCCAAGAATGCACCCATTCACTTGAATTAAAATTGCACACCTTGTTCTCAGTTGGAGGTGTCTCGTAAATAGTTTTAAAGAACTTTCATTTGTAATGGTGGTCTATGGGGATCATGCATTTTGGCCTGCGGGGCACTGGTGGCAACTGGCAGCTGTGTCCAGCAACCAGTGTCAAATGTCTGGTCAGTTTCATAATTTTGTGTACTTCTTTGATCAGATCTCATTTCAATTAGAAATTTGATCATCTTAAGACATTTTATTCAGGCAAAGTTCTTGCATGGCTGCTCAACATCTGACATCTGAGAAGCTTCTTTTGTATTGTATACATGCTGTTACTGACAACCTTTTAAAACCCTCATAAACAGAGCTGAACCAAACCAAAAATACAAATATCACACATCAAAATCCTCCACTACTCAAACTCAATTACAGAAGGCTGTGTTTTTTATTTATTTATTTATTTTATTTTATTTTTTTTTACAGTGCTTCTGCTCTGCTCTGCAACAGCCATACTGTACTGTAGGTTTGAGGCTAAGCTGTAGGGACAGCAGATGGCGGCTGGCTGAGCTGTTAGTCAGTGTGTCTGCTGGGTAGACATCACAGTGATATCAGTTATGGAGGGCCAACTCACTGATCCAGTACAGAAGGAACACATGAAGAGAGCATCTGAGGGCAGCACACCAATGTTAACAGTCCAATGGATCATCAACACAACACATGGGCATGCAACATGAGTGTTTGGGCTTGCAAGCGTGCCTGGGACAGACACGTATAAATATACACTCATGCATCTCACTCTTTCCCTGTGGGCAGCGTGTGTGCTGTGTTGCCATCTGATAGCAGCAGCAGTCTGTTCTCCCTCTTTCTCCTCCTCTCTTTATTTACTCTGCTGCGTTTATTTAACACATAGCTCCCAGCGAGGTAATAAATTAGCACTCAATAATAATCGGACTGATAATTACGGGCAGGCAGCTATGCAGAGGAAGGAGTGGGACAATGTGGGCCACTGGCCCTTCTCCTCCTCTTTCCTGCTCATCCTCCTCTCCTCCATCAACGACGTTATTCCTTTTAGCCTGGCTGCTCCCTCTTTCACATCACTTCAATGTTTTAATTTGATGGTAAACAGTATTTGTTACATAATTATGAGATTTGGTCAAATGTAGTTAAGTGGAGTCAAGCAAATCAGTAATATTAAAAAGATGGAGTTCATTGTGACTGGAAGCGTTCTGTATTTTAAATGTTCTACCAAAGCGAGTATCTGCTAAAAGAATGCACAACATGTAATTTGTGTTTATGTTTTTTTGTTTTGTTTTTTTAAAATATACCAGGAAACGTTCTTAACCATTACAGTCGCTGGTTTTGTCAGAGATACATGTCGATCTCCAGAGCGATCAAGCCACTCCTCTTTGGTTTGATGCGTCTTAATGTTTCTGTGATATTGGTGTAATGTTCTGGAATCATGACCCCCCACCTCATCTTCACATTTGGCCTGTTACAATCGCATATGCTTGGTAACTTTGTCAGATTCCAGCATTTTACGCAGTGCGTAAGGACACTGTGTCTGCACCGGAAGTTGCAAGAATGATTTAACTTGTCCTAGTTAAGATTTTGTGTGGCTTAATTTGAATTGCTAATCCAAACCCACGATTGACTGAACTGTGAAACGCACTAAAAACACATTTTTGTGACTCACCAAATAAGAGATGTGATTTAAAATTGTATTGCATGAACAATGTTTGGAAATCCAGCTGTGATGATGACAGGATTTGACATCTTGACTTGTAATAGTAGCAAAAACACAGGTGTTTCTAATATCATTAAGGATCACTCTGTTCTACTCAAGTGCCACAGTAGGCCATGCCAGTGTGACAGTGAGTCAGCATGCACAATACCAGGATCCTGAAAGCTGAATGGAATTCAGCCATCATTCATTTGATTATTTATACCTGTTTTTCCGACTGTGACGTCAATAATGTCTTCTATATTCAGCTGCAGTTTAATACAATGCTATTTAACATAATCAATCTGACAGGATTTGATATATTTACCTCCTCCTGATTCATGATGTTCACTCTCAAAATAAGATGTTACGCCATGTGTAGCTACATCGCTCTCTGCCAGCAGATGTACTGTTAAGACCCTGTGTTGGACAGGTCTTTGATCTCAATGAAAATAAACTTTTTAAAAGTGAAAGTGTGTGGGGGTTTTTTGGGGTTTTTTTTTGCGGTCAGGCAGTGACCTGCAGTTTTATGAGGAACACTGCAGGTAAAGAACCATACATAGAGGTGAATTATTGCTACACCAAGCTGTAAATCTGCCCTTCCTCCTCTTCTTCTTGTCTGCTTATGACTGATGTTCAAGATCAGGCCAAGTCGCTGTTAGTTTTTGGGGAGAGTTTCAAGGCGCAGTCAGATAATCATCTTTGTCAGTGAGAATTAGAGACTTGGGGAATGCATCGAGATGCTTACACATGGGCCTTGAGTTCAGGTTAGCCAGGAAGTGTTAAGAACATTTATTATGCAATGATAACATGCGTTGTGGTATAGTGTGGAACACTGTGACACCTTTAAATTCTCAAAGCTATACTACATTATTACAGTTTAAAAGCTATATTTAGCATGATGACACAGTATTACCCATTAACTGCTTCAGTGAGCTACAGCGTACTCATCTGTTAAATGAAAAAGTGACTTTTTGTCAATTACAGCCGACTGTCACTCTGCCAGAGACTAGCCCATTTTGCAGCAACACTGTTGCCAATAAATGTAGATAAAAAGCCATCTACTCTGATGCCCGTTCTTCTCTCAGCATGTCCTGCTTTTCAGAGTACCAAGATTACCTGGACAGGTCTGTCTGCCTGCTCACTCGGCTCATCTTACCTGACTATCTGACAGTGCAGTGAGGGAGGCTGGCCTCTGAGCCCACAGTCAGCCTAATAGCTTTGCATGCAGAACCATGTCAGTTCCTGCAGATTACAATTACTGATACAACTATGGGCTTATCTGTACCCCACCTTCACTCACCTCTTTCCTTCCATTTCCTTCAACGCCACTCCTGCCATCTCCCCATCTCGTCTGCACTCTCATTTCCCTGTATTCTCTCTCCTTCTTTCTCCTTTCCGGTCTTCCTTTCCTTTTCACCCCTCTCCTGCATTGCATCTTCTCTTTTCCCCTTCGCTCTTACTTCCTTCCCATTTACTGTTCTTAGGCTTTCTTCCTCCTAATTTTTTCCTTCCCAAACGCTGGGACAAGTTCTGTGATTAACTGTGTGCGGCTTCATATGTCTACGTGAATAAAAGCGCGTGTACAGTACATGTATCCATACAAAATTAAAGCTTGAAGCATGTAAATATACTGAGATTCAAGACAAAACCTGTGCAGAACAAAGCAACTCATTTAACCTGTTTTTCACTCATCTAAATAGCATAATAGCTGCATATTACCATATGTCTGACTAAATAAGCAGTCAGAGGAGTACATAATAAAACATCAAGCTACTCACCAGCTCATATGTACTGCTATAATGAAGCATGTCCCCATCTGCCTCTGTCTGAGTGTGCATGAACACAGCTGCTTCTCTCACACCCATAAAAAGTCTAAAGTCTGAGTGATTTTCCTGAGTGTGCAGGAGAGAGACAACACTGTCGCTCCATCAGCAGAGAATCTCCAGCTGATTACATGGGTTTAGGTATAAACAAGAGAGGCAGGTTTGTCAAATCAGTGGCAACATCTGGCTCATTCCAGCAGGGCTGCTTGACAAACGGAACGACAGACTAGAGGGATCCCAGCACTCTCTTGCTCTGGAGTGGTGCTGCCGCCTAACAAAAGCACCTGGGAATAAAACGCTTGGAATTTCACATGACATTTGGCCCTTGCTGTAAAATAGTGGCGGTGTTGTTAAGGAGAATTTTTGAGACGTGATGAGTACTCTGTGCTAGTGCTTAAGATATGTAGTACTTCAGTGACAATTACATCAATACAGCAGTTATCACAGAAAACAAGACTGTGTACACTCCCATGACACATTTTTAACAATATGATCAGGTTATGTGAAAGTTTAGAGGGAAGACGTGAAAATGTGTAACAGTACTGCAGATTTTTTTATCAAATCTTCATTTTTTTAACCTCTTAAACCCTGATAGATCCATTGGGGGGAAATATTAAATGTTACTATAAGTCACTGGACTGGACTTGTGCCACTCGGATCATGCATTGATGATTGATGGGATGATCAATGACTGGTTTTTCCTGCACTGATATTTAGGTGATTTTAACTAACTGACTGATCAGAACAAAGATGTTCAAAAATAATCTCTGGAATGGAGACTCTGCTGTGCATTTAGAGATGTATCTTAGTGGCAACATGTGACAAAGGTTTTTACAAGATGGGAAATGTAGAGCTAAACAAGCCAGTCACACACAATCAGGTGCCCAATAGAGATGAAGTTAGTCTACAGTTCATATTGAACTGGACTTGTATCACCTTTGAACGGCTCAGTCGTTCTCAAGTAAGGATGGAGCGAAGTTCACCACATTGTGAACACACGACCGTATAAAGGATATTACTACATGGGCTCCGGAACACTTCATAAAACTGTTGTCTGTAAACACGACTTGTCTGCAAATAACTGCATTCTGTTGGGATTTAGAATCAGAGTTGTAAAATGAGATTTAGCCACTGACCTGAAAAAGTGTAGGTGTGCAGTATTTCCTTCACTGATTGATTGCAAGAGATGGGTTCACTGTGAGACCCTGAGACTACGGTTTAATGCTAGACACACACTGTAGGACGGGCTGCATTTGAGTGGGTTTTTATAAATGATTTTGGCGTTTTTCAGCTTCTGTCTCATGTGCATTTAACGGAAGAGCTACACTTCTATTTTAATAAATTCATCTGTCTACACAAGCTGCTTAACGGCTCACCTTATACTCAGGCTACGAACGCTGCCAAAACTCAGGTCACCTACACTCACTGCAGTACCTGAACGTACAAACAGATTTATGTTTGTGGTCTTTCGGGTCTTTCCAGCAGCTACAGAAAGAGTTTTATGCACAAAGGTGAGGACAGTCACAGGTAGTGACCACAGTGACTGAAAAACTCACTCTGAAGCTAATTACTTCCTGAGGAGCAATACCATGATGCCAACTTCCCTCAAGATTAAAATAATTTGAACATCACAACAAAATGTCCCCTATCACTGTGCCACTCTACATTCAATTCTGAAGTAATAAAAACAACAGAAGAGATGAAAGGTCTTTGTATAGAGAAAGATCAGGTAGATCAGATTAATACAGGGAACCTCTGCAATAACACTTGTGACTGGCTTTCCAATGAGAGAATTTCATACTTAAATTTCAACTTAATATTCTGCATGATGGGCAGAGAGACAAAGCGACAGATAGAATGAGAGAGAAATTAAAAAAGACATGATTCCACCTTCATACATCACTGAAACACTGAATAGGCTTTTGTTGCCATCTGGTGTCACTTGGAGGAAGTGCTAATCTGTCATTTTCAACTGATGTGTCAGTGAGTAAACATGAACACATGCAGAAACAAATCATTTTTACTGACACTGAACCGAACCTTTGTTCTTGTAAATCAACACAGTGCCCCTGTGGTTGACATGACAACTCTAATTTCAGTACCTAGGAGGGTATCACTCGCTTATAAGCTTGTAAATTGTGCACCTGGCGGAGATTCAGCATTTTAAATGCAACTGGCTGTGGGAGGTGAAATTCACCCCGTCAAGTTCACTTCAAAAAGTTTAAGCTCCTGCAGAGTCACAGAAGACATTCTACAATTGTTTTCACAGGCTGAATCCTACGCCTCAGGACGAGGAACTCTGAAGTGTTGGACCGACAAAGAACTACCACCCAAATCTGCAGCCTGCCTCGGCTTTGAGGAGCATTATGACAACATTGAGCTCGTTGTGTCTGTATTCAGTTTGCGACTTCACTGTTTTAGCTCACTCTAAGTGGTCTCAAAGCATCGTTTTCAGCTGCAGCGCGCAGCTGATTTCAGCAAAAGAATCTAAAAAAACAACTGCAATCTAAAACTCGTGCTGTTAGAATAACGTGGCACATCACGTCCTGGTGAGATGTAACTGATTCAGGTGTTAAAGTCGTGTTCAAAGAATCAAGAAAGCATGGATGGTATTTTGTATTAGCCGAAGCTCCATCAGAGGAAGTTAAAGGGCAGCTAATAAAATAGGATTCCTAATTGTTCTGCAAGAACAGAGAGAGAGAGAGAAATGTACCATATGCTAATGTGACTTATAATCTTTTTTTTTTTTTTTTTTTGCTTTCAACAGGAACCAAAAGGCCATTAATACATTTTAAAAAGAGAAAATCCCTTTTAGCTCTTTAGTTGGACTTCTTTTCTTCCCATTCTCCCGTTCCCCTCTCTCATTCTGAAATTAATCTGTGGAAGATTTGCTATTAACAAAGACCATTCACCGAGCGCGGCACAGTGGGTGAGGGCCTTGGCTGAAAGACGAAGAAAGAGCCAGCGGGATCAGGCAGTTCACTGGGAAGAGGACAAAAGCCAGGAGGAAATGAGTGAAGGAGTGAAAGGCAGAGAAAAGAAAGACGCAACTAAATAGCAGATGCCGGACATCATTGTCTGACGCTCTCCGACTTGTGACTCAGTGCTGCGCCCACGCGCACACAGGTCAGGAAGCACTTAGTCACCTTTCTCCCTTCTCCTCACGCCTTTGTTCCACACTCAGGGCTAAACTCTGCACCATGTCCCTGTCTGCTCCTCACCCCACAGTCATTCTTTACAAAGTGAAGGGCTGCAAACGCTCTCCTGCATCTCCCGCTTCTCTTCTCCTTTATCATAATTCTGCAGGTCATCCTGTGCCACCAGTTTATCATCATAAGTCTCTTTCCCTGTTTGCCACCACAGGAACTCTGTCAATCATCTCGCTCTCCCTCTCATCCTTTTGCTCTTATTTCAAGGTAAAGCTGAGACACGTATATCACTCCTTTGTCTTCTATCTATAGGAATGCAGAGGTATCCGCCTTCATTTTTCTCTTTCCTTCTATCCTTTCTTTCTTTCCCTTCCATCTTAACCACCGTAACTGATGGTTTCTGCCAACCGCACTTTTTCACCTCCCATCCTACCTCTTCCCCTTTCCTTAGTCCCCTTAATTGTGCAAAATGTCTAGTCATTTCGTAAACTTCTTTTAAATCAGATTTCCCTCCTTCGTCTCTAATTCATCCTCTGAAAAGCATCAAAGAAACGTTAGTAATAGTCACTCCTTCTCGTTCTCCAACTGTTGCTCTCCTCTTCCACCTCGTCATGATCCTCCAGGAAATGTTAAATCACTTGTGAAGGCTTCCTTTTCACCCTCTGGTTCATTCCCTCCTCTTCAGCTTAATTCTGCAGGAAACGCGTGTCATCTTCTCTTTCACTCCTATTCATTCTCATCTCCTCGTCATTCTTCATCCCAACCCCTTCACAAAATGTTCAGTCACTTCTTTTTCATCCTCACATCCTCCTCCCAATTACTTAGTCAATGCTTAATCAGCTGTCACCTCTTACTTCTCATCTTCTCATGTGTTCAACCGTTCTCATCTATTTTCTCCAGGCAATATTGCATAACTTCAAACTTCAGAGGGTGTTAAATTAACATGGGCCATCTGCCAAATGTGAGTTGGTTCTGACCATGGCACCCCACTAACTTTGTGGAGATACCACCAGCCATGCTGACACACGCTCTAATTTGAGGGCTCTATTCTGAAAATCCACATGCACATTACTATGTTAAATGTGAAATGGCTGGCTTGTAGTGATGGACCCACAGAGAGCTATCATCCAACAGTTATTTGGACCACAACAGAGCAAAATGGAGACTTGATATTTGATTTACATTCGACAGGTGGTCCAAAACACTTCTCTAAATGAAAGTTAACCACATGACGTTCTGATTTTTGCATTTGTCAACAAGTGAGCAAAAAAAAGTGCTGTTTTAAAGCAGAAATTGAAGAAATAAATAAATTCCTCTTCTGATAAATGCACTGCTGCTCAATTCAGTTTTTGCTGATACAGCATTATTTGGTGTATAGTTCAACAATGTTAGCAAACTTTCGATAAATATTGCTTTGTCACTGACATTACTTAGTCAATCTGCACACTTGCAACTCTTCTCTACTTGTGCAATGTTGCATTATGTTTTAAACAGTATTTTCCTTTAAAGACCTGGTGGGTAAGCATGGTGCATTTAGCATTTCCCCACTTTGGCTAGTCGTTAACTGTCAGCTTCAGTACAAATGGCATGGGCTTTTTATAGCACTTAGAGCATTTTAGTAGCACTTGATATTACAGCTCATAAAGAACAATATATAACAAGATCTGTAATATCTTGGCAATAACATACTGGAAATACCGTGACAGTGACAGAGCTACTAACATGTTAGTAATATTAGGGTTTAATTGCTGTATTAAGGTAATAATGGGCTGAAAACAGCAAGGAAATAACACAGATGAACTTCTCAGTAGTAACATGTGAATAATGCATCAATAATAATCCCTTTAAGATAGGGCAATACTTTAATGAAAAGGAGGGTAACAGTTGGACAATAAAAGTAATATGCCAATAAGATCTTTAATTAATACAGAAATCCTGCTCCCATTTCCATTTTGAACATTTCCTCTTTTGTTTAACAGAACTATTGTCGACATTGAAATTCAAACACCTTTATTTCTAGATAATGTACTAATAATTAATTTGGGGGTGAAATGAGTTTTCAAAAATTAGGTGATGAGAGACCAGCACAACACTCCACAACATACTTTGGTCATTTCATGGACCTCTATCTGCAAGGTACTGCATGAAGAGACTAAACAACACTGAGGAGCGACACACTGTCCACTGAGGCACTAAGGTTGTAGAACCGTTCTACTTGCTTGACTACACGGTGATTCTGCATTGGACAAAGAGGTGTAGCTGATGGCTGACAATGCGCTGTGATTCCACAACAGGGAAACATCTGAGTTAACAATGTGAGCAAATCTGCCCATTTTCCATGTGTATGTGCGTATTCATAGCACAAGAAGCTGTAATTACAAGGAGCCCTCAACATCAGGAGGTCCGGTCCCGCTCGACCAGCCATTCTGCTCACGACGTCCATCCAGCGGCTTTCTATTAGCGGTGTGGGAGTGTGTTGGAGTGGAGATAAGAAAGCAAGTCTCAACACGGGGGGGAGGAGGGAGGGAGAGGAAAAGTCACGTGAAACAGGCGTCGGCTGGTGTGTAAAACAAGCTCTCCCCTTCCAACGACTAAACCTCAAACCCTGTACCTCTCCTATCTCCAGCTCCAGGAAACTCTCAGGGTGCAATTTACCGCTTGCACTACACTGATAATACTGTCTCCAGGGCAGAAAGGAGAGAGTGATGGGCTGGGATAGAAAAGAGAGGAAGACAGAGGGTGGGGGTGGGCGAGAGGACAGACAGACAGACAGACAGACAGACAGACAGACAGACAGACAGACAGCAAGGAAAAGAGGGAGAGAGAAAATGGCAAAGAGAGGGGGAGACAGAGTGAAAGGAGGGAGAGGGAGTATCACCATGGAAATTACAAATGCAATCCCAAGACCCACTTTGTGTCAGCGTGAAATGTTCCAACGCGTGATTGAACCAGAGAAAACCTCATCGGACTGAATCATGACTCGACCCTATGCGAGCTTATCTCCAGCTGCTGAGAGACACTCAAATTAATCTGCTTTTCCAGCTTTATCACTGAACTCACTGCATGTAAAAACAAAACGGTCTTCTAAAAGGTACAGTGTCATTACACGCGGACGACAACAGCTCCGCCAACAGGTCATGAGTGGTGTTACAGTGGGAATATACAATTCATACAGTTTTGTCTCCTCACAGAGCAGAAGGACGAATGATGGGACTACAGATTTTATTTTCACTATTGAATACAACCATTACAACTAGTCTTCTGAGGAAAATAAATGTGCAGACTCTGAATTCTGGTATGATTAATATTCTTTAACCTGTGAACAACCATCTTATAGCTGCTACAGGAACACAACAGCCTAAAACATCACCATAATACAAATAAAAAACCTTTGAACAGGTGCTGCATTTGGAATTTGCTGCTGGTTTGTAGACATGAGTGTGCAATGTCAACATGGAATTTCATATCATATGAATATGGCCTAAAAAACAGTCAAGAGTTTAAACTAACTGACTAATCATGCGTACATGGGTCTCTGTGCATGTGTGTTTGTGTGTGTGTGTACCAGTTGCTTGGTCTTCTCGGCTTCCTGCCGTGTGTGTAGTCGTTCCCGGCTCATGGCTTTGGTCATCTCCTCCCTCGCTGCATCTCTCTCTCTCTCTGCCATCTTGGCCAATTCTTCCTTCAGTATTTTCTGCTGGTGTTCATACCTGAAGCACACATACACACACTCAGCGTCTGTTTTCTCAAAGTCCTGTGATGACAGTCAAAATGCTTTCAACATATATGTCCACAAGGGGGCAGCATATACCAAATTTCATCAGACACGTCCATGATATGAGGTACTTGAAGTTGAGCTCTTGGAGTGTTTGAAAAACTTTCAAAAAAAAAAAACTGTTTTCTCTGTCAGTTTGACTAAAGATCTACATTTTCAAGTCAAGAAGGTCTTTTGTGCTGATGGGAATAAAATGTCACTGATCAGTCTGATCTAGACCTTAGTGAAAGGAGGCATATCTGAGTGAACACACATACACATACCGTTCATACTGCTTCCCAGTGTAACCTCCATCTCTCAAATGTCAATCCGCGCTCCCCCAGTGTTTGACCCAAAAGAACTGACTCTCAAAATATATCGGCAAACTTTGGCTCTCAAGCCATAAACCAGTAGGGAACACATGCTGCTGGTAAAGTGGCATTTGCTGGGATTTAGCTAATAAACTGGTCTATACTCTGTGTGTACTTATATATAAATGGTGACAATGATGTTCTAGAGCAGAAAAGAGGCCCTGTTAGTTACTACAAACAAAGTGAATTCTCAACACTTCCAGCATCATGTGGCTATTTAACGTTTGCCGACCAGTCATACTCTGTACTTCCATGCCACGTTTTCTCTAACCCACCTTCTCTGTTCTTCCTTAGCGTAGGAGGCTGATTTGCTCCTGTTGGCCTGGTGCTGAGGGCTCTGCTGGGATCTGCTGCTGCCAGAGGGACCTGGACGAAGACAGAGTGGATATCAAAGTGCGATACTCCGGCAGAAGGCAAGCTGTTATGATTCTGACAGGTTGGTGACTTACAGTAAAATAAGCCTTAATATAGATCTAATCACAATATAGTGTAATCAAATAACTGCTGTCCAAAAACTGGCACCTGGTTATTTCACCTGACACCGTTTTTCTTTGCTGTTTTCTGAAAATCATGGTTCAAAAAATGTGGGTCGATGTATGTTTGAGGACCAGGCCATGGGGCCAGCATATTCACAACATCAGGTACTCTTTAGGGTGAGAGTGTAATACTGGCTCCTGCAGAAAATCTTACTCTATCAGCTGATTGTAGCCTTGATGTTGTGAGACAGGTGAGTGTCTCACATCTGTGTAGTGTGTCTGTTAGAGTTTGTCAGCCCTAGAAGTGTTTAGTTAGCCCAGTTTAACTTGCTGTAACAGTGGGTATCTGTCCCACACCGCTCAGTGCTGAACATTCAGCTCGGTATGAGACTTCCTTGGGTCGATACAACCCTGATTCCCAAAGTTGGGATGCTGTGTAAAAGATAAATAAAACAGAATGTGATAACTTTCTGATCCTTTCTGACAAATACTCAACTGAAAACAATACAAAGACAATACCTTCAGCTTTTTACCTCATCAACTTTATTGATTTTTGTAAACATATGCTTATTATGAATTCATTATAATAATAATAATAAGAAGAACAATACACTTTATTTGTGTAGCACCTTTCATACAGGAACTGCCGCTCAAAGTCTTTTACAACAAAGAAATCCCACGCACCAAGTGAGTGCTTCACATAGAAAGGACAGAATGGACATAAAAACAGGGATAAAAGTTCATATAAAATAAGATGGAGAATAAAACCCAGTTGACAACAAGAGTAAAAGTAAGATCGAATTAGGATGAAAATAAAAATAAAGACAATGCATAACATGAGATGAACAATTCAAAAGAAGCACAGCAAGGCTTAAATTTCAGATTCAGGTCTGTTTCAGGAAGTCACAGCTACTGAAAGGCTAAAGTGAAGAGAGAAGTTTTTAGTTGTCTTTTAAAAGCATTTAGTGAGCTGGCTTCCCTGATATCTGCAGGTTGTGTGTTTCATTTCAAACAATCTTGGACAGGAGCAACTAAAGACTGGGAAAGATGTGGAATGTTCCAAAAGCACCTGTTTGGAACATTCCACAGGTAAACAGGTTCATTGATAACAGGTGATAGTATCATGACTGGGTATGAAAGGGGCATCCTGGAAAGACTCAGTGTTCACAAGCAAGGATGGAGCGAGGTTCACCACTTCACCACTGTGAACACATGATTGTATAAAGGCAATTACTACATTGGCTCCAAACGCTTCATTGCATTCTGTTTCTATTTATGTTTTACGCAGCGTCCCAACTTATTTGGAATCGGAGGAATACTCACACGCATAAAGATTCTTGAGCGGCAGTTTTACCGGAATGTTTTGGCAGTGCATGAGCTGCTCTCTGTCAGCTGTATTGGCTTAGACCGGTTAGCCAGGTCAGTCCAGCTCATGTAGTGTCGCTGTCATCCTAACAGCAAACACAAATGAGACTCCAGGGTTAGAGGATCCTCACATGATATTTAGACCCTCTGTGTGGGAACAATACAGTTTCCTGGTTAGTTACAACCAAAGTGGACAACTGAGTGTCAGACTGTGTGCTGACATTGTTCAACTGAGGTCAGGAGAGAACAAGCAAAGAACTACTGCAATACTGTTTGTCTTTGTGGACCATACTCGGTCACAGAGAATACAGGATTTAAACACATGGTCAAAGTGCTTGATCCCCACTACAATGTCCCCTCACATTTGCATTTCAGTCCGCCGTTGTGCTGCCTGAACAAACAAGCAGGAGCTGCAGCTGGTCAGGAATTACCTACAGGTCAGAGTCTTAGCACTGAGCCTCAGTGACATTTGCATCTTTTCTGTTTTCTTATAGACAATATGTTTGTATCCGAGTGCCTCAACTGTTACAGTAAGAATTATGGACAGTGAGCCACTGTTGAATGTTTAATTTATCAAAATAAATGGCAAAATTTCCACAGGTCCACCTGAGACCTGAAAGATTTCAATGTCAAGGACAGACAGGAGAAATTCTGGTCACATAATATCTGATTATGGACTCTGTTTTTCCATGTTTTTTGCATCCATGTGACTAATGTAGACAGCAACTTGTGAAGTTCTTTCAGTATCTAGCTAGAGGACAGCAGCCATGAATGCAGTGCAACTGAATCCCTCCTGGTGTTTCCACACCGTCAGCGTGCATCTGCTGAAAGGGTTTGTTTGTGTCACTGAGGCTCAGGTTGTTATATTAAGTGTCTGACAACATAATGGAAAGGATCCCTATAAGATACATTTTGTTAGAGTAAGATCTGTTTTTATAACATTAAAAACAACCGTTATGTCACCAAAACCAGTGATTTTATCATCATAAAACACACTTCATTCAAGAGGGACTACAAGTTTAAATAATCTACTTTCAGGTCACACACTGCATACACATGTACAGTACCTGTATGTGCTCTTGGTGGTACACTATGAAAACAGCACATGAACCTGATCTGCCAGCAACTTTTGGTGTTTAAGGTTTCTGAGGGAAACCTGTTGTGATGGAAATACTGCAAGGTGCATGATACCTGAGACTTTCTGAGCGACTGAGGTTGATGATGCGCGCTCTGGAGCGATGTTGGCTACTCCTCTCATCCTCTGGAGAACATCTTCTGACAGCTGGCCAGACACACAAAAAACAAGACTGGTAGGCTAGAGACAAAGGATCAACACAGAACTGAGAATCTAGGATTGCTTTAACATTTTTCATGTTGGCTTTCTTTACAGCAGAAACAATGAGAAGTCTTTCTGCAAGTTAATACAAACTTAACAACACTTCACTGGAGTGTAAAGCACACCTTGCACACCATGTGGTATCATCTTTATTCAAATATCCTTTTATCTTTTTTAATGTTTTGGGAGGGACAGACTGACACTGGCTGAAGGCAAAACACATGAACCTGCAAAGAGTGCCAGAAAACAGTGGGTGTGTATGTATGTATGTGTGTGTGTGTGTGTGTGTGTGTGTGTGTGTCCAAGGAAATGGTTGAACATAATTGCACCAATAACCACAGTAGGCAAGACTCACTGACTCACTGTTTCTATGACTCACACCATCTGAATGTACAGGCAGGGCTGGTAAATAGGATTATCAGTAAGACTGGTCATTTTCTGTTTTCAGAGACATTTTTAGACACATTATTATCATTATGATGCATGGACATACCAGAACTATAAACTCCTAATTTGCTTGAACTGGGTATGTTCTGAGATCTTATATTCCACTGGCTGTTGTACATGACTTAACTTGAGGATAGCTCCACCCGAAGGTGCATTCATATCCCACGGGAAATTTAGAAATTATATATCCAAAAAGTTCCAGCACATCTCACAAAGTAGCGATGTGCTCCAGCTGCAGGCACGCTACACGGATTCATACATTTTTCTGTGTGTTTGCATCTGACTTAAACTACGTCTCAATGTAACCACGCTCAATGGGCTGTGAAAGTCAGAGTACACTTCTACATCTCAACAGCAAGGTGAGACCCTAAACCACTAGAGACCAGCAAAAAGAAAAGAGAGCAACATTCAAAACAAACCTCCATTACTAAACCGTTGAGGATTTTGGCTATGACACATGTTAGGTCTTGACAGTGTGCATGGGAAATCCTTGGAATTACATTCCATTATCTAATCATGTTGTGAGGGGCATCTGATGGGGCTGATGATGCAAAGCTGACAAAGGCTCAAAGGCTGTGCATGTGCAAGTAGGCATATTCATATACACTGTTCAAAACAGTTTACTGTATCATTTTCGTTGCTCCTGCTAACATTTTTCTTTCAGCGTTACACACAGTCTCCTTATTTCGACTGTACCTGCCTGTGCAAAGGTCTTCACGTGCTGACATGAAGTCTTGTCTTTTGTTAATGCAGTTTAAGATTAGGAGCACTTGCTATTATGCAACAAATCTCTACTAATGCACAAGCAACAAAATCATTGTCATGTTGTCATATTGGTGCATAGCCGTGTCAATCAAAGTCTCCGTTGTATTATGATGAACTGTGCAGCCGCCGGTGCATACAAGCCATGATTTCAGGCATCGCTATTAACTGCATGTAAAATGTTTTGACACAGAGTACTTTCGTGTTTTTGGCTACATGTACTGTTGTGTTACCAATTCATTGGTCATGACTTGCAATGCGCAAAAACCTGACATTTAGAATGGTCCTGGAAGGCAACAGTCAAGAGGCAGAGGACAGCACGCCAAACTTCATTCGAAATATAGCGATTTTGCCATGATTGTGGAAAAATATTCATATACAATAGCTACAACAATATTTGAGACCATTAAAATATCAGTGAGAATCTCTCCTTCATTTAGCATACATCCACCGTGCAACTGACATGTTCCAAAAAAAACTGCGAATGTTCACGACCGTTATATGCTACCAAGTTATCCGCGAATGTTCTCTCCGTTATATGCTAACAAGCTATCTTCAACGATGTTAGCAAACGCTGACAGTAGCTGGTGACTTGGGAAAGCTGTGAGATTTTTACTGAATTTAGTGATGCTATGTGGATAATGTGTATGCCGAATTTACAAGACGATCCTGAGGGTTTATAATCGACGTTGGTTATCTGCCACATTTCATTCCTGTGCCGATAAGTAAGACACAATTCTGCCTGCCGATTATTAAGACTGAAGTTTGGCGTAACAAACATTGGCATACGCCAGGTCGTACAACATGACCCAACCCTTGCCTCCCTTTACACCTTCCTCACCTCAGCAGTCGCTTTACAGGTTGTAGACTTCACGTCAGCTCAACTCAGAATAAACTGATACGCGATTTTACGGTGCAGCGGCATGCTAACGGCTAGTTAGCGCCGGGCGTAACATTGAAGTAACGTTCGCATGGCTAACGCTAGCTAAATTAGCATTACCTTGACTCCACGGAGAATCCTGACTCTGTCTTCATCATCGACCCCGAAAGACACTTTTCTGGTCGTACTCCCTCCCGAACCCATGGCTTCTGGTGTTCAGTGACAGCTTTGCTAATGGCCTGACGTAGAATAACGTTACGAACATGAAATAATGTTGGTAATGTCCTGCCCAATGACAGAGTAAGTGACAGATGGGATCTGGGTTGCCAGACTCTTCTTACACCATCCCTCTCTCCCAGATCTGCGTAAAACCCGGAGCATAGTTTCCTATAAATGTAATGATGAGATGGAGCGAATAACCTAAACTATTTTTGAGTGTCATCGTCTGTTGATTTAGGGTAAACGAAACGGTTGAATCACCGTTAGTTCCGTATTTAGAGCACAACTTGGCAACCATCATAAATAAAACCATGCTTGAATGAACTGTCAAGAACTATACACACTGTCATACCTGCATACAACTAGACTGACATTTTGCCAGCAGAGACACACAGTCCTTATCATCATGGTTTATTTCTACCATAAATACATAAATACAATGTCTCATATCAGTGTTCACGTGCATTAATGTTTACTGTACATAAGGAAAATAAAAGACAAACACACACAAAAAAAAAATCCCCAAATTTCATTTGTATTGTTACACCTGTATTGATCTATATACTCCACAAAAATCATCCTAATCATGAATAAAAGTTAAGTTTTTGTAAACAAATTATCTTGTGATTAAAATGCTCCAGTTCATTATGTAGTCATACCAGATAGCAAATAAACACTTTTGTATATATTATAAAGTTTTATATCGTTTCCCAGTGTCCTGAGACTTTATTTGTGGTAGCCAAAGCTCTAAATTGTGGGACTTGACAACTGCAAAACAAAGCTAATTTTTCAGTTACGAAGTCAATTTTCCACCACACTGGAATCACAGATGAATCACTATGGCAGAATTGTTCCAGTTTTTACTGTATTTCCATGTTGACTTTTGAAAGAAAGCAGCAAATGCAAAGAATACAAAGAAAAATCTGTTAGCTTAGCATACTACTTGAACACCTAAATACGTACTATACATGGGAAATAGAAGTTGTTCACATCCCACTCTGCAGTGTGATCCAGGACTCTGGTGTGTTTGAATGGATACTGAACGCTGGGTAAACTGGCTCCCTAAACACAGCCCTGAATGTGTGGAGGTGCTCCCTACGCCCTCTGGTGTTGTGGAACATTAATGTCCCCCCCTCATAGTCCAGTGCTATCTCAATCTTCAGTGGCTGATAAGTCATTTCCCCCAGGGCCACATTACAGGAGGACTGGCACACTGTCAGCTTGCCATTTTTCCACTGCAGGCGCCAGGACACAGAGTTGTGTCCAAGACGACTGTGGTCACCACGACGAGGGATGCTCTTGTAACACACACCCAGTGACCACATGGCGTTGGGGCCCACTTCTACCACCCAAACGTGCTCACCACCAGAGAACCCCTGGCTGCACAGAACTTGGGGTGCACTTGTAAAACGCTCTGGGTGCTCCATATAGGCTTGCTTGGAGGGGGTATACTTGACGGTGTGCAGGTCATTGGAAACTATCAGGTTGGGGTGGGCAGTACAGACATTAAAGGTGAGGTCCAGAGGGTTGAGGAGGATATGGAGGGAATCCAAGAGGCGGGTCATTTCTGAGCGGAAGTCTTGGGTTTTAAGGCCTTCCTGGAGACGTTTGGTGTTGAATGGAGCCTTTGAGGGGATCTTGGAGGGAATGGCGCCTGTGACAGCCTCTCTAAGCTTCCCTTCAATCAACACAAACCTGGAGAGAGAAGACTTTCCTCAGTTGACCTCAATTTTTTTACCATGTGCTCTGCTTTTACTCCTTGGCATCAGTGCATGTGGCTAGTCTGCACAAATTGTATATGAAAAACTCTTCTATATTGTATAAGTGCTAATTGCTAATAAGCATATGTGTTAATTTTTATACACCACCATATCCCCCTGAGATCCAGCCTATTCATTAGTGTCCTCTGTAGTGGACATTTGGTTTTGGTATATATTTTTTTTGACTCATTTGAGCTATCTGACTAAGCCCTGGTGTGCTCAATAGCACACCCTGGCCTTTCCAATGATATCTCATGTGTTTGGGTGGGATGAGAGGAACTTTGTTTTCATGCTGAGACAAAATGGAGACTGCAGCAAAATGCAAATGCCAGGAAAAGAGAAAAGGTAAGTCAAATATTGTTAAGATATTTTTTTTTTTAACTATAGTAATCATACATTTTCTTGTTTATGAACATGTCAGGAATCATATTATGATTATGATTTTGTTATGTTATGGTAAAAATTGTTCTGTTGTCCACTACAGTGTACATGCTGTAAAATCTAAAATAAAAATATTTTTCTAAAATTCTAAATTGTGAGTTGTTGTTTTAGCTCCAAATAGGCAGGAAATCACAAAAAAATAAATTGAAAGATACTTATTTCTTTGGTTCTCAGGAGGATATGTATATTACCTCAGTCTGTAAAGGGTGTTATTTTTTTCACTGGACTTAAGTCAGAGGTTTTAGGTTATTTGATGTTTTTAGTTGTGGAAGCATAGATTTCTGTGGTACCTGTGTATAAACATGCACGTGTCTGTCTCCTGTAGGGCCTGTGTGGCACTGTGCTGGGCCTCCAGTAACTGGTGCTGTTGCTCTTCAAGTGCACTCAGTCCAAGCTGCCAGCTTTTTCTGCGCTGGCCTCTCTCCTCCTCCAATAGCAGATGCAGGCGCTCCCTGTGCCTGAACACAACACAACAGCAGTGCATCAAAAGGAGTCAGCAAACATCATCATAATGATTTTCCACTGAGGCAATAAATAGAATTTTACTTCCCCTATTATTACTAGAATTACTTCTATACTACTTATTAGAGATAGACTAACATGTGGACTAATATCAGCTTCACATATTTATACATTTATCCAGGTATATCACTTCCTATAAGACATAGGCTGGTTGTAGGCGTACCATCACAGCTCGGACAGAGAGGAAACTTTCGGGAGTTTTATGGATATGGATTAATCCAATTTAAAAAAAAAAAAAAAGGAGAAGAAGAAGAAGAATTTTAGAGCTATTCCTGAACAGTCTGTGACATTTGAACACTAATCCCTTGATCAAAATGTTGTGCAGGCAGTCTAAATGCTTATCACATGACATCATATCAAATGATCAGAACAAAGACTTTTGGCATCCATTTTTATTTGAAAAAGTCACTGCCTGATCCTGCTCTTCAAGCCTGAAGGAGGAAGTGCTGCCGTTAATCTGATGCACATACTATAAATTGTACCATCACTGACTTAATAGATAACCTGTGATTTACAACACAGGGAGGGTACTCCAACAAAGGCCAGTTAAACCATCACATAAACAAGAGGTGACCCATCTTCTTTTAAAACTTGCACAGTACACTTTCTTCCTAATTGCTGAGATTGTGTTTTTCTTAGGATTGCTGTCCAGTTATACATTTACTGTCCTCTTAAAACATGGCTTAAAAACTTGAAACATCAAATATTTAATTCAAGATGAGAAAAAAAAACATCCTTAGATATTTTTTATTTAGGTATTAACAGTCAAAAACTCAGAGAATCTGATTCATCAGGACTGTGGGTGTGGATTCGTCAGACAACAACAGTTCTGATTAACATGTAGCTAAATCTTGATTGGTGCATGCAAGTATGTGGCATTGCGTTTGTCCAACTAAGCCCTGCCCTCTCCCCACCATTGACTTTGCTTATTGTGACACATGATTGAGAAAATATTTTGCACCTTTTAAGACATCCCTGTATCTGCTTTATGAGACCACATGTTACCTTTAAAGGCATTATCACTACGTGTGCAGTGTATTACCTGTCCACCAGTGCAGCCATACAGTCCATGAGAGTGACTGCCTTGTTGACCAGTTTGTCTCCTATAGCCTCAGAGGCTCCTTGCTCCTCTGCTGTCTTCTGTAGGAGACTCTCTGTCATCTGCAGCCGACAGGAAACCACCTGCAAACAAATTTAATGTGTTTCAGAAAATCTGATTTGATGTACTTTTCTTGTAACAAGCCATTTAAAAGGCACTCAAATGTGGGCTAATTCAAGTACTTGAATCATACACCTGGAACAGAGAACACTCTTTGACCCTGTCAAAAGTCATTACACTTGTCTCATCAGTCAGGTCATTTTTGCACTAATATCAGTCACCAGTTCCAAAGCACAAAAGCAGTGTGCCAAATATCTGCAAGCCTCTTATTCAAACCTGGAATGTTTTCATTGTTGTTTCCCACAAGCATTAATGCCTTGTCATTATTGCTCAACCATCTGCATGCTCTAAAATGCTCTATGTGGCAACAATATTTTTCACAGGTCCTTAATTTCTGAATATATTTCCTGAGAACAATAATTAATTTAGTGCTAATTAAAGGGAAAAAAGCAATTTTCTCAAAAGAACAGTTTGATAAAACAGAAGTAACCATTCAGTCATTATTCAACTATTACTGCAGATGTTACTGTCTCTACAAGGAGACTAACATATGAGTTACTAGTTCCCTAGGATCCTAATTGAATGTTCATGGTCTCTAATCCCATAAAACATTTCAAATTTTCAATGAAACTTCGAAATCTTCGAAATCGAATCTTCGAAATTATTCAAAAATCTGGCTTCATTACCCAATGCTTTACAAAAGCACCAATTTCCCATTTTGTAGCAGTTAGCTGTAGTTGTCATGCTACAATATAACTGTTAGACAACTATTTGTGGAAGTCTGCTTAATCAAACTGCAACAACAAAACTACCTTGCTGCGGCTCTCCAGTGCTCGCCTCATCTCTTCTTCAGCGACGCTGAAGGTAAGAACATCATGTTTGTGGTGATGGCCTTCTATGAAGCATGTGGCGCACAGCAATGCCATGTCGTTGGAACAAAAGTACTCAAGGGGACGGTGGTGAGTAGCACAGCCCTTCATCCCCAGCGTATTCAGGGGCTCCACCATAGTGTGTGCCCTGAATGACTCCTTCTCTTGGTGTCTCTGAAAGTGCCTAGGACACAGCGACACCTCACACTTCATGCAGGTCTTCACAGCGAGCGACTGCTCATCTATACAGTGGTCACAGAAAACCTCCATCCTCTCAGGCTCAGTCTCAGGCTGCCTGTCCAGCTGCAGTGCCGTGGCTTGGAAACCCTCGACAATGCTGCAGAGTTTGAAGTTCCTCTGCAGGGAATCCATACCCTGATACTCCTCGCGGCACTCTGGGCAACGTGGAAGTGTTTTGTCATTCTTCCTGGCAGTATTGGCAGTCTCCAAGATACAGGCACGACAGTAGTTGTGGCCACAGGGGAGAACCACCGGATCAAAATACAACTGAAGGCAGATGGGGCAGCTCAGCTCATGGGCAAGCTGCTCTACTGGTTTGGACAGAGACATGATGAGAGGAGGTGAGGTCGGTAGGTTCTTTTGTCAGTTGTTAGTTAATCTCTTCTCTTGTCAGTCTTGTTATCAGAACTCCATCTTACTTCACCGCAACCTTTTGTCCTAAAACTATGTCTTGTTTCCTTTCCTCTTCTTCTGGCTCTTCCTCGCACTACAGGTGAATCTACAATCACAGCAGGTATACAGAGCAAACAAGGAAGTCAGCAGCTTTTTAATATCTACCAGTAGGTGTTGTCCGTAACCGTATGCAGGGCAGCATTCCTTTCCAAGAGACTCTGTTGTCTGTGCTACCTGGAATTTACACCACAGTAGGGGATGCTGTTGACAGTAAACATATGCTACACCTGACCTTATTACACACATGCCCTCAGAACACATTCTGAAAATTAGAAAGGAAGTGTCAAGACCCTTCTTTACTGGAAACCATACAGCACAGATCTAACTCTAGGCAAGAGCAAGCTGTATATCTTATTCCAAGTTTGATCATTTCCTTGTTTTAGCGTTTGTTGTCATTAACCCAACCCACAAGATGTAAAAAAAAAAAAAAAAAAAAAATTATAATAATAATAATAAATCACATGTGCTGAAGTCTCCTGTTGACTGTACACACCGCAGGGGGATACGGTCATTGCTTCCATCTCCTCCACTGTTTCAGTTTTTAATAAAGACAAGGTACTACCGAAAGTCAAGTGAAAAAGAAAAAAACATTCTAGTGAAAAGAGTGTTCTCTAAAATTCGACACCAAGTAGTGCAATTGTTTCCAAAATAACTGACAACAGCGGGTTCCGTGTCCTAAGTGCCTGTTTGACCAAAACATAAAACATAGGACCTCATGACAATATTAAAGCAGAAAATTCAGTTCCCAAACTGAAATAAATATATAAGAGGAGGAGAAAAGCAGCTGGATCCATAATAAGTCCCTCACAGAGCAGCTAGCATGGCTGAATAATCTTCGTCTTGTCTTTCATGGTGATTTAGTTTCTTTCATTCACCCTTAACAGGAATATATTAGATGCAACAGTAACCGCCTCAACTAAGTTTTTAGAAATGGGACAAAAAACAAACAAAAAAAAGTTATTCATGGTCAAAGCACTGAAAATTTATATTTGGAAAAGACAGTGTTCCTGTTAGTCATGATAATATACACAACTTGCGAACCATGTGGAACAAATGCAACTTGAGGGTCTCCACAGTCCACCATTGTTGAATTATTACATAACTGCACAGTAATTCGTTTCCAGAGTTATCCATATCACTTTGAATGGTAACATTTCTATAGTTTGTTAGTCATATTTGTAATCAGCTCAGCAGTCCTAATGTGCCCCTCACCATAAGACAGACATGGTCTTACATTTTACAGCCAGTTCTTCAAAGACTGACTATGCAACGACTAAAAAGTGCAAAATACAACCATAGATGCAGGAATTACATTTCCGTTTTTCAAATTCATTTTATGTATTTTATTTCTGTCTCGCTGTTTCTGAACCCTTCTGTTCTGATTTGAAGCCCTCTACTTCTTCCAATACTTGAATCCCAAAAATTGGTCTGTGCGTCTCCACATAGAAGTAGTGTGTGTTGTCTCTGGGAGCTTCTCATCAGTGGATTCTGCCTCCTCTGTGGACAGAAGCGGGACTTGAGCCTCTTTCAGGGGTGTGATGACAGGTGTATTCAAAGGAGGGAATAGGAGGGACCCTTGCATCTGCCATAGCTCACCCTCACGCTTTTCTTCACGCCTGGCCTTCTTTCGGGGAGGTTGACCGTTCTCTCTCTCAGCCTCAAGCTTGGTGGAAAGCTGAAGGTTGAGTGCGATCTGATCGTTGAGCTGAGTTTTCAGCTCCTCCAGTTCTCTCCCGACATTTTGCTGCAAGGTGCTCATCTCCTCCACCATCTTTTGACGAAGGGTGTCCTGTTCAGCCCTCAAGGTGTTGATCACACGCCAGCCTTCTGACACCTTGTCCGCGTGAGACTTTCTTTCCTTGTCAAGCTCACGCTGAAGTGTGTCCGCCTGCTGTCTTGCAGTGATCAGATCAGTCTCATATCTTTGGCTGATCTCCTGGTAGGAAACTTTGGTCCTTTCCAGTTCTTCTTGAAGAAGCTTGTTATTCACTCTCTCCTGTCGTAGAGCAGTTGTCAACTTCTCCTGGCTGAGGGTATATGCCTCTTGCAGCTCCTTACTGTGTTGTTGAAGGTGTGTCTTGTGCTGGAGTTCGTTCTGGAGCTCACACTGAATGGTGTCGACCTGCTGTCTTGCAGTCATGACATCAGCTTCAAACCTTTGGCTGACCTCACGGTGTGAAACAGTGATCTTCTCCGGTTCTCCTTGGAGAAGATTGTTCTTCTCCCTTTCCTGCTGGAGCTCAGTCGTGGACTTCTGCTGGATTGCCACATATGCCTTCTGGAGCTCTTGGTAATATTTCAGAAGGAGATTCTTTTGCTCGACTTGCCTGCCGAGCTCACACTGAAGGGTCTCAACCTGCTGTCTGACACTGATCACGTCAGTGTCACAAGTTGGGCTGACCTCTTGGTGTGAAACCATTCTCTCCAGTTCTTCTTGGAGAGTCTTGTTCTTCTCCTTCTCTGCCTGAAGCTCAGCAGCGAACTTTTCCTCACTGATGATCTGAGCCACCTGCTGCTCCTCGTTATGGACTTGAAGATCTCTCTTCTTCTTTCTCTTTGTGCTATTTCTCGCCTGAGTGGCAATCTCAGCGGTGTTGAGAGTTTCTGGATTGCTGAATTTTACCAGCCTCTCCAGTTCCCTCTTTGTTTTTTTCCCTGTTACAAATACTAATGTTACAAAGTAACACTTACATTTTGGAATAAATCTGGAACATCGCTCTACCTGCAGCTTTATTGTGCATCAACCTCACGTTTGTGCATTGTAGAAAACAGACTTGAAGAGTGAAGAATGGTTTCTAACTCACAGATGAACAAAAAGGAATTGGGATACGTGAAGGGACTGACTGTAGGTCACAGAAGACAAAGCAACTGACTTTATAAACACACACTTACTACTACTTTATTATGAATGCAATAAATACAGCGATGACGATAAATGACTGAATGAGGACCAGTGGATACCAGACAAAGCAGTGAACAACGGTGATGTGCTGAGAATTACAGGAGACTAAGAGGAGGAAACTTTAACCCATGAAAAGCTCCATTCAGCATTTGAGAGATGATTTGTGACACCCTTGACCAACTTCATTTCTCCTCATTATTTCAAGATCTGTGCTCTTTCTTGGAATTCATGGCGTGTAGAATTTATCTGAAATAATACGATGAGAAATTTTCTAGTTTGTTCTTTCATCGTTTTATTTTTTGAAATAAACTTTAGAGGTTCAACTTAAAACTCAAAAAACTCAACAGTATTATCAAAGATGGATGAATCCAGAGGAGAAAAGCTGTTGGATCCATCATCATAACTCTCTCGGAGCAGTGAGCATGGCTGTTTCTTAAGAACCTTCAGAAGATGTTTACAGTTGAGGGTTGGTGATGCCAAATTGAACCACTAATTCCCCTATAATAAGTTAAAATAATATATATTTTTTTTTGAGTAAAACTTCGCTCAGTGATGGTTTGTTTGCTAGATATCAGAATAATTATATATAATAGCTGTGAGCAAATCTCAAACGAAAAAATAAAATATCTTTTATATGTTCACTGAATTACATAAAGAAATTAGAATCATGTCCTATCCCATGGCCTGGACACCATCACATGTTGTTTGGCATTTAGAGGGATGAAGAGAGTGAGTGTGTGTGTGTGTGTGTGTGTGTGTGTGTAAGAAGAGAGAGAGACTATATTACAGACCAGCTGCATATTGGTTCTGATCCTTTTTGCATTCTGCTATCAGACAGCAGAAAAAAAGGCATATTCTTCAAAATAGTATTAGGCTGACTTTTGCTGTAAAACATGATGAGTGGATTGTATATGTACATCTGGGGTGCACACAGACCACATGCAGGGAGTGGACCCCTGGGGACAGGTGACAGACACATTCAACTTGCTTTCATGGTAGTAGATCTGAATGCATGCTGAGAGCTGTAATGACCTATTCCTGACCTCCACGTGTGCCGACATTGCCTGCATCGTTAAACTATTCATTGGCCTTTGTCTCTTACATTACAAGCAGACACAAAAGCTTCTTTTGTCAAATCAAATACCCACAATTTTGAGGTTTTCCATATTAAATTCAGCTGATTGCAGTAAAATGCGATAGTATATTATTCTGAAAAGGGAAAGTATGAATGAGTGTTTTTTTTTTGTTTGTTTGTTTGTTTTCCAATGAATTGATGTCACTAGGCTATATCGACTCAGTTTATGTCCTATTTTTTGTTAGAAAAAATCAGTAGTGCGTGTAAATAAGATCAGTGGTGGTTATAGACAAATTTTACTAGGGGGGCCAGGGAGGGGCCAGTGTTTAACCAGAGGGGCACATTAAAAAGGGCAACAAATGATACTTAAAGATCATCAACTTTATTTTACTTTAAAATCATATAAACATTTATTTTGTACAAGAATGAGCGCAGGTGTAAGAGAGGTAGGGCCATAAAAACTGAAAAATACAGTACAGGGTACAAATACAGGGTGTCAATTAAAAAAGAAAACTCCAGGGTACAACAAGGGGTACAACAATGTTCCATTTCCTATTCATTCCTATTCTTCCATGGAAGCCACACTACAGTGGACAGTTGAGTCCACACTTGAGTATTTCAATTGGCACAATGCTGGATCAATTGAATTTTGATAAAATATGCACACTGTACACTACAGCAACAGGATATGGCGGTTGTGCTTTCTGGCAAAACAGTCTACAAATACAACGAGATCCAGAGCCTTGGCCCTTCTGGACTCCAAGATCACTGAGTCTCTCATCAGTAGTGGTGGACCGCAGGAAGGTTTTTATCAGTTTCAGTCTGCATTCGTAAGAGGCTGAGCTTACAGGAAGGGTTACAGCAATCTTGCACAGTCTAAGGAGCTCAAAGAAAACTTCCCTGTATGGCTCAATAAAACAAACCAGCTCAACTGTACTGCATGGTTTTTTAACTTCATCACTGTTTTTCACTCTTAAATTGATGGAGCTCATGCCTTAAATCATCAATGTCTGCATTATACAAATGGCCAAATGAAAAAACATTGCTCTCCTTTAAAAAGGCATCACTCTGGCGGCTGAGAGACTGTATGCTTCTCATGAGCTCACAGTTGGTATTGGAGAAATGCCTGTTCTACTCATTGAGCATGCTGTGAATAACAGGATAGAAACATGACGTGCGAAACATATCTTTGTCACGTTCTACCTCCCTAACAGTGCTTAGTGTGCAGTAGCCACTGAGTGTAGAGCTCAGCCTTTTCTGACGTTTTGCCACTGACATTGTTGCAGAACATTGTTAATTTTGGCGTCTATTTTAGATTTAGTCTTAGTCTTTAGATGAAAATGCTTATTCATTTTAGTCACATTTTCGTCATTGTTTTCCTTCGTAGTTTTAGTCTACTTTTAGTCGACAAGAAGTCCTTATATTTTAGTCAACTTTTAGTCATTACTTTTAGTCAAAATGTTTTCTTTTTAAACTAATTAGGCTAATACAGGTATCGAAAATTTGAATAAAGGTGACAAGTTGTAGGCCTATCAAGTGTTGAAATTCATAAAGCAACATTTCACTCATAACGCTTTTACCTGTAATATACGGACTCCTTACCTTTGTTGGACATCTCTAGACTTGTCTCTCCCATCTATGAGATGCTGCTGTGCTGTCCTTTCTGATCTTCTAAGGTAGTAAGTGCATTACACATGGTGACATGGAGTAAAGACCATTCCACTAAGTCAACAAACAAACATCTGCTGAGTTACAACTAAAGTGCGTCCATAGATTGCTGAACTTTCGATCATGTGGCTGTCATCATTAACTTGCCATCGTTCTGAAAATGGGACATCAGCAGCACCGCTGTGCACATCCCCCAACCAATTCAACCAATGACTGGGATGCATTTTGACAGACAGACTAGACGCACAACTGGGGGAAAATATGCATTTTCAACGTCCAATTGTACACCACTAACATTTTAGTCCTGTCTCAGTCTTATCAACAAAAACGAAACATACATTTCGTCAGAGTTTTTATTATGAAAGATCTATTTTTAGCTCGTCTTAGTCATGAAAAAAGGTCGTTGACAAACATTTTTCGTCATATATTTCATTAACGAAATTAACACTGCTGAGCACGTAAATAGCTGAGAAGCTGAGAGTTTAAAAAAAACAAAAAAACTAAACGGTGCTGTTCTTCTGGTTCCTCACTCAGGTTATGATAATACTGACAAAAAACTGCTAACATTATTCAATGATTATTATTACATTTATTTTATTTCAATCTAAGCCTGCATGAGTACTTTGCAAATGTCACTGGTTTGACTGCAGGTGGGGGTCGTTGTTGCATTGCTGCTGCCATGTTTTCTGTCTAAAAAAAGGGTGAACTCACACAGCCTAGGACAAGGCTGTCAAATTTATTTTCACTCGGGGCCACATCAGCATTATGGTGCCCTCAAACTGTATGTAACTACTCCTTAACATATTGTTGAATAACTGTCTCTGCATTTGATTATACTTGTTCAAGTGTACAAATATTGTATGTGCATTTACATAAATGTAAAGATATTTGAAAGCACATAGCTGTGAAACCCACATTGCTCCATCAATCAAAGATCAAACGTTTCAAGTGAACCAAAGACAAATATTATAAAACACAAGTTATTACATTAAAAACTTGTTGTCACAGTTGAGAGGGGCAGATCTACGGTGCAATAAATAACTGTCAGCTGCTGAGAACGTGTGGCAGACATTTTACAAAAACATATATTGTATCCTCAGTATATCATCCAGGTCCAGAAGCTTTGCACAGACACATCCTCTTGGTGAATCATGCAATGTGGCCGTTTTCATGAACTGCTAATGAAAAAGTCTGGTAAGTGAGGGTCTCGTCGGCCAGCTGTGTTGCCGGATTTCCTACTGGTTGTTAACTCGGTTTTTCTTGACAAACTATTACTTTGAAAAGTCTGTATCTGGTCGGGGCTCACCTGCTCACACACCTTTTACATGCACCGCTTCAGAAAATGCACCCTCTGAAAAATACAATTAAGGTAGGGCGATTTCTTCGGCCATAGTAAAGCTAGCTTTCACCGCCGCATCATTTTTGGCTGTGGCTTTTGTTACGAAATTCTGCTATCATTGGACAATTTCATGTTTTCCTTCGAGGCTAAATTTGGCATATTTGGCTCCGTGTTTGGTATCAAAACGCCGACGTAAATTGTGTTCTTTCATCACTGACACTGCCTCGTAACACAGAAGACATACCAGTTTTTCTCCGTGACGTACAAACATGTACTCGCTTTCCCATCTTTTCCCAGCCTTCCCTCTGCATCAATTTTTCCTTTCCTGGACATTTTGAGCTGCTTTTTCAGTCCTTTCACCTCCATCACTTGTTAGAAAACTGCTTAAGTTAAATACCGATACGAAAACAGTGCAGACTAGCGGCAGGATGCCGTCATGTCGCGGGTCACAAAATCGACATGAATTGTGGGAGATGTAGGTTTTGGTCAGTGTACACCGTAAAGCAGCGTAGACTTTTATTTTAAGACAATCATATGACCGGATTCGTCCCGCGGGCCTTTTAGGACATTTTGACCAAATGTATATAAATAATAAATAGTGTAAAGTTAATACATAAAATTGTATTTAGGCAAACATTTAACAATGGTTCATCACACTATTACTACACTGTGACACTAAATTACAGTTGAAGACGGATATAACATTTTTTGAAGTGTTAATTGATGGAACTATGATTCTTCCTGTGAAGTACTGCTAACTGGACTGTCTACCACAGTCCAGTTAGCAGTGATAATTATATAAATGATTCTATAAAATATGTCTTCATAAGAGTTATACTGTAATGGTAAAAATACTGTAGTGCATTGATAAAATACATTACTGTGTGTTATTATGTATTGTTGCATATTTACAGCGATTAAAATTGAATGTGTGTGTGTGGACGTGACTCACACTGTAAAACGAACGTCTCCATAATGTAAATGTAAATAGTTAAGATTAGGGTAAAAGTTAGGTTAGGTAAGCAGTGGTCATGATTATGGCTCGCTCTGTCTGCAGGAAATAAATGTAAGTCTATCACGACAAACGATGGGCAAACGATTGCGCGTGGGCCCGCATCTTAGATGTTTTGTGACGTCATCACGTGACGTGCACGATTGCACGCGCGAATGCGTGGCACTTGCGTATGTGATCAAAGCCACCATATCAAAGCTGTTTTGTGACGTCATCACGTGACGTGCACGATTGCACGCGCCAATGTGAGTCGTGTGTAAGTGATGAAATCAAAGCTTTCAGATCAAAGCCATCAAATCAAAGCTATCAAATCAAAGCCATCTATTCAAAGTTATAAAAGAAAAGCTATAAAATTAAAGTCATTTCAACCAAAAGACAACTTATCAATAGCAATCTCACTGTACTGTAGTATAACTCGTAGATTTATTCTGGAGAAATAAAATGGACAATAAAGAAGATTACAAATATGATGAGGCGGCAATCGATGAGATTGCTAGCTCATTCGTCACAAAATTAAATGATCGGGCTGTTGCGGATACCACTAGGTTGATGCGACGCATCTCCATGTGGAAGGCTGAGGAACACACGAAGTTACAAGCTGATGACTCTGCTGGTAAATCTTCAGCAACCTATTCCACCGAAGACAAAGTGCTGCATTACTTGAATGTATTTTTTGGCCTCCGGCAACATTTTGCAGAGCTCCCAGAAGGGACGCTCAATGACACAAATGATGACTGGGTCACACCAAGAACATCAGCACAAGAAGTATATCACGTACCAGCAACTGTCAGTGCACAGAAGGTGGGTGAAGAACAGGATTTGGATGAGACTGCCAGATTAGAGAGGAGTGACTCAAAACCTGGTTCTCCCTGTCTTGAAGAGAGTGAGGATATCACGGGTGCTGAGAAAGCAGAGCTGGATACAGACATGGATGCAACACCTGGACCCTCCCCAAAGCTGCTGGGAACAGAACATCAAGATGAGGTTGTCTCATCACCCAGCAGCAACACAAATTTGAAGACATCAGTCACTACTGAGGTGGAGACGCCCTTGCGAGAGGACGACAAGGATATCTGTGAGACCATGTTGACTGTCAGTGCACAGAAGACTTGTGGTTCTGACAGGACAGATACAAAATCTGTACGCAGACATTTCAGCAGGATGTGTAAAAGCCTGAAGTCTGCATTGAAGCACACCTTCAAATTGAAACCAAGAAAAAAGGTGGCTGAAGAACAGGATTTGGATGAGACTGCCAGATTAGAGAGGAGTGACTCAAAACCTGGTTCTTCCTGTCTTGAAGAGACGTCTCTCACTGCCTCAATCAGCTCCAGTGAGGACATCACGGGTGCTGAGAAAGCAGAGCCGGATACAGACATGGATGCAACACCTGGACCCTCCCCAATGCTGCTGGGAACAGAACATCAAGATGAAGTTGTCTCATCACCCAGCAGCAACACAAATTTGAAGACATCAGTATCTCCATTTCCTGGAGAGATGTCCTCTACTGAGATGGAGATGCCATTGCGAGAGGACAAAAAGGATATCTGTGAGACCATGGTGACTGTCAGTGCACAGAAGACTCGTGATTCTGACTCTCCAAGTCCTGAAGAAACATCTCAAACTGCCTCAATCAGCTCCAGTGAGGACATCACGGGTGCTGAGAAAGCAGAGCTGGATGCAGACATGGATGTAACACCTGGACCCTCCCCAATGCTGCTGGGAACAGAACATCAAGATGAAGTCGTCTCATCACCCAGCAGCAATACAAATTTGAAGACATCAGTATTTACATTTCCTGAAGAGATATCCTCTACTGAGATGGAGATGCCCTTACAAGAGGACGACAAGGATATCTGTGAGACCATGTTGACTGTCAGTGCACAGAAGACTTGTGGTTCTGACAGGACAGACACAAAATTAGAACGCAGACACTTCAGCAGGATGTATAAAAGCCTGAAGTCTGCATTGAAGCACACCTTCAAATTGAAACCAAGAAAAAAGGTGGCTGAAGAACAGGATTTGGATGAGACTGCCAGATTACAGATGAGTGACTCAAAACCTGGTTCTTCCTGTCTTGAAGAGATGTCTCTCACTGCCTCAATCAGCTCCAGTGAGGACATCACTGGTGCCGAGAAAGCAAAGCCGGATACAGACATGGATGCAACACCTGGACCCTCCCCGATGCTGCTTGGAACAGAACATCAAGATGAGGTCATCTCATCACCCAGCAGCAACACAAATTTGAAGACACCAGTATCTCCATTTCCTGGAGAGATGTCCTCTGCTGAGATGGAGACGCTGTTGCGAGAGGACAAAAAGGATATCTGTGAGACCATGGTGACTGTCAGTGCACAGAGGAGTCGTGATTCTGACTCTCCATGTCCTGAAGAAACATCTCAAACTGCCTCAATCAGCTCCAGTGAGGACATCACTGGTGCCGAGAAAGCAAAGCCGGATACAGACATGGATGCAACACCTGGACCCTTCCCAATGCTGCTGGGGACAGAACACCAAGATGAGGTCATCTCATCACCCAGTAGCAACACAAATTTGAAGACATCAGTATCTCCATTTCCTGGAGAGATGTCCTCTACTGAGATGGAGACGCCCTTGCGAGAGGACGACAAGGATATCTGTGAGACCATGGTGACTGTCAGTGCACAGAAGACTCGTGATTCTGACTCTCCATGTCCTGAAGAAACATCTCAAACTGCCTCAGTCAGCTCCAGTGAGGACATCATGGGTGCTGAGAAAGCAGAGCTGGATACAGACATGGATGCAACTCCTGGACCCTCCCCGATGCTGCTGGGAACAGACCATCAAGATGAAGTCGTCTCATCACCCAGCAGCAACACAAATTTGAAGACATCAGTACCTCCATTTCCTGGAGAGATGTTCTCTACTGAGATGAAGACGCCTTTACGAGAAGACGACAAGGACATCTGTGAGACCATTTTGACTGTCAGTGCACAGAAGAGTTGTGATTCTGACAGGACAGAAACAAAATCTGTATGCAGACATGACAGCAGGATGTATAAGAGCCTGAAGTCTGCATTGAAGCACACCTTCAAATTGAAACCAAGAAAAAAGGTGGCTGAAGAACAGGATTTGGATGAGACTGCCAGATTACAGAGGAGTGACTCAAAACCTGGTTCTCCCTGTCTTGAAGAGATGTCTCTCACTGCCTCAATCAGCTCCAGTGAGGACATCACTGGTGCTGAGAAAGCAAAGCCGGATACAGACATGGATGCAACACCTGGACCCTCCCCGATGCTGCTTGAAACAGAACATCAAGATGAGGTCGTCTCATCACCCAGCAGCAACACATATTTGAAGATATTCGTGTCTCCATTTCCTGGAGAGATGTCCTCTACTGAGATGAGGACACCTTTGCAAGAGGATGACAAGGACATCTGTGAGACCATTTTAACTGAGCCTGCATTGAAGCACACCTTCAAATTGAAACCAAGAAAAAAGGTGGCTGAAGAACAGGACATCAAGGCTACTGAGACATCATGCCTGAACGATATCCCATTGGAACTATCACAGCATGATGGGAAGAGGTCTACATTCACAGAGGACTCAACCCCGGGACTGTCAGAAGAGGACAGACATCTTGAAGGTTGTCATGAGGACAATGAAATATTAGGCAAACTCACTGGCTTGAAAACCATCTTGTATACCATCATCACAAGATTCTTTGATGGGCTCACCGAAGAGGAGCGAAGGGATATGAGCAGGTGTGTTTTTAATGTGGATGTGAGGAAGAAGCTGACTGACATGGGAGCAGAGGTGCTGGGGATTGTCGTAGAGACAATCACTGATTCTCTGTCAAAGGCCCTCAATCAATCTGCTCCCTCACACAGCTCCTCGACCAAGAGGAGGTCCACTTCTTCTCCTGTATGTGGGACAGATACACTTACCCAGATGGTGTACCCAGAGCTTATTAGGCAGATGCTTCGCATCACTGAGGACGGCACAGACAGGAGTTTGAAAGGCTCCTTTGACAAGGATCTCTGTGATGTTGATGGTGCATGCGCAGCTGATAGCTTAACACCAGAAGTCACAGAGGTCATTGTGAGAACAGTCACTGATGAGGTCATCTCTACAATGTCAGAGATCATACAGGTCTCACTGAATGAACTATCCTCCAATGAACATGCTGCTACCTGTTGCCAGTTCCAAAGTTGCAGAGCATGCAAGGACATGTTGGCAAGAATTATCAATGCCATGAAATGCCTCATCACAGGTCCAGGTGTGGAGCCCCTTGAGACGGTCACTACACCAAAACAAGTCCACGAGAAGAAGTCACAGTTTGGGAGCTGCTTTTGTAACATGCAGAAGAATAAGGTCCATCCAAAGGCAGAAAAGCTGTCAACTGAACATAAACCCTCCTCATCTCCCAGAGTCACAACCAATACAAGTCCAGGTGTGCTAAAGATGGGGCCCCTTGAGAGTGTCACTACATCAAAACAAGTCCACAAGAAAAAGTCACAGTTGGGGAGCCGCTTTTGTAACATGCAGGAAAATAAGGTCCATCCCAATGCACAAGAGCTGTCAACTGAACACAAACCCTCCTCATCTCCTGGAGTCACAACCAATAAATGCTCTGCACACTCCAGTGAGTTGAACTCCACTCCTGCTGAGTTGCATGGAGAAGACAAGAATGAGAAAAGCAACAGAGGAAAAGCTTCAGCTCAGGATCAGGATACACAGACCAAAAGGCCCTCTTACCTGAAGAGGATCCAGCAGTTCTGGTCCATTTTCAAGACCCAGTGAAGAACTTAAATAATAAAAAATAAAAAAAAATAACCACCTCCCGGCGGCACGGTGGCGCAGCAGGTAGTGCGCGTGCCTCACAGTACCCCCGCTTGACCCGGGGGCCTTTCTGTGTGAAGTTTGCATGTTCTTCCCGTGCATGCGTGGGTTCTCTCCGGGCACTCCGGCTTCCTCCCACAGACCAAAAACATGCTCATTAGGTTAATTGGTGACTCTAAATTGTCCCTAGGTGTGAATGTGAGAGTGAATGGTTGTATGTGTGTTGCCCTGCAGTCAGCTGGTGACCGGCTCAGTGTACCCCGCCTCTCGCCCGTTGACAGCTGGGATAGGCTCCAGCCCCCCCCAACCCCGAAAGGGATAATCAGGGGTATAGAAGATGAATGAATGAATAACCATCTCCCCCAACATGGTAACTTTTGTAATGAATTGATGCAAAAAAAGAGAGAGAGAGAGAGAGAGAGAGAGAGAGAGAAAACGAAAAAATAATAATCAAATTTTCTGATCGTATGTCTGCATCGCTAATAAAATTTCAAATTTATATATAAAATTTGATCACAAAAAAATAATAATCAATAAATAAAATTGACTTGAATCTCCTTGGAAGGCCTGTTGAAAAATCAATCAACATCCTTCCTCTAATGCAAAATAAATAAATAAATAAACAAAAAATACATTTTTACTGTTTCTCAGGTTTTATTATTTAGACAGAGTGGGCTGAGTGGGAGCTCCTCTTTAAAATCAGACGGATTCTTTCTATGGTGAGCATGAATGTGCTCAGTATGTATAGACAGGTGATGATGATGAATGATGATGTGAACCATATGCTGTGGCCTTCGCAAAGGACACGATCTAAACCAACTGAACACCTATGGGAGAATGGACTGAAATGTCAGACAGTGTTCTCTGAGACCATCACCAAATGAGGTTAAATCTTCAGCACGAATGTTCTTCCCTCCATTAAAGTTAGAGACCTATAGAATCTATGCCAAGCTGCACTGAACACTGAACTTAGACAATATGTGTTTTGCCATTTGGATATGCACACACTGGATGCTGTAAACACAGTGTAGATTATGACTTTGTGTAGCTCAGTCAACTTTAGGAAAGTCCAACAATGAACCACATGACACAGATGTTTTGATAGATTTTTTTCTCCACTTTTATATTTTTAAAAACAAACCAAATAACAGATTAAATAAAATTTACAGTAGACATATGCAATCATTGTGCACTTTTACTACTTCTTCTGATATGTTCTGCACAGCTGTCAACGAAAAACGCAAACACAATGGGGTGTTGGGGTGGAGCAGGGGGATGTGGAACAGTTGTAGGAGAAAGGAGAGGATCAAAGTATGAGGTAGAGGGCAGTAAGGAGGAAACAAATGTGGGGAAGGGGAGAAGGGGATGAAGAGGGAAGGAGTAAAGGATAAAGGAAGGTCTAAACTTTTTCACTCAGGGGAAAAAAGAAGGGGGGGGTGCAAATGTGTGTATGAAAATTTATAAATATGTGAGATTAAGAGACAAATGGGTGACGGAGAGTTGAGGAAGGAGAGAAAGCGTCGGCAGAAAAAGGAGGAAAAGGAGGAAGGGTTGGAGAGCGGACGGAGGAGGAAGAAGAGGAGGAAAAGGTTTGACTGAGATCGACTGTCCAGTGTGTTTTTGTCGTGTGCTATGTGACCCTGTTGCCTACAATTGTGTCTGATTGTGTCTGTTTGTGTCTCCTGGTGTGTTTTGAGTGAGGAGAAATCAACCTCACACACAGGCAAGCTGGCCTAAAAAGTGCAGACACTTACAACCACTTGTAATTTGTGAAGTAAAAAACATGTTTATTCCTGTCTGCAGTCTGAACTTACAAGTCATAATGAGCCACAGGTTATTTGGTCACTTGAGGTTTAGTTCCTCCAGATATTTGAAGTCTGGTCCAGCAGATGGCACTGTAGACACAAACCACATGAGCATCACTGCTATTGCTGGATTCACAATAAAAATGGCCTCTGAAATTCCTGCAGGTATCTAATAACAAAGCACCTCCTGTCATCTTATCTTACAATTAATGTAACATCAGATCAAAGATGAAAATATTTAGAGTAATTCATGTTGATTCACAGGTCTTCTCACTGTGTTTGGTCTCACTTTTGCACAGTCATTTTCAAGACCCAGAGACAACTAAGTTCTGGCCTGGGCAGGAAACTTGATCTCAGCTCAGAAGTTAAAACAGGACTTACTTGTAACCAAACACATCTACAGAGGGTTTGGAGGGTTTCCCCCCTCTCATGTTGTTCCACATGCTAGAACATGAACAAGAAAACACTCAGTGATCCAACATTTATCAAGCACCCAGCAAGTATTAGTAAGAGATTAAAATAGATTATCATTCTGGTTATTCATTCAAAAAACTGACCGTTAAACTTGAATTCCACTTCTTGTCAAAGTGAGGTGGTTCTTATCCACTGCGTGCCATCAGGAAGAGTCCCTGCAGCGTCGAAAGTCTTTGGACTTTTTCTAGCCTTGAGACAATCATACGACTGGAATCGACCTGTGGGCCTTTTAGGACATTTTGACCAAATGTATATAAATAATAAATAGTATAAAGTTAATAAATAAAATTGTATTTAGGCAAACATTTAACAATGGTTCATCACACTATTACACTCTGTCACTAAATTACAGTTGAAGACAGATATAACATTTTTTGAAGTGTTTATTGATGGAACTTTGATTCTTCCTGTGAGGGGTCAGGGTTAGGGTAGGGTAACAATAACCCCTAAACCTAACCCTGCAAGACAGCAGGCTGACACACTTCAGCGTAAGCTTGACAAGGAAAGAAAGTCTCACGCGGACACGGTGTCAGAAGGCTGGCGTGTGATCAACACCTTGAGGGCTGAGCAGGACACCCTTCGTCAAAAGATGGTGGAGAAGATGAGCACCTTGCAGCAAAATGTCGGGAGAGAACTGGAGGAGCTGAAAACTCAACGATCAGATCTCACTCAACCTTCAGCTTTCCACCAAGCTTGAGGCTGAGAGAGAGAACGGTCAACCTCCCCGAAAGAAGGCCAGGCGTGAAGAAA
>JBBMOE010000009.1:12591916-12648205 GCA_037975065.1 Chaetodon trifasciatus | reverse complement strand
ATATATATATATATATATATATATCCTCAAGATGAATTTCCAGGAGTAATTCATTTCTAGAAATAAAAAGAAAACTGATACCAATAAGCACATCTATTTAATATTAGATATATTACAACAAAGACAGAAGGAAATAAGATAAGAAGATACTACAGAGGAAAATGCATTGCAGCGGCAGCCTCCAGAAGGTTGTTATAAAACTATCATTGACTGTACACAGAACAATATTGCCCATTTGACAGGAACAAATTCACATGTCAACCATTTGCCAAAATGTATAATAAATGACACAGAAGCTTTAAATACACCATATGATCCAAATGATCAACATATCAGCAAGGGTGAGCAAAAGCAAAGAACGCTGTCAAATCAGTCAGAGTTCCTGATTTACACTTGCAATAACTTTATAACATCACACTAAGGCCAGGAGATCTTACCACAGCTCAAACAAATACAAATTAAAAGAAGAAGCACTTGGTAAAGTCTAAATTGGCCACACCTGGTAGAGGAATGTGTGGGTGTAATCTGTGGGTGGAGGGCATGTTCATGAAAGCAAAAGAAACCAAAGACACAACAGTGTCTGTGCAGTTAGAAACATGTTCAAATTGAGCCTAATGGACAAAAGTCTGTGTGGTCGAGCTTCTCCTTATAGCACCAACTCCACACTTTGACTGTAGTGCTAAACTATGGTGTGGCACAGCATGGGGGACATTTCCAAAGCTTCTGGCCAGTCTAAACATTATAAGGACACTTACTGTTGACAGTGAAGTTGTTCTGTTTACTGCAGGTGTTTTACATGCACAGCTGGTGTGATATGTATCAGTTCATAGCTTCTCTTCAATCATCCGGAATAATACAGCATCTGACCTGCAGAATTCTTTGGTCAACCAAAGCTGTTGTGACATTTTTTAATCGAATAGTAGATAGGCAGACAGGCAGGCAGGCAGGTCCAGGTCCAGGTCCAGGTCCAGGTCCAGGTCCAGATCCAGATGCAGGTGCAGGTTCAGGTTACAGAGGCTCTAAAGCAAATGGAATGAACTGACAGAGGAGCAAAGGATGTGGACCAGTGTACACATAAAGAGTGTCCGATGAGGTAATTGCAGGGCAGATGGGAGTGGCAGGATCTGGGATGGAAGGAGAAAGGTCTGGAAGCAAGCATATGCAACTTATACAAGTTTGATGTGGAAACTTAAACTCCAGTGCACAGAGACAGAGAAGGGACTTTTCAGTGAAGTCAATGTGTATCAGATGGATAGATGCTAGATGCTCATAACAATCTTTTGAAATAAAAAGCTGTTATCCAGTCAGCTACTTGCAACAGTCCCAAAAGATGTCCTCCTGGGGCCTCAGAGTGAGGTCCCAATGAAAAGTGCTCCAATGACACTTGTCAGGTGTTGATTTAATCTCAAATGTGTTCCATAGTTGCATGAGTCTGGACATCAAAATCACCTTATAGTTGGAAGAGGAAAGAGATGGCTTTTAACAATGTCAACTGTAGTGAGGCTGAGAGTGTGTTTGATGGACAGCTGCACGGAGTGATGACAGGAGAGGACCCAACTTGCACAGACAATAGAGATGTGGAGACGTCACATGTGAGGTACAGGTAGAGTTAGAAACTGAGAGAGAAAGAGTGAGGACACAACACTGGTGTGAGTCTGTGACAGAGGAACAGAGAGAGAGAGAGAGGGAGGGAGAGAGAGCATTATGTAACATTATTTCTGCTGGAAACATAGAAAAGGGGGATCCCAGAAAGCACAGCAGTGACCACGCTCACTGGCCCACCACTGCATCACTTTTTTGTTGTCAGTTTTTCAGCAAAATACTGTGCAGTTTGCAGGCGAAGTTCACAGCCATTTGCAAAAAACTTTTTTCATCACAGACCGTGAATAGTGTTTTAAAGTGATTTGTAGTCAGGTAGTGTGATAGAGGGATACGCACATTGAAATAATAATCATTTCCAGACACAATTCTTCACGGCTAAAAAAACTACAAAATAATATGTAGATCTTGTTCCTGTTCAAAGGGTGACTCACTGCACCCTGGTGTGTTTGAATAGACTGCAGCTCGAACAGAGATCAAGATGTTGATGAGTGTGACTCATTCACTGGGAACACCAGTCCTTGTTTTCATGTTTTCAGCTATGTCTTTACATATAGTGTCTTTGTCTGGTAGGATATTTCTACAATGTGCTGATTTTGACCTTCCATTTATTTCAGCATAGGACATCTGTGTGAGGTCAAATTAATGTGGTGTAAATTCCTAAAAAAAATATTATTTTTCTAGAAAACAGTTGAAGTATGATGTTCCCCATATGTCACACTTGTGGGTGTCAGCCATCCCAGACTCAGGGACAGACGAACCATCAGCAGAACAACGAGCAGACTTGGTGGCCGGGGTACGGTGCAGCAGTGTGGACAAGGAGCTCTGCAGCTGAGAGGCTCAACGTCCATGGGAGCCATGCTTCTTTCTGGGGGGCTTCCCAGAAGGTGCCTTCAGGACTGGGTCCGACTCAGTAGTTTGCATTTGGGTCAACCCCTTGCTTTGGTGTTCCCAATGAAAGAGTCATACTCACCAACATCTTGGTCTCTGTTCGAGCTACAATTTTTACTTGAATCCAAACAAATGAGTCCAAACAAACAAATCCAAAAAGACAACAGAAATCAAAAAATCCAAAAAGAAGAGAGATCCGGGGAAAAGACAAAGCAATAATGCCAAATCAATAGAAAACACAGAAACACAGGAAAACACTGGGAACATTGGGAAACATTAAGAAATAATGGGAAACATTGGGAAACATTAAGAAATAATGGGAAACAATGGGAAACACTAGGAAGGGCTGGGACTCTTGACAAACAAGGTAGAAGGATGAACTGGCACAGACTGAAAGAAAAGACTGTCTTAAATACTCTGGGGAGGGAGAGGCAATGAAGGAACAGGTGAAACAAATCAATTACAAAGGCGGGAAAACACAGGAAGTAAAGCAACAGATGATACATGAGGAAAACTTTCAACATAAAACAAGAAATAACAAAAGTAACACCCAAAACCATGACATCATAATTCACGGTGTGATCATGTTCATTTTTTTTCTTCTATAGTGATCCCAAATCCCTCTTTTGTCTTTACTGTAAAGTTCAGCCTCTGGGTGTTGCTTACTGGAAGTTATATCTTCTGTGACATCCCAGTCCCTGATCAACAAACTCAGAACCTGATCATCAACATTCCTCACTGGGCCAGCAGACAAACATTTACTATAAATATGACAAGTGTAAAGCTGCCTTGCATTGTGAACCCCAACATGTTTTATGTTTCTGCCTCTTTCAAGTCCCAATTCAGGAATTTTATTCCTAATTAATAGGCAGTCTTTTTGAATAGTTTAAAATGACATATTTAGTGATAATTAACTTGACTTTCCTCAGTGAACTGTTTTAGTTCAGTAAGTTAGCTCTTTCTTCTTCTTTGTGGACAGTTGAAACCTATGAAACTGCAAAATGCAGCATGAGGTGTTTTGTGATTTTGATTGACTGTTACCTTTGTTGATCAGAGCTGAGGAATGTTCCTGTTACAGAAAGCTGAAGTTCCAGTTTTGCATCAGGCTCATCACAAATCCTCCTACAGTATCGAGCTGCCTTCATATCGTTTCTGAGTCAGATAAAAAAAGGTCAAAAACAGTATCAAGTGAGGGGATTTCTTTGTTTTTGATCACACCTGAATGATATCTGAGAATTTCAAGGAACTACAAGTGGAAGATCTGAGAAGAAAAGGAGCTAAAGAATAACTTTTGCTGTCATTGTGAGCTGCTTCACAAACAATGGACCCATCTGACAGTGGTGAGCTGAATTCAAGTCTCAACACACTGCTGAGATTAGTCAGGTGCAGTTTTTGCTGATCCTTTAGAGACCCTCTCCTCGTGACCTGTGGATTTTGTCCCCCATCATTTGCATTGGAAGCACATTAGGAAGGGATCTCTTACTAGCCAATATGAACAGTAGGAATGGTTACAGTTGGCAAAAAGTGTTGCAATGTTCATATGAGTATGTGAGTATAGTTTTAAGATGGAAATGAAACATTGTCAGCCTATTTTATACTGATGCAGATCACTTGATGACACTGTGTGCAGTGCTGCTAGTTTGACACTAATGCAGATATAACACAGTGTAGTTTCATTTAGCCAGCTGCCATCATTGGAAATCATCTGATCAGTATCTTAAAAGTATTTTGAGGAGATTAACAATGTGGATTATGGCAGAACACTAATAAATGTAAATGTTTCTTCATCTGTATGAATATGTCTCACTTTTCAGAAACACATCAGCGGAACCTTCAGATGGCTCCTGTTACAGAGGACAACACCAGGGTCAACAGGTGAACCTCAGACACCTGATGCTCTGTTTAAATTGTTACTACATAAAAGTCAGTCCTTCAGTACTGGTCTTTATCTTAGATTTCAGTAACAGTTAACACAATATCGATGGTGGTCACAGTCTGACATTTCTTTGAATGTAAAGAAGTCATGTTTTCTTCCAATTTGCTTTAACCTTGATACTATTATTTAACTGTTTATTACAGACATATCACACTACCTGCCTGTGTTACCTCTGGTAAGTTTTGTGTGTATTCTAAATTAAAATAATGATACTCAAAGGTGGGACAAAGTCATTGTTTGTAGGTCACAAGTAAGTCTCACATTTTGTGAATGAAATCCCAATTCATTTCCCAAGTCAAGTCCATGTCCTAAACATGGTGTGTTGAGTCCTAAACAGGCCAATATACACTCTTCATGGAATTTAAAGCATTTACTTTATCAAAGAGAGCAACAGCACAGTGGTTTTTAAGATTTGCATGGCTTATGTTATTTATCAACATAATGAGGAAACAATTATTTGGCAAGTCATGAAAAGTTGGCACTGAATGCAACAGTTAAGGGTTTCAGATGTTCCCTGTGTATTTCATTCGATTCATGTAAACCTCACTCCTGAATCACAATATTCAATCGTAGCAGTTAAAGTCAAAGTGGAGTTGCATGTGTTTTTTGATTTAGTCAAAGCTGAAACTCACATGACTTGAGTCCACACCTCTGATGGTGCTGTACAGGGTTGGTGGTACACACTGTCAGGGCCGGCTCTAGCCCTTTGGCTGCCCTAGGCGAGATTGAGTTAGCCCCCGAGAACATTTACTTTTTTATTATTTCAAATAATTTATTTCACACTCAAAGTTTGTTTCAAAGCATGGATGAACTCCATAAAGTGTAAAGGTGCTCATAAATTAAAGGATATTTAACATGAAATTAACTCTATCAACTATGGATATAAAAGTGCTTTTAAGGATACTGAAAAAACAAGCAAATTATAACTGAAAAGGGTCGCCTCTAAAGACTTGCATACAAGATTATAAAGGATATAAACTCAAAAATATTTAACAAATGTAAACTCAAAGAATGGATGAACTCCAGAAACTCATTCATTCATTCATTCATCTTCTATACCCCGATTATCCCTTTCGGGGTTGGAGCCTATCCCAGCTGTCAACGGGCGAGAGGCAGGGTACACCCTGAGCCGGTCGCCAGCCGACTGCAGGGCAACATACACACACACATTCACTCTCACACTCACACCTAGGGACAATTTAGAGTCACCAATTAACCTAATGAGCATGTTTTTGGTCTGTGGGAGGAAGCCAGAGTGCCCGGAGAGAGCCCACGCATGCACGGGAAGAACATGTAAACTTCACACAGAAAGGCCCCGCCAGACCTGGGGATCGAACCGGTGACCTTCTTGCTGTGAGGCACGCGCACTATCTGCGGCGCCACCGTGCCGCCCAACTCCAGAAACTATACTAACAAAAATGTTCTTATAGTCACTCTAACACTTCAACAGGCAAATTATGTCTTGACTGATATACTTTAATAAATTGCACATACAAAAATGCTACAGAGAATGTTCAAGGATATTTAACAAATAATGAGTCAAACAATGGATGAAACAAAAAAAATGCTCGTACAGTCACTCCAACACTTCAAGAAGCAAATTATGACTTGAAGAATCAACTCTAATAAGCAGCCGCTGTTACAAGGTGAAATAATACTACTGATTAATGTTAGTAGTGTTAATGTGATGTGATTATAAAAGTTATAATTGCTAATAATAATAACAATAACAGCAACAATAGTACTAGTTGTACTTACAAAGTCCAGAGGAAGGCGAACATGAAGGATCTGGTGTCCTTTCTCTACTAGATGCGACCTCTGCAAATATTGCCTGAGTGCATCTGGCAAATTAAAAAAAAACGCTAATTGAGAACTCACTAAACAGTATGCCTTTTAACTATAATGAATGTAGAGACTGGAGCCTACTTCTCATAACTATTCTGAGGGTTTTGGAAACAAGAAGGCGGGTCGAAGGGGTCGAAGCAGAGATATTACTGACAGCACATTAGCTGGCGATCTAGGCTATGATTTTTTGTGGATTGTGGAAGTTGTGGAATAAGCTAAGGAGTCCACTGCCCAGAACCATGGCTAAACTCAGACGCAGTAGCCTGCTTATGCTGGCAAAAATAGAGTTCATGTTCATGTATCTGAAACATCCTATATGTAAGAGATAATTGAAATGAACGTTACAATGCAACCTCTCTGACAACCTGCACTATTGAAACCATACGTTACCCAGATACTTGTCTTGTGACATTTACGTCTACGTAGGTTATCAGTGAAGTTATGTTTGCTAACTATACGTAGCACACTAGCAAAGTAACAGTCGCTAGCTAGCCATAGCTTAGTGACAGCAATGAAACGTCCAATATTAGATGATGCACAATACTAACTTTATTTCGTTGGGCACTTTAGTGGCTGAGATGAGAAGACTTACCTTGGCTTTCTTTTTTATCTTCTTCTTTTTTCCGTTTTCGACCCTGTGCTCCAGAAGGTTTAGACCGCTTCATTTTGGGAATCAACCTAGGTGGTGAAGCTTGATCAGGGCAGCAGCTGAGCGCTTGCCTAACGTAACGCAACGCAACCTTGTCATCCTAGGCAACCGCCTACATCGCCTATAGCAATCGCTGGCCCTGCACACTGTGACCTGTCCTCTATACTACTAATGAGAATCCATTTCTCTTCAGGTTGGGCATCAGTCATCTCCATCTTTTGTGTTGGACTGCTGTCGGGAGGCGTAGGTGGTCTTCTGCTGGGAGCAACAGCAGTCGTCGTGCTTCAGTCCCTGGAGCATCTGGCTGACAACAGCCTGCTCATGGACCAGTTAGAAAAACACATTAGGTACAATTATTATTGTGTTGGAAATAATAATCAAATGCATGGAATTCAAATGTCCATCTTTGCAGAGATGTTTGGTGTTTTTTCCTCTACCTTGTCATTAGTTGTAGGTATCTATATTGGATTAGCAACATATTCACTGGGGATTAAAAAATCTGGTGAAGCAGCGATGGGGAAGGCCCTGGCTGTCGCTGGAGCAGTGTGTCTCATGGCTGTCTCTGTAACCGGATACATTCTGGGTGTAGCTTTAGAACGTTTTCTATCCATCACTTTAAATGTTAATATTTTGCAGCGTTTTTTTATTTCAGTAGTAATAGTATGTACATTTACAGTCCTCTCTCACTTCTGGTTTAACCCACATTCTTATCATTTTTATTTTTTTCATTCAATTTTTTACTGGGCAAAATCTTTATTTGCCATGTTTTTGATAGGTTTTATGTTTAATATTAGGTTAATTCTTGTAGCTGTTTTGATTCCTCTGATTATAGCTGCTAGAGAACTTGAAAAATCACGTTCCCTCAAACTAACCACTGTAACTGTACCATTGATGTTGAACATATATGATGTATATAACTCTTCAGGGCAGCTGATTGTTTCCTTACAGTCACCAACATCCACAAACACATGCAGTGTTGTACTGGAGGCCATTTTTCCTGCAGTTTTAATTTCTCTGCTGTTGACAATTACTGTAGGAATGTCTTTATTTTTGTCTTGGCAAAGGAGTGAAGCACGTGAGATCTGTGTTACTGCTGCAGGTTCTGGTGCAGCAGTTTTAGGTGCCATAAAGTTGGCTCTCCCTGTGCTGGGTCCAGGGCCCACTATAGGAGCTCTGACAGGGGTGGCGGGGGCAATAGGAGTATCTCTCTCTGCAGCAGAGGCTGCAACAGACCAGTATGGTCAAGGTGTAGACCGCTCTGGATTTGTTGGAAGGTTAGGGGTGACAGTGGGTGCAGCTGCTGGAGCTTTTATATCCTCATGTGCCCACAGTGGGCTGTCAGGGGTGTTCATGGGTCTGTGTGCAGCTACAATTCCTGCTGCTGCCTTTCTTAAACTGTTTCTATGTTCCACATCGTGGAGGTTGTTTGGGTGTTTGTGGATGTGCATGTGCATGCTCATAGTCCCTATAATATTTACCCACACTGTTTGGTTGTTTCACGTTCTATACATGTTTTGTCTAGCTAATATATATGTGATGTTTTATCTCTGCTTTCTGTTCTGATGGATAGACAGACAAACATTTCATGTGTCACTTTTGCTTATAGTACAAAACAAACAAACAAACAAACAAACAAACAAACAAACAAACAAACAAATAAATAAATAAACATAGGCATGCATTTAAGTCTGGATCAGCTGGGGTTTGCTTAAAACAGAACTTGCAGGGGTTTATCTGGACCTGATTGTTCTGCCAAAATGAGCACAGGTTCAGCTCTAAAGATCAGAGCAATACAGACCTTTCCATTATCAACCTTACTGTTTAACTGCAGAAATTTGACCCTGTTTTTTTCATTGCTCTCAATGTACTTCCACAACAATAGACATAACAGCTGAGACCAAGGACAAATAAAGTTTAACAATCAAGCGTCTGTAAGAATAGAATCTGTAGTAGAAGTGACGTTTTGGTGTGAGAGGGTTATTGACTGATTTAACTGTTCACCAGAGTGATGGCCTGTGGGAAAAACTGCTCTTGTGTCCGGGTGTTTTGGCATACAGAGCTCTGTAGCGCCTCCCAGAGGAGAGAAGTTGGAACAGGTAACATCCATGATGTGATGGATCTCTAATGATGTTTCCTGCCTGTTCCCTGAGTTGAACATGTCTAAGTCCAGACCGAGGGGCAGGATGGTACCAATGATTTTCTGTACGGTAGCTCAAGATTGCAGCCCTGAGGCTGCCATCAACAGCACCCTCTTGCTATATAGATAATATAAGAAAAGCATATCTGCAATATGTTTAAGTTAAATTTCAGATACGATGTCCTTGAGTTGCGTTTCTGCAAGACACAGCAACTGGGTTTAGAGTTAACGGCAGGTACAGTTTTACCTTGTCCTCTGAGGACACAGTGGGGTTTAAGAAACCACGTGATTTTTTTTTTCTGATGACAGAGATTGACCCCCATCCTGAACCTTAAACTGCAGCTAAGTTAATGACAGAGCAAGAACCACATGGTCTACAAGAACATGTGCACATAAAAATTAAGTATCATTCACAGAGGAAAACTTTGTGCAACTTTTGATTTTAGAGCTTTTACTTTATTTCAACTGAAAACAAAATGTTCTTGTTCAGAATAAAGAACCCCAAAGAACATTTCTGTGTCCTGTAATTTCACCATGCTTCATTTTAACAGGAACAGTTCAAAGCTCTTTCTTACTCTCTGCCAACAGTGAGCACTCCAGCAGTGCTACGTCCTGTGTTCTCTGCAGAACAGTTAGCAACTATTTTAAGTGGCAACTTCAAGGTATGAACTAAATATTGCTCAGTGTAATGGCTATAAAATAATGACAGCGTCTGCATTTAGATTGATTTCCTATAAGCTTTGCTTTCGCTTCGCAATTTCGGCTCCCGGTGATGGTGATCCAGTCGTCCTGGCACAGTTTCTTTCTGCTTTCATGTCTCCATTATGAACTAAATGATGAATGAAGTCGTGCTTTTTCTCCTAACGTTTTCCTCCATTCCACCCTCCACCCTGATGCCAACCCCTGCTGTAGTTACTTGTTTGTACAAAGGAATGCTCAAACTATGTTATTACTCCATATAAAATTATGACAGTTTCACTTTACGTCTTCAGTGAACATGTGTCTTTCGCCTCTCTCATTTCTTAAGTGGTGTTGACCGTTTGTTCACGGAAACTTGGAAACAAATGAAGTGGATCCTGTGTTTTTGGTAGTTGCTGGGCTCTGGGCTGGTGTACAACAGCGGTGCCAACAGTAATAGTTCTTGGAAACACTGGGGAGGTTGAAAAGTTGTCTATTTGCACTTAAATAAAGTATTGCACCAGTTTTGGCACTGCTGGACTTACAATGGAAAAAAAAATGAAAAAATGATTCAAATCAACACAGCAGAACCAGAGATATTGTCTTTTTAATTCCCTGCAAGGTTATTCTATGTCAAAACCTGGTACTTACTTTTACTCCCTACCCTTAGGCGACCCTATGCGGGAAACAACACCCCACCACCGACCCAACTCAACACTTTTAAACCAAAAGCATTGGATTTAATAACACAAAGAAATACAAACAACCAAGACAATAAATCAAAGCTAACTAAAGACACAGGGGTCCGCTGTGTCGATGGGGCGTGGCGGCGCAGACTTTGGTATTTTCATGCACTGCGCTGCCGGCGCAACTACTCCCCCTTCTCATCTCAGTCCCACCCAGCGGCGCAACTCAGAAAGAGGGAGGAGAGAAGGTGTGGAGTGGGTTTGACACAGCCGAGTCCAATCTTCACCAATCACACCAGCTCCTCGCCTCACCTTTAAAAACGCCGCTGGCGAGGCGCAAGGCAAGTTTTGGGGATGAATGCGCCCATGCAGGAAACTGTCTGACGCCTAAACATCTCCCTGGAGGAAGTCCTTAGATGGTAAATCCTCGGCCTCCTCCTCCTCATCATCATCAAAGCAATGATGTTCTCCATCTTTGTAGATAACGTTAAGCATTACAATGATAACATTTGTATTTGGAATGAAATGACGTGGGTAATAGCGGACAACCATCATCACTTACGTTTTTTCCGTGTTTCTGTCTCTCTCTGTCTCTCGAGTGCTCTGAGATAGATGTAGTATGCTCTGTAGGATGCCACGGCTGTTTCTGGTTGGCACCACGACGTTAATTGATTAGTTTGCATCCCTGTTTCACCCGTGTACATTCGGTCAGGTTGAGTGACCATTACGCGTGCCGGACGCGCTTGCGATGTGGTCAGATGAGATACTGATCAAAATATAGAAATGTAGGTCTGACTGTATGTGCTGACACCGATAGTTGCATTGAATCGTGGCTGTTGCTGATTATTGATCGCAGTGAAATGCCAGACACTGTGGAAACCTGCCTGTGAGGTATTGGTGACGTGGGCGCACGACTCCGTCGTTCACGAAAATCCACTTTCCCAGCGGTGCGCCGCTGGCGCACAGAGTTGACCGGGTCTGGGGTGGCGAGCTTTCAGCGCATTTTTACGTCGCTGGCATGGACCTAAATGGACCGAAAATCCAAATCCGCCGGCTGATTATGCCACACCTCCCCCTACTGCGCCAACGCCCATCCTGGCATACCTCTGTGAGCCTCGGTTTACCAAAATATAAAGTGCGCTGCGCGCCCGCCTGCACTGCACGAAAATACCACTGCGCGGGGTGCGCAGCCTGCGCTCCGCCAGCGGCGGGGACGAAAATAGAGGCCACAAGGTCAAAACCCAACACAAAGTCCCAGGCTAAGAGGTAGGCAAACCAGCAGTCCCCACACCAGAAGCCTCTCCCGATGCAGACGCAGGAGCTTTTAAGCACTTTAGTCACAGGTCAGATGCATCTCATTCAGCAATCAGATGTGGCACACCTGGGCAGAGTTAGAGAGGACAGGAGAGGAAAAGGGACAAACAGCACAGGGAACACACCCATAGCCATCCACACTGCAACTTGTATTTGGGACAGTTATCAGACATCACATAGCTCCATCTGGAGACACAAAAAGCTTTATACAACTTTTTTCACATATGCTGTAATACTCCCCTAGGTTATTCATCATTAGAATAGCTCTGGAAGAGATTTTCCTCTCAGACTTTCTCACACTTTCAATCACAAAATACTCTCTTCAGCTCAGTAAGCGCTCCCTGTTATGTTCTGTAAAGCATTTTCTGTTTGTGTTGTAAAGTACAAACGGACTGATGTTCGAATGCTACACATTTATGTTCTGGCACTGTGCCCATGTTGATTTTGATAACAGTTTTTAATGTTACATATTTAGTAAAACTTATCAAATGACACTCATTGAGCTTTTTTAGTTTAGTTCACTAAGTCTTTTATAGCTTGAAATTTTCTTTATGCACAATTGAAATTGAACAATTGGTGAAAGTGCAGCATGAAGTGTTCAGTGATGACAGTTGCCTTTGTTGATCATGCAGTAGCTGAGGAATGTTCCTGTTACAGAATGAAGATCCAGTTTTACTTTGGGGTCGTATACAAAATCATTATGCCGCATCAAGCTTTCATGCCGTTTCTGAGGAGTAAAAACAGTATGATGTGAAGGATTTGCATTGACCACATTTGAATAATATCACAGAATTTGAATGAAAAGTGGGAAGATCCATGAGGAGAACCAGTTGAATTCTAACTTTTGCTGTCATCTGTGAGCTGCCTTGCAAACAATGAGCAGACGTGACACAGGTGAGCTTCTTTACATCTTAACATGCTGCTGAGATTTGGGTCTTAACTAAAAGAAAATTCCAGTTTATTTCAGTTTTGCTCATTCCCATAAATGTGGCCACACCGGCTCTATGGGTTGAGCTAATTTTGCCCAGGCAGGGAAAGGAGGGCTCACACAAAACAATGTACATCAGGGCAAGCTTTCCAAATAAACATGGTTTATCATTTCAAATGCTCATTGCTGAGATTGACTGAAACATGAAGCAACATTAGCATTCACACGGAATCATGTTCCTGTTCACCTGATGAATCTAAGTTAAATATTAATTCTCCTTTTAGCTATGATTTGGTCTCTTCCGACTCCTAAGCAACATTTTGCCTCTACATTGAAAATGCTGAAGTTCAAAACGTTGTGACTAACTTTATCGGCTGTTTAGTGCTGTTTATCAGAGCTTTGTCTCTGAAAAACAGCTGCCTCCTGCACCTGGTAATGGAGAGAATGAGAGCAGTGATACTGATAGTGTACCTCATGCATCTGTATGAAACACTGAGGAGCACAACAAAACAGCTCTGGTATTTCAAAATGTGCAATATATTTTCCACATTAGAAAAGAGTTGTGTATACTGACGACCAGCTCTGTCAAATCCAAACCAAAGCTTGCAACAAATACTAACTCTGTGAACTGTGGCTACATTCTGGATTCTAGATCTACCATTGTTCAAATGCATCACAATCATTGCTGTTATACAGAAAATGAGCTACTCTCTTATATAATGACAAACAAACATTTTACCAGGTAATGTACCTAACATCCTTTAATCGACTTGTTTATACAATGGATCCTCTTTTTTGTGTGTGTCTGTGTAAGGGCACGCCACATTGTAAACCAATGAATTTTCAAGTAAGCGTGTGTGCCATGTGTGTTTATATATAAGCTCCACATGTGATAACATTCTCCCATTTCTCTTGGTGGAAATATTTATGCTAAGTCCTCATTTAAGCATGCAGTTCAAACAGACAGGGTCGGGTGTTCTTTCCTCTTTTTCCACAACCAGTCAGCCTCTGGGGGGCCTTCCTATACAAGACGAAGCATTGTGATCGTGGCGTGCCGCTCCCCTCTCCCCCGCCCCAGTATATGTGTGTTTATACCAGGACCTGATATCCATTTTCCATCACTCACTCCTGTAGCTTGGAGGTATTTATTTTTAGCTTGCAAGGAGTAGTTTCAAGGGAACTGTGATATGTAAATACTTGTGATCCACCACAGGTGTCCCATCGCCCACAGAGAGGATGCACAGTCTGATGATGTTTAAAGAGAACATGAAAAGGAGTCAGCCAGGTTGGCAGTGGTCTGTGCACAGGAGTATTCATGGAGACTAATTTCGACAATGACTTGATGGACTGTACGAGAGCAGGATTATTACTTTAAGTAAGGCTTTCTGATGTTAATATTTCTAGTCATTCAACACCAGACTGCTTGCATTAATATTGGCGTGATCATTGTGTGTATGCCTTGTTTGTCATATAATTATATTAAGCTTGAGAAAATGAAAGTCACACATTCTCTTCAAACCTGATATTTTCCAAAATGATTTCAGCTGCACTCCATAATATCTTTTACATTAATTATTGATCTTATTGACATTCATTACAAATAATGATGTGAAAGATGAAAGACATTGCTCTGCCTTGTTTTTAGTCTCATCTTTATCCACTTGAGTTTGTGGAAACTACAACATAGCTAAAAGGAAAGTGGATACTGGACTATATCCATCAGGCCAGAGATAGGAATCCACATCAATGTTAATTTTGCTCTGTGTTTACACCATTGCATGCTAACATGTTCACCATTAACAACCTTTGCAAGATGACAATAGGGCAGATACAGTAATTTTTGTTTAATTCTCTGTGGCTGAAGCATCAGTGAATGAGACAAGACTCATTGTGTGCATCCTTAAGGTCCATCAAGCTGTTGAATGCATTTCTGTTCCCATAACACATCTCCTAGCCAAATCTTGAAATCCTCGTGTTGCATGGAGAACAACCAAAACATGGAAACATTTTCACAAGCATTGCTCCATAGTGCTACAAGTGCTCAAAAACTTCACAGGGTGCTTTTAAGTTTATACATGACTCCTTGTGGGGAAATTTTCATACTGTGCATTTTACACATCCTAACTGTTAAGAAGCAATGGGCAGCCCCAGCATAAAACCCAGGCACCAGCTGCAGTTAAAACCAATGCCTTGGTCTTAGGAGGAAATCACCATTTCATCTCAACACTTCATACCTTACTATAGTGGTCTAGAATTAGAAAGAAAATAAAATAACAATATAATAACTCCCTCACCATGAACTGGCTGGCTCCCAGAGGGTCTGAGGTCAGCCCAATATGCCAAGCTGGGAATGACTTGCAACAGACCAGCTTCCTCCTGAAAGTCTGGTGTTGACTCAAAGCAATCGCACGCATGAGAGAACAATAAGAAATCTAAATTTAATTAAACAAAAGGAAAAAACAACATATCAAAACAAGAAAAAAAAAAAAAAAAAAAGAGTGTGCACTCTGTTTCTGTCTCCAGCCACCTCCTTCCCAGGCTGCACTTTTTAATATTTATTTCATTAACTTTATTCTCAACATTATCCATTTTATTTATTGACATTTTTTTTTTATTTATCTCTCCTCCATGCACATACCTGCACTCTCCTCTAGTCAGTTAGGCATATATAAATATACATTACATATACTTACGCAAAACACTTCCATGCATGCATACAAACATGTGCCAAACTCCAACTAACAAAAACAACCAAAAATCAGTATCATATTCAAATCAAAAAGTTAGTTTGATATGCAATGAGTTAATGTCTGTCTAATTTGTTACCTGCCATTGGGATAGGTCAGCTTCACTGTATTTTGGACACACCTGGGCACTGGTTGGAAGCTGGTCCCATTCGTATAGACTATAGATAAAGAGGAAGACCGAGATGACCAAGAAGAAGAAGATAACTCTGGATTACAGGAGCCTCAGAAAGCTCCAGCAACTTTTTAGACATGGGGTTTGCATTACACACATGATAGTGTAAACACTGCTGTGACCACAAAAACACCGTCACGGCAAAAGTATCATCTGTGGTCAGACAATAGAGGTTTCTCTATTTGTTGTGGATCTGAGCCATCTTTGAGTTGACTTAATGAAGAGACTTTTCCAGTTCTGTGTTCTAACCATGCCTGTACAAATCCATTTGCACCCTAGTGTTTTCTTCAGAGGGAAGCATCCAGTCTCTGAAATGTAAAACGCTAACAATAGACTATTCTCTGGTGGGGGTGTGGCTGTGGGCCATGCTGGAGGCTGATCCAGAAGTTTGGAGAGCAAAGTCCATGTTGGACCTGGACGGAGGCTTGTTCTAGATATAGCTCTGCTTGAAAGCAACAAGATGTCCCGCAGGACTCCCCTTGATTCACTGAACTCACTGTTTCCGTAATGCTGTGATTGAACCTCGGTGCTGCAGAGCTGACTGAATGCCAGCTCTTTCCTCCCTCCAGGTTTGTGCTCAGAAAATACAGCCAAGTCACTGGCAGTAAAATAAAACCTACCATCTCCGTTGTTTCACAAACAAGAAGAACCAGAAGAACGACTACTCAAGAGATCTTAATTTTGTACAGTCATAGAACACCAAAAATGATTTTTGTTTTGGTTATTTGCAAAATGAGGAAGTCTAATTTAACTGGTGAAAGGATACACTATCCAGTTTTCATATTTGTGTTCATTTATCGTTTTTGAAGTATTGTATCCAGTAATTTCTATTGTCTTCTATCTTCATCTTCAACCTCTAGTTGTAACAATATATATTTTTTTATACAACAACAAAAAAAAAGAACAATGAAAGAATGATTACCTAAGTTTCTAAGCATTACTGCATCTTCCTGGAATGTTATGTGTTTAAAAAGTCACATTTATCACATTTATAAAGCAGACAGAGCTACAATGTAGCAGAAAAATGTTGATGAACTTTGTCCAACTTTCAAACCAGAAATAAAAACATTTGTGAAGCTTCTTTTAGTTTTTTTTTTTTTCTTTTTCTCTGAGCTATATTGAAAGCAACCGATGATGGTGCTGAGTTGTGGAGAGGGGAGGCGGGGGGAGTGGGGAGAAGAACCAGGCAGCAAGAGGGGGGATGGTAGCGACTTGCTGTAGAGAAAATCTGGAACCTATAAACTTGGGCAACTTCTATGACAAGAACCAAACGTCACAACGGTTTGATTTGGTTGGCTCTACGACACACCTTTGTCTCCGCCTAGTACCTTTGATCGGACCAATCGCTTAAGACTCATTCTTCCTGTTGTTTTGAGCTCAGCTGTCCAGAAAAAGTCCTGCGGACCAATAAGTGAGCTAGATGGGTGGGCAGCTGAAAGTTTCATGGTTCCCTCCCTTTAAAAAGTCAGATTCTGGTTGCTGTTGTTTCACATGCAGCTACAGGAGGGGGACATGAAAGCAGTCCGGTTTGCCAATACAGTGCACACTCACAGAGAGTGGGAAGAGATCATTGGCAGGTCTCCACATATGTGGATGAAGAAGCACTGTGGCAATCTAAAACTGAGTACTGATTACTCACACATTTTGGCCGGGCATGTTTGGATGTGACAAAGTGTAAAGCTGATAACTGTTGGAGAAGAGGAACAACACAGCAGAAGGCCGGAGAAACGCACAACGTAACAGAGGGAGTTCCTGAAGACGAACAGAAGAGAGGAAAACTGTACGAAAAAAGCAGAAGGGGAGTGGAGAGAGGCAGACTGAAGGAAAGGGAGAAGCACAGGAAATATTCAGAGGAGTGAATGATAGAGAGTCACGTAAAGGAGAGTGAAGACTGTAGAAAAACGTGGCCAAGCATGAGAGAGGAGGAGCAGTCTAATGATGACCATCCTGAGGGAGGGGTGCTTTCCAGCGAGGAGAAGACAGGACGGCCACCTTCTAATGCCTGTCCCGTCGTTGTAGCAACACCGCGGGGCACCGGGAATAAACGACAGACATACTCACATACGGAGGATCAAGTTACCGTAGTTACTCCAACCACATCAGCAGACGATGGCAAGGTCAAGTCGGGGGATGGCATCCAGATCAACACCCCGACTGGACCCAAAAGACTCAAGAGAAGTCCTCAACATCCGCCACCTTCCTCAGGCCCATCCCTGTCTCCTGTCCCCCGTCCTAGTCCAGGAGGTCTCTCAGCCCTTGAGGATACACATGGCCAGCGGGTGATCGCCAACATCCGGGAGCGCCAAAGGACACAATCTCTGAACGAAGCTTTCGCCTCGTTGCGTAAAATAATCCCAACACTCCCCTCTGACAAACTGAGCAAGATTCAGACCCTTAAGCTGGCATCGCGTTACATTGACTTTCTGTACCAGGTTCTGCAGAGCGATGACATAGACACTAAGCTGGCTGGATGTAATTACCTGGCTCATGAGAGACTGAGTTATGCCTTCTCTGTCTGGAGGATGGAGGGGGCCTGGTCGACCATGTCTGCCGGACACTAGCCCCACCTGACTGCAAGGTTTGTGTTTTGACTGTCGCCCTGAAACATATGATGAACTCCTCATGACAGGGAATATTTTTACTTGGCTCAGAGGCCTGAGGAGATGAACTGTGTGTGCTCACCAGTGGACTCACACTATTTAAGACCTCAACTTAGGTAAACTGTTTGCCTCAGCGATGATGGAAAGACTGGGATGAGAGGGTTTTATGTGACCAGTTGGACAGAGCTGATTTTTAAGCCACTACCCCTTCCTGAATATCGTAGTTGTCATTGTGGTCAAGAAACATATCAGAAGTAACTATGGATTCTTGTGATTCCCTTGCTTTGCTTGCCAAAAGCAGCTATTACTGCTCATGAGTGCCAACGGTAATGAAAGGTATCACAGGGACATTGTGCTCTGTGTAAGGATCCGGGACAGGTGAGAGACAAAAACAGCCAGACATCATTCAATTTCATTTCAATTTCAATTCAACAACTTGATGGTGAAGGACGCCCCTTGCTAAATGTTGCCTCCACGTGACAGCATGGCTCATTCTGCTGAAGCCTTCTGACCCATCGGCTCTGAAGCTTGACCTCTGGTTTGATCCTCTTCATCACCCTTGATTTTGTCACCATAACTGCCATCAGTACTATCATCATTATTCATATTGTCATCATCATAGGTATGCATACTTTGAGCCACCTTTGAACTCCATTTTGTATTTTTATATAACTTTATGTCTGCCTCGGCTAAGCAAGTGTACAGGTTTTGTATAATGTTTAAAGAGCAACAACTAGAGAATGCAAAGGGGGGAATAGAAGAAAGTCAGAGCTGGAAAGACAAAAATGGATGTTTCAAGAGAGATTGGCCCTTTGACTTTTCCGTACCCTTTCAATTCGTACTTTTCCAAGACTCTGACATATTATGAATCCCTGACCACCTCTGAACCCAAGCAATGGTGGAAAAAGTAGCCATGGGCAGCCGTCATCCTGACTTAAGTTTCTCCTCTTTCTACCCAAACCAAGCCCCTTTGTTTCTTCGAGTGCCAAAAAAACTCTCCTCTTGAAATTCTTTCCTCTCATTCTGGCTGAAATTTGCTTGCGCTGCACGAAACCGTGATGCAGCTACAGCAAACTGACGAGGAGGCGTAATGAAAACAAACGGTCTCTAAAAGCCATGAATCATGTGTGTCACCATCAAAGGGGAGGCTGATGTGGCTCCCTGCTGGGCTCCCATAAACCACTGGAAGTGATGGAGGAGGTGAGAGCTGATTTATACACACACAGATGTACACACATGTATAGGAGTAGCTGTGCACACACATCCATGCACAGAAACACACACCTCCCCCACGTTTTGGGCTTTAAAAAGATCCTGAGTGCCATTTTCTTTAAAAGTCAACATCCATAATTACCAAATTATATACATGCAATGAAGCAACAAAGAGCCATGTTTGTGTTATTATACCACTGAGTTTTGTCTTACATGAGAACTTAAGTGAAGAAAAATGAACATCACCTGCAAGGTTTAGCTTTCATTTCATATAAACAACCAAACTCCAAATCGATGGGGTTTGACACACTGTTTCTATTTGATATTTATCCATGACAAACAACATCTTCCCTCATTGCCAATATGCATGAAGCCCAGCACCCTATCATTAGGGTGTCCCAGAGAGGTAGCTAATGTTTCCAGCTCCTGTGAGGACTTCTCTAGTCTTTTACTGAGCCTCACAGTCAGCACAGTGTGGTCTCTGAAGGCTAACCTTCGCTGACATACTAGAAGACACTTGACATTTAAAAAGAATTCAGTTTGGGGCCAAAAGAGAAAAGCAGCCCCTGTGTATTTTGTGTATAAAATCAGAGTGGTTGGACATGAGAATCAGGGAGATGACTTTTGACTACATTCGTTTCATACAGCATTCGTCTAATTACTGAGATAGTTTGATGACTACTTACTGGTATCAATCGTCTTTTCACCAATTGAAATTTGAAATGAACAATGAAAAAAAAAAAAAAAAATGACCTAAACTGTATTTGATAACCCCCATATTTGTCAATACTAATCTTATTTGAATGCAGATGCATCCCCTTGCATTATTTCCTTTAAATTAGGTTGCACTCTGACTTGATATATTGACGCAAGGATGTCTTGAATTGAAAATGTGACATTTAATTCTACGTTATTTTTCCACTGATGAAATGAATCAAAAGAATGTGTTCTATCTTCCTCTTGTGGCACCCTGGATATGAAATGACATCTTGTTAATGGCCAGTGCCCCATGTTGTCCTTGTTATTTGGGAGCAGTTTGTCCCAAATCCAAAGACAAACACGTTAAAATGTGACCTCTCCAAAAAATTAATGTAGATGATTACCATAGTAACATGTCTGCCTTTTTGTCTTTCCAGCTGCTGAAAAAAGTGACTGTGATGTTCCTTGTACATCTCTACTCCTTGCTACATTTCTGCAATTCTGTTCACATGGACTTTGATGCAAATGGAACTCTTTAGGTACCTCGCTTTCGGAGAAAAGGACTATTTGAGAACATTAAAAGGCATCTTTATCAGGAAACAGTCTGACATGGGGGAAGAAGACTTTCCAGTGAACCAACTAAACCAACAAGAGCTATCATTAAGAAGAAACTGACAAAACAGGTCCGGCTGGACCAGTACTTGTGTTCAGTTTTTATGTTTCAAACTATTTTTCCTGCAGTTAAAGCAAGATTTCAGTCTTGGGGAGTGATTATTGCATTTGTCTGTTTTACACCAGTCTACCGACAGAGCGATGCTCTGGTTTGACCATTTACTTGAAGTATATGTGGTGCTTTACAAAAAATGACTGATACAGCATGTTTTGAGATTTAAACAACAAGAAGCAGCGGAAAAATAATAACTTAGTGTTAGATGTAGTGATACATGTAGCACATGCATCATTATTTGTCTGAAAAGTAAAACTCCTCAATCCTCAAACTATTCATGAGATTCTTGTTGTTTTGGTAGAACTGGATGATGAACGGTGCAGAGATTTATACTGGCACCACACCCTCTTTGTCTCCTGTCTCTCTTGTTAAACTGTCTCTCTTGTTTTCCTTTACTTCCTCCTTCCCTCGGTCTTTTTTTTAATGAGGTCTCTGTGCCTTTGCCTGGTCAGTCAGGAACAGTTAATTCCTCCAGAAAGAACACGTTAATGTGCAATTAAGGGCTCTGGGAGTATTTATAGCCTGTTTGGACCTAAATTGTAAGTTGTAGCTTGATCTTTCCAATTATGCTACATGGCTTGCAGGTTTACTGTTGCGTATCCTGAGACTTTAGCAACAGTTTAATTGTTAAAACTTTCACACGAAGTACGAGTAACACTGAAACAGGAATACAGATACAGTTATAGCTACGTTGATCAGTTTTGGTATATCTGTTGGCCCTATTTCATGATGTCAAAGGATGAGAAGAAATGCACTTAAACATAAACTGAATTCACCTGATAGCCACACAGCTAATATGAGACCTCATGCATGGGAGCAACAATAGTCTGCGGACAAAGCTCTGTGGTATTTTTTTTTTTTTAAGGCAGATTATCAGATTCAAATTAGTACCAGTCTCAGATACAATAAGATGTATCTGACAGATTCAGATTTGCTGTGGATTTACAGAAAAATATGCTTAGCTATATCTTTACATTGATTTTAACTTGTGCTCTCTTCTTCCATTCCTCTAAAACACAACAGCATGTTTGGAAATATGGTTTACAGAAATGTGCAGTATATGTGAGTTTTCAGTAAATCAGCAAAAACATGCAAAAACACTGAAGAACTATGGTAGTTAAAACCTTTGCCTACACACCCACACACACACAGCTGTTCTGATTAGACCTCTGCTCAGGTGAAGCTGCACAGAGTTGGAATGGTAATGACATGATGTCATGATGCCATCAAGCTGTACAAATTAGATAAAGGAGCAAGTTGATCCAATTAACGGGTGCCACAAAGCTAACAGCATAGTGAGGTGAAAGAGTCCTAAGGAGAGGTCGAACCGAGCGCAATCACAATGAACCATGGCTCTGTTTGAATTTACTTTAAAAAGTCACAGAATCTTAAACTGTGCTCAAAAAATCACTGTCAACCACACCAGGTTGGTATCGGCTCAGTAGCTCTGCTATTTTATTAGGAAGGATGATTAAAAATGATCTGTGCTTAGGTACTGTTGTATGGCCAAAAGTTTCAATGAAAACATTCTTTGCCCGACATGCTAATAAAATATTGCTTAAGTACAATGAAGCTTTTTCTGCCTCTTTGCCAGTAAACCTCTGTCAAAGCTCAGTTTTATCTCAGATGAGTTAAAACTCAGTCTGCGATCAACTGGCGTCATGTCATGTTGACAGCTGGGATAGGATCCAGCCCCCTGCAACCCCGAAAGGGATAGGCGGGTATAGAAGATGAATGAATGAATGAATGAGTTGGACAAGTTATTTGACATCTCCTAATTAATTAAGTGAACAGACACTATATGACAAGACACAGCAGACTAATCACTGATAAACTGATGTTGCTATCTTGATTTATGCACCTTATATGCAAACACCAGCTTTTATATTACAATGGTTGGACAAAAAGGCAAGACAAAAATGGAAATGATATTTTTTTTTAATCAAGAGGAAAAGACAAAAATAACAGTACAAAATAGACATCTTTCTATACATACACATGGTAGGAAATGTGAAGGAAAAATAACACATATAGGTAAATAATAAAGAATAGCATGAAACAAAGATTTCAATGTCATGTTTATAGATACAGAGTTACTGTAAGTCCAGTTAGTTAAGAGTTACCAATACACATACTACTGAATGCATCAAGGCACATGTGTGTCGTGTATTTTGGTCTTGGAGTTTCTATTTACAGTGTCTTTCTTTAAGAAGAAGGTACAAATGACATCAGTAATAAAGGGAATTAAGAGTTGAGGCAATACTGGCCTCTACATAAGACAAAAAACAAACAAACAAACAAAAAACACTGGGAATATAATACAGGAGAGGTCATTTACAGTATCTGACAGACAAACACACGCACACACACCCACCCACCCACCCACACACACACACACACGCTAACACTTGCAAATGCATGCACAAAATACATGACAGGAGTCTACATATGTACTATTGATCATGCAATCATCAACGCTCTCTCTCACACTCACACATACAGCATACACTCATCGACACATCAGACAACATTTACTTCATAAACACATGCACCTGCTAGGCATGCTGTATAAGAGAGACACAGCATATTGTTTAAATGCCATCACTTGCTGTTAAGAATACTAAGAACATCATTATTTCAGTTGCACCCATTACAGAACACCAATCCTCCATGCAACCTTTTCTGAATAATTCATACTAGGACGGAGCAGTAGTGCAACAGCAGTGGGACTTCTGCACTTTGGGTTTCCACTGTCCTCTTGTTTAATATAAAAGCTCTGAGGCCTTCTGATGGGCAGACGATGCCCAGGGTCTGACAAAAGCAAACTGAACACTTAGAAAGTTTCTTACCTGGATGCTAAACTGACAAAACTTTCTTCAGCCAGTCAAATTAACTTGCTGTGCAGATTTCCAGAAATTCCAATTTCAATGTCGATTTAACAAAAGCTCTATTTAGACACACACAAGTCAAGTCTCTCTTGATCAAATCTTTGCCAACAAGAGCTGAAAATCAGATTGTGCTGTTTTAAATCCAATCATGGATGTAAAAACTCAAAGCGAAGCTCAAAAGCAACAATTTTCAGGCAAAGCCATGTTGGGAGCGGCTAACCAGTCAGCTTTAAATATCATTAGTCTCAGTTTCATTTGACAATTTTCGTGTTGACAGTTTATTTTACCACAAATTTTGTTAAATCTAATCATTTCGACTATCTGCAGCCCTAATCTAAAAACATTAGTATTGGTCATCAAAAGCCTACACAAGGTCAAACATAGTGTGCATGAAAAACGCACATCAACTAGCTTTATTTTGCTACACCTCTGAACGAAGAAACATGATCTTGTTATTTTTACTGTTGGTATGCAGAGCCCTTACATGCCTGCGTAGCAGGGCAGTCAGGAAATTCTTTAAACGAAAGAGCAACATGACCTCTACTTCAAGCATCCGATTAAATGATAGGCTGATGGGTTCAGCATGGCAATATCCACTTTGATTGTAACATGTCAAGAAGAGCTACTACCAAGCACAGTCGTGAAGAAGTGTCTCATACGGAAAAACATGCACACAAAACACAATACATTAGTTTCCTTAATTAGACTGCGATAAAGCCTGGAACTGATTTTTTAAGAAAATGAAGATAGCAAGCAAGGTCACTGTACTCATCATCAAAACAAACAGTATACAAAAGTCTGCATATTTGATGTTCACCTAAATCCACAGGTTCAAACGTTGTCTTTTAAAAAGTAGAGTCACTGTAAGAGCAGTATCCATACTGGTCCCTTGTGTTGCTTCCATACAGTCCCATTGCCAAGTGCAGGCTATTTTAAGGCAGTTTTCTTTGGGTGATGTCCATTAAGTGCATTAACATTATTGCTACTATAGAACAATACAATGGTCCTCAGTGGTGCCACGGTGGAATGAACGTTCCTTTAGTCTCAAATATAAACAATAATATACAGTATTCAATACTAGTGGTACATCAATAGTTCATCATTGCTTTGTACATGTGTGTGCAGGTATGTATATGTGTATGTGTGTGCATCTAAGACACTGAACAGCAGTGAAATCTCATCCTGCTCTTAAGATCTTGCCTACTTTTCAGATTAACTTCATAGGAAATACAACAGTATTTCAGCCAATACAATGTCCTTGGAGTGAGTCAGCGACTTCATAAGACATCTCAGATGAAGAGTGGGAAAAGCATAGCAAACACCAGTTCATCCAAATCTTCAAAAAACTATAAAATAACCTACAGAGAGAAGCTGTTTTTTTCCCAGAGCTTTGGAATTTCTTATGGTTCACATTATGGAATGAACAGTGCAATAAAACAAGGACATTTGCCTCTTCTTTGTTTCAACAAAACCACAGTTGTCCATTTTGTGTCTTCATTTTCTCTCTTTTCCTCGAGTTCTTTGTTGTCTTCTTTTAGTGGTTAAACTGCATGTAATGACATTATTAAAACAGACAGTCTCTGTCTTTTTTTCCCCATATCCTTTCTTTGTGAGGTGGCCACATCTTTTTGTTGATATTTTTCTGTCTTATCCATCAGGTGAATGTGTATATGCTTTCACATAATGTCACATGTTCATTCTTCCATTGGTCATCGATTTTGCATCCTGCGTTTGCTTCAACTCCGACGTGGGAAGCAAAGTGACAGAAGAGATCGGAATTTATAATCCAAAGTGTCCTTCTGAAACCTGATGTTGGTCCTTATGTTAAGGCAAAGTTAAGGCAACAAAACAGCTGCTGGTACATAGTGCTTCAAGAAGAATCAGAGCTGGACTCTGCATCTGAATTCTGTCTGTTCTTCTAAGGTTTGTGGTCACAGAGCTGCAGTTCTGGACCTCTGAACACACATGCAAAATCCAATGTCAGTCAGGAGACATGAAAAGTCTATTAAAAATGATCTGGTATTGCTCTTTGGTGAGGTTTCAGAAGGTTTTCCCAGTTGCATGCAGTGCTCCTGGTTTCAACTGAGTGGTTACCAGTATCGAGGTGCTCAAACGGCAGGTCTGTAGAGGTTCAGCATTGTTTGTTGGTGGATGTGCATGTGTGTGAATAAGGCAGATCGGTGGGGCTCAGTGGCATTAAAACACGTCCCCTTCATGGTCATGTGACAGCGCGGGAGATCCGAGGCTACAGGTGGAGCCAAACTCCTGAAAGTGAGTTCTGTGAGGTGATTGGTCGCATTCTTCTACATGGAGTCACTGTCATGCTCCATTGGCTCATCGGGGAGGCTAGAGGAGAGGGTGAAGAACAGATGTGAGTGTAGAGCTGGGAGAGTGCCAACATGAAGCGTGAAAATGTGTTTTTTTGTCTTTGCTTGGTTGCCAAATATGACCATATGTGTATGTGTGTTTGTTTGAATGTGTGTGACGTACCTCTTGTTGGAAAGGACTCCGACAGAGAGTGAAGCGAGGGCATTGACAGCATCTGTTTCCTCACAGTCTCTTCTCTGAGCAGCCAGGTAGGACAGACCCAATGATCCACTGTAAGCCTTCACACTCTGCCAGTACTGACCTGCAACACACATACACACACACACACACACACACACACATACAGGTTACTGTTACTGTCATCATGCAGACACCACACTAAAAATAACATTGGATAAAGAGTTTGTGCTGCTCACTTTGTATCTGTATGACAGTCTGCAGGGAGTGGACGGCGTTAGCGTTAGGCTTCTGGAGTAAGACTTCTTCTGCAAGCGGGTCCTACAGGACAGACAAACAGACAGCCATGAACACAATCAAATTACTTTCAGTCTGTCATCTTTTCAACTGCTAAATATGTGGTTAAGAAGTGACTCAAGAGATGTAGCAGAAAGTGCTCAGCACTATATTATCAGGACCAAATGTATACCTGTAGCAAAACAACAAAAAATACAAATATACATGCTTGTAAAGTAAACAGCTAAAAAGAACTCCATTACCCAGCATGCCTTACCTGTATACCCAGGAGTGCACTGACACAGGCTTCAGATGCGTCACAGATAGCCGTAAGGTCGTGACCTCCCTCAAGGGCCAAAACCAGACGACCTCCTGCTAGAGACATCAGCTGGCGGGTCAGGAAGCTGAAGCCTGTGGTCCACAAACACACACAGAAATGTTAACATGTAATATAAACGACAAACTTACTCTACTTACTGTAAGACTTAGCAAATGAGTTTTGCTATAAAGTCCAATATACTATGAAAACAAACTATATTTTTACCTTGTGGATCCTCCCACAACAGCATACTGAGTACTAATTACTATAATTACTGTTACATCAGTAATGCAGGGATGTGCAGTCCAAGGCAAAACTGCTGCTCTTTGGTCCACGCTTGACAGGAGCTGTAATACTCTATTAATATCGCTAAGTACCCACAGGACCATAAAGAAAAGTTCTTGCTGGCATCCCTTGGTAAAACTCAGACCTTGAGGTGGAGACTGAGAGACAGACTGTGCAGTCTGTGGTGCAGAACCATGCTTACATTTGGCGGAGACCTTGTATCCTCCCAGAGGAGCAGGGTTCCCCTCAGCAGCATCAAACCCAGCTGAAACCAGAACGACGTCTGGAGAGAACTCCTGGGCGATGGGCATCACCACAGACCTGCAGGGACACAAGCACACAAGCCACGGTGACTTCAAGGGACTGGGAAGAGAGGTCTGTGTTGTTGCAGTTCCTACTGGTGGCCAATAGAGGTTGATGCAAGTCATATATTACACAACACTCTTTAAAGGATGACTCAAGTGTGTAATTTTGTTTTTCCTTTTTACCGCTACTTCCAATGAAAAGTCTGCTGTGTTTTGTCATGTAGTGTCTGTTCTTCTGCAGGTTTGTGTGATCTCCTGGCTGCAACATGCACGCACTGTTTTGTAATAACACATTAAAGAGGTCAGAAACACACTGCTGCGTAACAAAATCCAACAACTGTGTGTTCTAGTTTGTTTTTGGTGCACATTTGAGCCTTAATTACATGGTCCAACTCAGAGAATTGAAGGAGAGGAAACTAGTCATTTAGTCACAAGAAGGGAGAGTTCCTATACAAGCCTTGATGATAACTCATGAAATCCGGACTGAGATTCTAAAAATCAACACTATACCAGATTCTACCCATCCATACTCCAGAGAGGTTTAACACATAGCTCTGTCCAACTGTTTAAAAGCCATAAAAGTGTACAAACTCTGCAGTTAACACTTGTCAACTTGCAGCAAATATCAAAAAATAATGCTTACTTCTGTAACACCAAAAAAGTACTGTTAACATTGCTGTGCTGACATCACCACTGACAAGAATTGCTTTTGACATTTAACAACTCACAAGGTGTTAAAACGGCAAATATAAATCACTGTTGACATGGTAACATGCAGTTGTGTTGAAATGGAGAGAAAAGAACAAGAGTCTACACATCAAAAGAGTCAAATCTGGACCTGACTGAAGCTCACTGACCAAAAAATGATGTTGTATGTTGTCCTGCTGCCCCCACATCACAGCTGATTCGAAGGTTATAAGTGACTCCTACATAGAGCTGAACTTGGGTTCATTTAATCAGTTTGTTCATGACGACTGTCCCGAATAGTCAGCGAAATGTAGCCGTTTCAAATCAATTTCCAAACTGGGCAGTCTCCTGAAGATGACACATATTCATGATCAAATCTAAAAAAGTCATTAACATGACAAGTGAAACCAAGGCTTGGCTGATCCCACACTCAGCAGCTCAAACAGAGCTGACAAAGGACTATTGTTTCTCGGTTGGAGAAGCTGCGCAGCCTCCAGGAAGACAAGTCTGCCTGACAAAGTCATATTGTTTTGTCAGCTCTTCAAGCTGCTCCGTGTTGTGCGTGGACTTCAAACAGATGACGAGCTCTTTAATGCTATTGTTGTTAGGAAGAGAGCAGCATTGTCCCAAGGCAGAGAGAGGCTCAACACTGCAGCCCGATGATGTCGGCGAAGTTCAAAGCCGGACTGTGTGAGTCTGTTTCCCATTAGAGGCTTGTCACTCTCCTCACGTCATTGACAACACAGAGAAAAGAAGAAAAACAGTCCATCTGGGATCCATTTACCTTCATTATTCCGCCTGGGGACGTTGGAGACCTCCCTCCCCTTTGTACACACACACACACATACACATCAACACACATACTCAAGCACACACGCACATATCCAAACACATACTGCTGTCATGACTGCATGCAGATGGACAACATGAGCTCATGGACAAAAATGAGGACACACAGAGATAAAACACACAAAACACATTCCAGCATGAGCATATGCACGTAAATACACAACACAGCCACATACACAACACAACCACATACACAACACACAGGTGAGTTTCCACAAGCATACAGATGCAAACGCATGCAGCAGAATGGATCGTCTTGTGTCATCCTGCTGGTGGTATATTTGGATTCATTAAATAATTTCAATCGATAAAACAAAACTTTATCATATGGATATGAAGCAGAGCATGCACACACGCTTCACTCATCCCCACACGTACACACGCCTAACCACAAAGCCCAACCCCACCTCCTCTGTAGACCCATTAAAGCTGCCATGTTCCCCCCAGAGAGAGCAACTACAGACAAACTCATGGAAATATGGAGGGAAGGAGGGAGGGTGGAGGAGCAGAGGGGACACTTATTAAAGATCAATCAAGAGAGGAGAGGAAGGAGAACTTATGTGTGCGTGTGGGGGAGTGATGGAAAAGAAGGGGGTTGAGGGTGACGGATAAGGTGCAAATACAACAAAGCTCCTTTCTGAAGTGGTTTATACACTTCATTTCATTTGTTTTCCACAAACCTTTCAACATTTGCAACATTATTAATAAAGGGGATGCTTGGTGGGAGGAAGGTGTGGGGGCTTTTAGGTTTGATGTTCATAGATTGTTAAGTGCCTCCCCAATAGGGCCTAAAAGAGATAATGGGCACCTACAGGCTAAACAGAATAATTATTAGTAATTCCCACAAGAAATGTACTTTTAAAACAGCTCAAAGTATTAGCAGCTCTTCCTTCTCAGTTAATACAGTTATTTACTTTTTTGTGCACCTTTGCTCTTTATCATTGTGAGTCATGATAATTTGACAGCTCTGTATTAAAAAAAAGATCTACTTCCACTGCACTTTGTGGATGTCACATAGACACATGAATGTCATTTTGTCTCCTGGTCTCCTTACAGCTTGGTCTGGGTTAATGACCACTGATGTTTTGGGTTTGTTAAGTTCACTAACAAACTTGTTGTGTGTGATATTGGGCTATACAATTGAACTGAAGTGATATGCTTGTGGTCTCAGTGTAAGATGCGGACCACCTGTTGCATGTCATCCCCTCTCCTCATGCCCACAATTCCTGTCACACATCTCACTCTATGCTAGCTAGATGGAAAAAAGTGACACAAAAACAGATTGATGTCAAGTTCTTTCTCCATCATCCATATAAAAAGGCACAAATTCTGTTTTTCTATTTTACTGCATTGGCAGAAATGTGAGTTACGACAGTAGAGAGTTTCACCTGGAGTCCATGATCATAACTGTAATCACAGCTTAAAATTGGTAATATTCTCTGTAACTGAGCAGACAATGATGTGAAAAGTTTTGATGTGGTGAACTGTCACCATCTGGGGCTCCAGGCTCATTGAAACAAGCAGAGATTTACTTAGAACTTCTATTAGATCCAGATCTGAAGTCTGGGCCATACAATTGGCATTATGTAATAAAAATGCTACTTTGAATCAGTTTTGTTGTTCCTGCTGAACTTCAGGAGGCCCGTCCCTCTCAGCTTCCCTGGATCTGATGACTTTTGGAGAATGGAGAATTGGAGACTTTGGAGTTCAACTCATTAAATACTTTTCAAAACATTCTTTTCTGTTTTACATTTGAAAAAAAGATATTTTTCTCCAAATTTTGCCCTGATATCAAGCTCTGGACGGTACAATCCTCACTCTTTAAATACTCTACTTGGACAACACACAATCTCCACAACGTCCAAAACTCTACAGAGGTCCCTCTCCACGAAAACAAAACACTGGAGCCAGCATTACCTCGTTCACTGCGCTCACAACCTCGTCTGTTCAGTTCTGAAGTTAAGGAACAAACAGGGAGGGACAAATTTGAATTTAAACTCTCTCTAAATGTCTCACAAAGCTGCATTAAATGCTTTACTTGTGATTCTTAGATACTGGATACAACCAGATACTGGATTTCAGATAAATCCTGAATCTGGTTGTAAAACTGCTTTCCTCCTTCCACTAAGGCGGTTCAGGATTTTGTCACCAGCAGCTAGATAAATATTGCACTTTCTTACTGTATACCAAATGCTTATGACCCCAGGATGTAATTTAATCTAAACACTTGTGCTCAGCTTGTAAATAAATTCTGAGCGTTGGCAAAATTGGACACTTTACTCCAATGGATGTTAGCTGTTCCTCTTCAGAAACACTGGGTGCACAGCCCCCCTGCTTTACATTATTCTCACAGGAAAATCTGTCTTTCTGCTGCTGTGCTCTGCAGAGTGGTCAAAGGTCAGGGTCAGCTGCAAAGAGGCAGTCCTGAAGCTGGCAGGGCATCAGTGTTTGGCTCTAGAACACTCCAGAAGGTAGGACAGCCTTCTTAAGCATCGTGGCCTCTGCCTTCGCCAAAAGAGCAGTATTATGTTTGAATACATGTCGCCTTAGTATAAGTGTTGAGCACAGAGTAATGACAGGAACTGAAGGCACTGAGGCAGATCGTGGCTGAAGGTCTTTTTATGTTTTATTAGCCTTAGGATCATGGTCCACTCACCTAATGGGTCTATGTGTGTGAGTGAGTGTTTGAACTTGTGTGTTTGCGCTCACATACTGAATATAAACATGCATGCCTGTGTGTATAACCACAGCCCCCCTCCCCCCTTATGTCTGCGACTTTGCCACTGTTCCCCTTTTCCAGTTAACCATGTGGTTGCCACAGTTTCCTCAGGGTTGGCTGCACCACACAACCAAAAAAGCCCACACTATTGAAACTTTATAGGTGCCAAACACCCACCAATGACAATTATGCATCCCACAAGCAGGAAGTAATGGTCCACAATCTGTCAAACACAAGACCTGGAGACCATTTACTGTAAAGCATCTGAAGTTATTGGAAACAGGGCGTGCCAGACACATGCTCTCCAAATGACGAGGATTATTAATTACGCAAGAAGTACGTCAGAGGCAATGTTTAACTGATCAGAGGCTCAGCTTAAGTGTGTTTGTTGTGGCTCAGTGTAAAGGAAATGACAGAAACTGTCTGATTACAGCTCCACTGAATATCCTTATCCTGATCAATTAAAAATGGAACATCTGTCTTTTGCCTAACTACAACATTTCACATACTGAAGAATCCGAATCTGCTTTCAATATGGATTGGGCTAAAAAAATCTAGTTAGCTCACATTCTCTACATTTTCAATATTCTTATGCTGCAGTAACATTATAAATAATTGACAGGACATGACACCATGAAAAAAACAAACAAACACAGCAGCAGTTGGTCATACCTGAATGCAGCAAGGTACTCAGCATCTCCCATGGGCGGGTCCAGTCCTCCTGTCCATGCCACATTCACATTGAAGCCCTCACCTGCTCCAGAACCAACCTACACCCAAAAATACATTGTGTTGTATTTCTTTCAGTCAGTCGGGAAAAAAAAATCTCCCGGTTATTAGTCACATGTCAGGCTCTATTATCACCTATGAACAATACGCTACAAAGTTCAATGTTCACTCACCTCAGCTGGCGACCCACTGCCAGGGAAGAAGTTTCCGTCATCGTAGCGATGAAGGGAGATGTAGAGGACGCTGGGGTCACTGTAGAACACTTCCTGGGTGCCGTTGCCATGGTGAACGTCCTAGCAACAGGATGAGGGAAGACAATAATATTATACACAGCAATTCCACGGGAGAGAAATTCACTGTTGATTATCATTTGAAGTGTGCATACAAGCATTACAGGATTATCACAGAAGCTTTTCAACCATATAAACAACAGTGCAAATACCAGCATGAGGCCACAGATAACAAGCTGTCTTACCCAGTCAACAATGAGGATCTTGCTGACGCTGAGTTTGTGCTGGAGCTGCTTGGCAGCTATGGCCACAGAATTGAAGTAACAGAAGCCCCTAACAGACCCAGATAGAGAGGATGAAACAGGAGTTAAAAGACAGCTCTGAGGAAAGTGAAGACTTTGATTGAGAAGGAAAAACAGTGAATCTTTTACTCTTATTTCTTTTACTCAGTTATAGAATGAGTGATGCACAGTCAGGGGCATGTTTGTTTGGAGTTTTACGAGAACACAGTACAGTAGCTGTTCAGGATTGTGCTCAGGACAAATGAGAAGAAGATGAGCAGTCCAAGCATCAATAAAACAAACAAAAGAAAAACACAAAGACATATTAATCTTGCTTAGTCTGTCTTTTCTGTATCACTTCATAAACATCCTCCACAGAAGATGCTGACGGTACAGCAAGAACAGGAAAACTGACTGTGGTCAGACTGAGCATGTGAATGACACACACACACACACACACACACACACACACACACACACACACACACACAGTGCGCGCGCGCACACACACACACACACACACACACACACACACACACACGCAGTGCACACACACACACACACACACACACACACACACACGCAGTGCGCACACACACACACACACACACACACACACACACACACACACACACACACACACACACACACACACACACCAAACCAAAGTCACTTACATTGGATTGGAGGGGTCTGCATGATGCCCTGGTGGTCTGACCACAGCAAAGCCGTTCTGTGCAGAAGAAGCAGAGGTTGCTGTTAGTAGTACTGTTAAGAAACTACGTTCTGTGTATTCTATTGGCCTTTATAATGTACAGGAATGTACAATTTGGGCACACAGAATTTTCCTGCAGGCACAATCAAAACAAGTCTTTTAGAAATGGATTGACAGGTTTCAGTCACAACATAAAAACGAGATGATTGTTGACAACTGTTTCCTGGTTTGAGTCAGATTTACAGTAAAGTAGGTTTCAATTATTATCACATGCCTCAATTATATAACTGTCATTGAATGTACAAATGATTTTGACTTGACTCAGTATAAATCTTGTGGATGTAAGAGCTTCTCTCCTTTTCAAAAGACAGTGAAGTGAATTTGAGTCAAGAATAAAAAACATCTCATGAGTATATATCATATGTATGAGCTCCAGCAATGTAAAGACAATGGAGGCATTCATGGTACTTATTATGTTGTCTAAAGTAGTATATATAGTGTACGAACATTCCCTATGATATGTATAGCTCAAAAACAGCAACACAGTGATTGTACTGTGGTTGTAGTATAGTGTCGTGGTGGTGTCTATCGCTGCTCCGTTGGTCATTGTTGTTCATTCCCCGCCTGCCTGCCTGCCTGCCTTGTCTTACACCATCTTTCTGTTTGGTTTGGTTTGTTTTGTGCTAGAACTGTGTGGACTGAAGCTGCCTGCTATAAATACTCTTATGCCAATTTTATTTTTACATTTGACCATTTAGAAAACAAACAAAAAAAAACCTTCATGTTTATCCCAGACATTAAATCATTGTGAAGAGGAAAAGGAAGAGGATTTAGGCCATGATGTGACAGGAAAACACTTTCTGAAACTCAGTCATCTTTGAAGTGGTGAGGAGCTCTTAAGGCAGGCTGAGGCACGCTTCGTTGCCGGATGCTTTTCTAAGATGTTGTGTCTTTCTGACCCTTGCAGCTGAAATACACAAACAAAACACTGCCGGCGATGGATACCAACTTCACAATTATTTCACCATAACTTTGAGCTCCCAAAGCACTGGCTGTGTTCAGCGGTATAACGTTAAAACTGTCATTTTTTGTCTCAGCCAAAAAACACAACAGCTTTTCCCACCTTCTGATGTGAAAAATCTGCAGTCAGTCAACACAGGTTTGGAGTTGGAGGGTTCTTACTTATGTTTGTCATCATGACATTATTATTGAATTGCTGAATTGAATGATTACTGAATTAACGATTACTCCATTTCTTCCATAATGCTCCGATATGGGGACACTTCTTTTTGTGTTAATGCTTGCATATCATTTTGTGTTAATGGTCTACAGAGGAGGTGACAGACTGATATCTGGCTCCTATCTAAGTGTCTCACCTTCAGTTCTCCTTTGGCCACTCTGAAGGCCAGCTCCACAACGCTGCCTGCTGCCATACGTGACGCTGTAGAGGTGTGCGACTCATTCCAGGTGGTGTCATTATCGACCTGCAGACAAATGGTGGAGGCTATTGACACAATAATCAAACAACAACTAGTGTGGAAATATTTTGAATATCTGTTGTATGAAGCCTGATTATGTCAGAAATCCCTCTGGGACAATAAAAGGAAAGTGAAGACTCTCTCTGCATGGATGACCAAACGTTCAGCTGTGGCTTAAGAGTAAAGATGTCAGTTTCACTCTAGCATTTCGAGCTCAGATCCATATTGCTGGTGATTTTCCTTTCTACTCTGCTTTTACTCCCTCTGTTTGTTCACAAACTGGCATTGCTGTCCATCTGGCTCGGACAATGAAATCCGAGGCATTTCTTTTATCCTCGGTCATGAACATGTTGTTCTCATTAGTCTGAGTTGTCACGGTCCGACACGCACTGTCAGGCAAATGTTAGCGTTGGGCAAAGCCAACTCTCTTTTCCTCATATCCTGACTTTGTTGTAATTTTCTCTCGCTTGACTTTGCTGCTTTTCTTTGAAACAATATCGACTTTCATCAAGGCAGTGATTGGTTTGTATTGTATCTCTTTCATTAAAAGCTTAGGAGACTTACAGTATGATCAAAAAATAGAGCTGTGTGTGTGTGTGTGTGTGTGTGTGTGTGTGTGTTTCTCTTACCCCTACACCCCCACATGGTAACATCACAAACATCCTTTGAGAGAGGATCCCTAAGGAACCAAAACATAAAAATGACTGTATATTTATACATTGGTTCAATTATATTTCAGTGTCTTAAACACTTCAACATGATTTTTTTATGAGAGGATGGATAATGAAAAGAAAACCATAAGCTGGTCTGGCACAATCCACTGATTTAAGAGTGTTCATGGCATGAGAACAATATTTGTGACATGTACCAACATCACATGTTTGTCATTTCTTTTTAACTTCATTAACATAGTTCAAGGACAAATATATGAACACAGTTTTTGTCAGAATTGGAAAACAAACTTTATAATATCACTCTGGCTGTTATTGAGAAGAAGTGGACATCTGGAAGACTGTTGGGTACTGATGTTCCTTATCATAGTGAAGTCTTTCATGTTCACTATTAAATCACTTGAAAGTTTGGTCTGGACTTTAGAATACAGATGTACAAATTTAGTCTGAGGTGTTGCATACCGGCCAGTTTGCGGTTGTCCAGTTTGAGTCTGTTGAGCGGGTTGGTGCCGTAGAGCAACACGTGGCGCTCTGTATGGACTGACTGCAGCTCCTCCAGAGTGGCTTTGCGACCTCGAATACTCTGTGTGAACAAAACGTTGTCTTTACTTTGATGCTGTGGAAAGAGCCAGTACACCTCTGTTTTGTAGGACCAAGAACATCACATTCCACATGGAATCATATCCACATGGATAATGTGGAATATGTAATGGATAACAATGTAAAACAGACAGAATCTCTTGTACCTGTAAACTCAGCCTTTCTTTTTCAAAAAGACAAATAAAATCACATTTTCTTAGGTTTGATCAGGATGATTTGCGTGCGAATGTGTCCGGTGTCATACCTCACACTGTCCCCTCAGGCCTCTTTCCTGTAGTCGGGACCAGATGCTCTGTATCCTCCCTGCATGCTCTGGGTGACTGCTGTTGTCTCCACATGTACACTGGTGCTTCAGCATCTGAGAATCATACACCAGGCCTGCATACACAAAGGCACACACATATATTTATAATTACACATATCTGTGGCATCAAGCGGAAGTCTTCTCAGACTCTTCTCAGACTCTATTGCCACTAAATATTTCAATATTCATAGATATTTATTTTGATTGGGCATTATTCTAGTCGTTGTCAAGGCTCATCTATATGTTCCATTTTTCCCAGTTCTTTTCAAATACATTCTCTTGGACTCTCAAAAGATATGTCAACTTTTCCATAAGAAAAATGTCTTGGACAATTCCCAACCACTGTTCCTGTTTTGGAGTGTGTACTGTGAGCCAATTTCTGGTAACAGTTTTCCTACTTGCTGCAAGTAGACGCCACTATTTTAAACATGTTTTGCACCAACACCCACGGAGGTCTCTGAGTCCAAGTCAAATCAGCTGTTCCTTTAAAACACTAAACTCACACAAAAACATACTACAGTGTCATTCAAGTTTTGAAATTGCTTTTAATTATACTGCAAAGTTTCCCATTTTCTTTCATCTCTTCTCATTTTTTATTCACATTTGTTCTTCGTGTTGGTTTGTTCATGAGTGGGACCTCGTGGGGACAGACACTCAGTTTTGATTTTCCTTCATGTGGAACTGCTGAACACTTCACCTCTGCTGGTCAGTGCATGGTGCTAGATCTTGGCAAATATATGAAATATTGTTTTCGCCTCTTTTATTATTATTAATGGGGGCATGTGATGCCTTTGTTAGACAGTGGAGACATGACTGGACATTAGGGAGAGAGGTGGGCAACAACATGTGACTGTGGCTGAAGTCAAACGGAGGATATTGCAGTTATATGGCCAGCGTCTTAACCCCTAAACCACAGGGGCAGCCTGTACTTACAATAGCATTAACAAATTGATATTAAATACCCATTTCAATAGTGCATGAGTATGTCTGACTCACCAGTGGTGAAGCGTGGTTTGCTGCTTGTATCCTGTCCGGTCAGGCTCAGGGGTTTCTCGGGCAGAGTGAGAGAGGTGGAGGCTGGGGATGACTGTGTACGTGACAGGGGGCGATGGACACCCAACCCACTACCAACCCCGCCACTGCCACGTAATATGGGCACTGCCAGGGTCTCCATCTGCCGATGCAGCTGCTGCAGCTGCTTCTGCTGTTCCCATAGCAACGACTGCAGAAAGTAAATATCATAAACACAAAAGAAAACAAAGTGTGAGACAGCAAAGTGCAGAGCAGAAACTGGACAAAGACCAGGTCTTATTCTCAAACATAGTGAATATCGGCGCTCATAACATTCAGTTACATTGCTACGCATATGGTATGCAGCTGTACATCTCTCTAAAACTCCTTAAGTGATTTGTATTCAATGTTGATATTAAGTGCTGGAAGTCACAGAACTTCCTCCAGCTTAATGTCAGTAAATATGAGAACTGCCCCCTTTGATCTGACCTGTACCATCAAGAGCAATCTGGGTGTGTCAGTATCAAGTATACTGCTTTGAATCTGGAAGTCATTTTTCACTCTGATCTCCTCATTAAAAATCAGGTCGCTAAGTCCATTCAACCCTGTTTCCTGCAGCTGACACTGAAAACCTCACTGACACCTTTGTTTCTTCAATATTAAACTGATTGAATGAATTTTTGTTGTTGTGAAGTCCCCCTCCTGTCAGACCTTCTGACAAAGCCTGACCTCACGACTATGTGATTCGTCTGATCAGCGACGGGCAGATTCTCTAAAAGAGTAATATCTCAGCTTACAGTCCATGCACTCTGTCATCATATATTGAAATGACCACTTTAATTTAAAGAGCAGTTGTCAAACCACAAAACCAAATTGAACCCCGGACAAGCGCAAATGTTAGGACGCCATCTACAGGGCTGTTGAATGAAGAACAGGTGTGTGGTTTTATTCCATCCATCTATCTGCTTTCTGTCGGTGCATCTGTGTGTGCATGTGTGGGTGTGCATGTGTGTGTGACCATGTATTCCTCATGTTATGGGGACATAAATCTGTTTACACAGTCACATTGTGGGGACTTGCCCTCTTTATGGGGACAGAACACAGGTCCCTGTAATGTAAATCATTAAATTTTAGAGTGAAGACTTGGGTTAAGGTTAACATTAGGCAAGTAGTGGTTATGGTTATGTAAGAGTAAGTCTCCAGGAAGTTACTGTAAGTCTATGTAATGTCCCCAAAAATGATGGAAACATGACTGTGTGTTCGTGTGTATCTCATGTGTGAAAGTATGCTGTGTTGTCCAACCTGGTTCAGTATGAGTGCATGTTGCAGGTTCATTTGGTCTTCCTGGCTCTTGGATGCTGTTGGCTCTGCCTCCCTCAGAGACTCCGCCCTCACTCTGCTCTGATAGGTTGGCTCTGTGGGCGATGTCCCGCCGCCATCCTCTGAGTCCATATCCTCAGAGGGGATCTGATGCAGTCTGGGCTTCTCACTGGACTTTGACATCAGCTGCAAGTGCACATATGCACACATTTAAGTAGGCCAAAATACACACACACAAAAATATGTGTGTTTTCACTTAAATTTCACTTTCTCTTTCTCTCTTTTACTTTAAAACTCCTGTCTCAGTTACCACAAGACAAACCTCATCTAACCATGCTAAAGTGTATTTAACAGGTGAGGAGACTATGACTGTAAATACGAGGTGCTGAGTGGGAAAGAATGGCAGGTGCCTTGTGGAAATGTGGAATTTTTGAAGGGCTCCAAAATCAACACATTTGGGATCACGAAAATCAACACAAGCTTGTGAAGTTTGTTGTTGAAGTAAGGCATCTCAGGGCTACAATTTACAGGTGCTGAAATATTCAAACTGTAATGTCCACATCCAAGACTGCAGCCTTGAGATATGCGTGCGCCACAAGATTCTCGAGAAAGGCCTTCATGTCATCAGGTAATTTCATATTCAGCTGTTATCTTCTGAAAGACTTATATCTCAGCAAAGGAAGCCAACCACAATAAATACCCTTCCAGATTTACCTCCTGTGTTTTCAGGAATGCAGCTTTAATTCTGACCTGCTCTGCAAACGTGGCATAAGCAAAAATGTCCTTACAGCTTTAGTCAATTTATCTATAAATTCAAATGATCAAGAAGCAGACTTAACAGATTGTCTGTTATCACTGACTACAACAAGTTCTGTGTTACCACCACCATGAACACAAGAACATTCAAAGAATATCCAAACTCCAAACCCTGGATCACCTCCCATACTGAGCACAGAGAGATCCGGGAGCCTTCAAACAACAACAGACAGATCACAAATGACAGAAGCAAGGCCAAACTGTATGAGAACAGATTGGAACAGGAGATTAGGAGATCAGCTGGTTGTGAATCAACACAAATTCATCCCACAGACCCCACTACACTTCAATCCTTGTTGTCGACTTCAGCTCCCCCATCAACACCATTGCGCATCTCCAGATGATCGAGAAACTTCTTCTTCTCAACACTGTTTGCCCCCACCTCCACCACATATCAACTCCATTCAAGTCATCTGCCTCCCTACACCCAGTCTCTCAGATATGAATGACAGAGCCATCACACTCATAACAGCAGAAGACACTGATGACCCCCTCAATCGACCTTCACACGACTGCCATCCGTCACAACCGTTTCTTTTTTATAAATACACGAGTGTGTGCCTTCACTTCTCCGTACCTTGCCCAGGTGGGTCTGCTGTTTGAGCCTCTCCAGTAGTTGTGTGTTGTGCTGCTGCTGGAGGAGATGCGTATGAAGGGTCCGGGGGCTCTGGGGGAGGGGCTCTGAGCGTGTTCTGCTCAGGGGCTTGTGGGGCTGAGCGCCTCCAGGAGCCAGGTGGTCTAACTGCGGGGCAAACTGTAGCGGGACCTGGTCTAGACCTGGAACTGGGCAGAGACAGAGAGACAAAGGAGCAGAAAAGTAATTAGTTTCATGGACACTATTTATGAAACACAAATAAACACGTAGCTAATACACTGTCAGCCTTGTTCCTGCTGCTTTGTAAACAGACTGAATAAAACTTTCATTTAAAAATTTCTTTTATGTTTTTTATATGTTGTTACAGTAGTAAAGCCACTGCACTGAGAGAAAAAGAAGGTGGATGCGGAATAGATGAAATATAAAATTGTCCAAGCAGTTCACTTGAAATATGAGTTTAAATGTAACCACTGGGTGGTGCTCTTACATTTCAGAAACTACAAATCTAAAGATCTTTGTGACACCACTTCTTCCTTTAAGTTGGTGAACATTTGTGGCTATTTGGTAACATCTTCGTTGTGTGTAACCAATACTCGACTGAGATGTAAATCAGGTACAGAGCATAAATGTAAGTAATCTCTTATCAGCATTTAAACATCCTGTTTGAGCGGAGCTGGAGTTTTAGGCCCTACATGATATGCTTCAGTGTGTGAGTGTCTCACCAGTGAGTAGTGGAGTGTGTACCAATCCAGAGGGCTCCAGGATGATGACAGGCAGGTGAGGGTTCAGCTGCCCAGCCTGATCCTCCCTGCTCATGGGGAGGAAGACGGGCGAGCCCCCGGCTGTGACCACCGGCACCCGGCCGACTTTCAGAGAGGACAGTTCTCCTTCAGCCTGCACACAGACAGTCAGTCAGCTTTCCAGCTACAGATAACATGCTACATGCTACAACACAGAATAAGGTGTATATATATTCCAGTATGTTGACACAAGTTTGGTCCAGGTGATGGACAGCACTTTATACAGTACTCAGAACTGCCAATGTCATAGTGAAACAGCATTTTAAGAACATTATGCTCCCTTTCTTTGATGTACTTTCTGCTTAAAAAAGGATATTGGGGACAGTAGATTTCATTCATTCACTCATTCAATTGAGATTTTCAGGTCAGGTAACTTTATAAGTTAACTTTTACACTGTACAGACTGTAATCATTATTCAGTCTGGCACCGTGTCTGTAAAAGCTCAAAGCATTAGTCAAGAGAATGAGATTCCTTTAAAACTGAAGGGCCTTTCAAAAATGGCTTTACTGACATCTTCAGCAGACTAAAGCAGCAATCTGCTTCATTTGACCACAAACCATTGTTAAAAGGCTGAACACCTATTTCACTTGTTTTATGGAAATATGTGATTCAAGAACAGATGAGTTGTTATGATAGGCAGTTGCAGCGGCTCAGTGTTTACCCTGGCGTTGGCGGGTAGTCCCAGTGTGATGGTGGGCAGAGTGGAGGGACTCTGGATGGTGAAGTTAGCTAGAGTGCCATCTCTGAGGAGCAGCTTCTGGGCCTGAAAATGGCAAACAGCAAACATAATTACTGTTCAAAAACATTTACATTCCCACCAGAATTGAACAGTCTTCATAACAACACACTCTTCTAACCTGCAATCAGTAAAACTGCAGTTTTTATGAGAGATAAAGGAATTACATTTAACATGTTAGACCAGTGTTGGTAATGTATCCCATAATGCATCTCTGCTCTGCTACTGACACGCAGTTTGTCTTTGTTATGGTCTCCTAGCATTTTCTGCTGCTGCGACCAAAAGTTGGTGTTTGCCAAATGTAAATCTGCAGTTATCTAAACCAATGTAGCCTAATTAAACCTAAGCAGACACAGCAGGTGTGACAGAGGCAGACTTTCTATGATTAAATTAATTATGTATAAACAGCTGACGAACACTAAGTGCTCCCATACTCTTGTGTCGTTGCTTTAAACATGTCATTACTCAGCATGTCGGCACAGCTCATGCACATGAAACAACAACTTGTGCTTCCTTGTTGAAAAAGATGCTCAAGTTCTTCCATCTCTGCCACAGAAGAGCCTGTCTGAGCGGCTGAAAAGGAAACATTAGCTTGTATCTTTAGTCTTTTACACATTTATCTTTATCTATTCAAATTCATCACGGTCACTGATTTGGTGTAAAAACATTGCTTAGTTTCACTTCATCTTGAGCTGAGATTGTTCAGTCAGCTGATGTTTTTGCTCATTTTACTTAATTCATATTCTGAAAGGACATAATGTGTGTGTCTGTGAGAGTGTGTGTGTTTGTCTTTGCTAACCTCATGCGAGAGGCCACCTGCAGATGGCAGTAGCCCATTCTCATTGGGCAGACTGTCATTGGGAGAACTGCAGCCAGAGACTGGAGTGCTGCTGCTGCTGGGGGACGAGTCTGATGAGAGACAGGTGGAGTGTGAGTTAAATATGATCAATGATTAGATTATTTCAGTGAAATCAGTCCCGTTCATCATAGTAAGAAAGACTAAAAACACTGTTTGACTCACTTAAATCATGGCACATTAAACAGTTTTAGTGTAGTTACCCAGTGTGTCAGGTACTCTGTGTTTGATAGTAGGTGGGGCGCTCTCTTTGCGGGTGAGTGGGCTCTTGCGGGTGTTTAGGTGTTTCTTCAGCTTATGCTTCACCTTCAGATTGGGCTCAGACGCTGACAAATTAAAGCAACATGGGGAATGTTACTTAATGTGATTATGTGCAAACAGTTTACTACACTCCTTTGCTGACTGTAAATACCACAACAATGATTCAACCTATTTCCAGTTAACAAAATCTGACGAATCAACCACACTAAATCAGAGTTAAAGTGGGCAAAATACATGACTGGCGGTGATTATGAAAGCAAAATGTATCAGTTTATTCAGTGTGATTCATCAAAGTATGATCGCTGTAGCCTGAAGCAGTGAGTGGGACAAAGAGCTAAACAGTCAAACAGCTGCTCTGCACTGTGGAGAAAGAAGTCAGTGTTGAAAGATTCCTATTTGTCATTTGAATGAATCTTTCACACCATTTCATTTGTCACTTGATCTTGAATTGAGAATTTCATCATAAGCATCCTGAGCATTCAGATGATGCTGCCTCAGGCCCTGCCTCTGGACACAGTCAAAGTGTGACAGTGGACCAGGTGTTTCACCTGCTCTGCGGAGCGGCGTCCCTTCTGAACACTCAGACGAAGGCTGTGAGGGAGATGAGACTAGAGGCTGGGAGGATAAACTCGGGTCTGGGCCCAGCTTTCTGGGAAAACACAGAACAAAAATACAAATAGACACACAACCATAAGGGTAAATAGTCACACCACATATGGTAGGGAACCAAAGGGTTATGCAACGAATTACTATGAATGTGAAGTAAATGTAGGCGTTTAGTATAGTAAATATGTTCCTGATGCATATTTAGTGTTTTGATACTTTGCTTTCTGGCTTTGTGTGTGTGTGTGTGTGTGTGTGTGTGTGTGTGTGTGTGTGTGTGTGTGTGTGTGTGTGTGTGTCCAAACTTTGTGTCACCTGTAAGCTACAGGAGGTGCGGTCAGAGTGTTGGAGTTTGTTCTTTCCAGCGCCGCCTGTTTCTGCTTCTTAAGAATCACCTCCTGGAGTTTCTGTTTCACCAGGGAACTGGCCACCGCACCTGTCAATCAAAAACACAAACAACCAATCAAAAACAGAAAAAGACTGACCAAACGATTCATCATAAGAGGAGGAGCAAGGAAGGCCAAAAGCAGAGTGTGTTCATTCGACCCATGTGGTGATAATGAAATCTATGACAATGACCATTGGAACAACACTGTGGGGAGTTTTGGCAAATACATATATGCCATTTATGCATGCATGGTCCAGAGTATGAAAGTATGTTGACTGCTGTGTCTGTGTGTGTGCATGTGTGCACACAGAGGTGACAGGTGTTACGAGTGTTCAAGTCAATATTGACCCTGTGACTTCATGAGACCAGACCCGAAGCTATATTTAACCCCACTGTTGCAGCTCCACTTGTCAGGTTATATTTAGCTCTCATTTCAAAGCAAACTGCTTCGAAGGGAGCTTGAGTGACACTGTTCAATAAAGATGAATAAGATCTCTCACAAAAAGACGTCGAAACAGCTTTATATAAAGCCCGGTGAGACAAAATTGATGAACCTCAAATGTAAATGGAAACTTGTAGTAACGTGTCAGTGTAGTTGAAGTTTAATGTGTGAGTGTGAATGCACTCACTCTGTTGACTCTTGTCTTTATGTTTTAGCTGCTGCAGCTCCTGTTGTTTCTCGTGGTGCTCCTGCTCTCGCCTCCGCTGCTCCATGTTGAACTTAAACCCACACACACACACACACACACACACACAAACACACACACACACACACACATCAATATTACAGCAACATGTATGAAGCAAACAGTCACAAAAGATTTCATCATTTCAAGAAGCTAGCCTAAGTCTAAGTTAAATATTACAGTTAACCTCGCACAAAGAAGATTAGCCTTTCTCTATGTTTGATATCCTTTACCCGGATGTGCTGGTGCAGTTGCTGTTGGGAGAAGGAGGTGCGGGGCTGAGGGGAGAACGGGGTGAGGAGTAAAGGCGGGTGCAGCGGGGTGAGAAGCGCCGTGTCCGAACCAGGGCGCATCCCCCGCTCTCCCACCCTGAGGTCCATGGGAAACAGGGCCACGCACGACACCGGCACTGCCACAGAGGAATCTGGGAAAAGAGAGGGGTGAGGGTAGGGAGGGGAGAGAGGCGTCAATGTGCTTCATCCCCACTAAGAACAGTTGATTTACACAATACTCTGAGGGGAAACCCTACCTGAACAACAATGAGCACATGTAAACAGAGGCTAAATGAACCAGTGTTTGGAGAAAACATGTGACCAGAATTATGGTTTACAGACATAACAGATAGTTTGCTGTTGCAAAACTCGCAGCAAAAACTTCTTCAAATATTTTGGGAGAACACACATGATATAAACAGGCCGGACAAACAGGGCTAACTAAAAATACTGCTGCGTTAATGCTGCACATTAATTCAGAAACATTTAACGTCAGATAAATGGTCACATCTCACATGGTCACATAGCGTGACACAGCAAACTTCACTCAGGACGAAACAGTTTACTGTGTAAACTCTCTTTAATCTACATCATAATAACCCTCAATTGTAGCCTTGGAGTCAGTTGAGGTGAATGAACACTTACTTTTTTAGCTTGCAGCAACTACTGTAACCTTGACAAATTATTACATTCAGAAAACTATTACTGCATGAAACTATGAAACCAGGCTGCCATCCACTGCTAGCTATTAGCTACTCCTTTCTGAGCCAGTCTCTGATAGAAAATGTAAAATCTTTCATTATTTTATTTCATTCTATTTTATTTTTGCAGCAGAAACATGAGATGAATGATTATCTACAACTGTACTGAGTGTACTGTCAAATTTGAGCTCCTCATCTGTCAGCATTCAAGGTTGGAATATCCCATGAGTCTCAGTCACTGGTGCCCAGGCAAAGCCTCATGGGAGCTGTAGTTGTAGTTGAAAGACTAACAAAGTCCTTAAGCTTTGTTGAAGTTATTAAATGTTGAAAGTTTTCTAAATCAGTACAGTTGTCGATACTAATTAGGCTCAGAATGTGAACAGAAAACCACAGTATCATTGTGGGGCAGAACGATGAGAAGCCATAGTGTTTGCTGACTACAAGTCAACCACACTTTAAACTGACACATTAGTCCAGTTCTATGGTTAAAAGAAGGCCGAAATGAATCATTGTAAATAGCCATGGGTATCTTCTATTTTCATGTAGGCCTACAAAATGTATGCTGTGTGCATTACATCTGAAGCACTCACAACATCAGACCTTACATTATGCCACTAGACTGAACTGTTACAGTTGCCTTTTGCAGTTTATTAAGTGGTTTATCACACAGTTGAAAAAGTGTGTGTGATGAGAAGTTTTGTATCCTAACAGAGAAAGTTTGGTTGGGTAAAAATGATGAGTTACATCAGCTCTCCAGTGACCACCGTAACAGATGTCCCGTGCTGCTCCAGAGGAAATGCTCAACAACTGCTGATCAAAAGGTGAACAAAGGTTTTTCTTGTACAAAAAAAAAAAAAGAGATAAAAAAATTTGAGTGGGTCAGTTTAATATGCACACACTGGAAGGAAATAATACAACTCTCAGTGCATATTAATCAACTGTGTCTCCCTTAGTTAATATCTAAACTCTAGAAACACACACGCAGAGACCAAGTAAAAAGTCTTCCGTCTTTTTGTTTTCTTTGAGTGTTACACATAAACTCACACTATCGCTCACTCTCTCTGACTGTCTATCTGTGTGTGTGTGTGTGTGTGTGTGTCTGTCTCTTCACACACACACACACACACACACACACACACACACACACACACACACACGAATTTCCATGCTCTTTGCATGCTGTTGGGGTTATTTGCATTGCATGGCTGAGTCAATGGGAAAGATTGCCTCATCCGGCGCTAAAAACAGGATCCAGGAAGGGAACAGCTTGGGAAAAGGCTGGGGGTGGTTTCTGTCTATGAGACACAAACACGCACATATTTGCACACACACACTCACTCACAGATGCACTTGCATATGCACACCAAAAGAATGCACGCTACTCACACACTAATACACAAACACAGATGTAAACACTTAAAGGCATTCAAATGTGTCCTACCATACGCTAACATGAACACAGTTGTGGATAATACAAGAGCAAGTGACACACACTCAGCTGTAGATGTACTGTATATACATTTATTCATACACATAAATACACCCCCCCCCCCCACACACACACACAAACCTTTCAGAATACATACACACATCCGCGTGTGGCACACTCATACACAGCTGCACACACAAGATGGGCTTGAGCAAACACCTATTGCACAAACCTGCCTTGACGCTTAAACCAAAACTTTAAACACACACACAAACACACACACACTCACACACACACGCACGCACACATACACATACACATACACACACACACACACACACACACACACACACACACACACACACACACAAAGAAAGCCTTGAAATAACTTGGTGTGACATCATCTCCGTGCTGCTGTGCCTGGTGCTCACATGTCAGGCTGCAGTGTGTGAAGTAAATGTCACACATAGAGAGGTTTGGCCAGATGCCAGCAGCAGCACTGGAAAATGGTCAAGGGGAAAAGAAAAGAAAAGAAAAGAAAAGAAAAGAAAAAAGAAATACGGATGTATCACTGCTGTTGTTTCTCACACTAACACACACACATACACAAACACACACACAAACAAACACAGTAAGCTCGAGTTACCCTGGTTTTATTAGCATCATGCTTTGGGTTAATGTGAGAGCAGTGTGTGTGTTTGTGTGAGCAGTGTCAGTACTCCTCCATATTAGGAGGTACGAATGCAGAGAGACAGTCTGAATGCCGACCGTTGCTGGAATAACAGAAATCCCTTGACACACACACACACACACACACACACACACACACACACACACACACACACACACACACATAGCTATGTACACATATTCTCTGTAATGACAGTAAGGAATAACAAGGCTATTATTCTGAAGTAAAGGAGAGGAGAACATGCTTATACAAGGAAACAAAGGCTGCTACAGTACATGTACACACTCACACCCGCACACGCACACACACACAATCCCAAACACCAGTGTCTCTCTTTCCCTGCCTCCTGTGGGTTATAAATAGCAAAACACACAGTGGTCCAACATTTACCTACACAGGGCTTTTTGTTTCTACGGGGAACCCCCCCTCCACACACACACACACACATGCACACACACACACACACACACACACACAAAGATTCATACACAGACTTGAACACGTTGACTTACCCTCACCATAACCACTACTTGCCTAACCCTAACCTTAACCTTAACCTAAGCCTGACCTTAAGAAGTGAAAATGAGATGCTTTCCGCTTGGGGACAGGCAATGTCCCAATGTCCCAAATTGGACAAGTCTTCCCCAGTGAGTCTGAAATTTGTCCCTAAAAGTAGCCTGTGTCAGAAACACACACACACACACACACACACACACACACACACACACACACACACACACACACAGTGATGTCACCTCCAGTTTCCAGTTGTTGATACAATGAAAAGAAATAAATGTAAATGACAACGTTAGAAAAAGCAAAGGGATTCTGAAAAATGCTAAAGAGAAAGAGTTGGCTGAGAGTGAAGACAGTGTAACACACTGTGTAATTCAGACCATTTTCACTACGCAAATATCAGTTTCAAAAAATCCTCAGTATTGCAAAATGCTGCAAAACTCACTTGTGTTGATAAAAAAATGACATAGACATTGAATCACTTGGCAGCGCAAATCACATGATAAACTCCGCTGTTGGCTTGATATGATCAGTCTGAGAATTGGTCGATTTTCACTGGAAAACCATGTAAAATGTCTCACTGACTTTGAACTCTCTGTCTGTCTGTCTGTCTGTCTGTCTGTCTGTCTGTCTGTCTGCACAGTGATCACATTGTTAGAGACATTTCCCTGTTTAGCTCATGGGTCACACCTCTGGAGAGTGTGTTACGTGTTACTAAGTATGTAAAGCATGCAAACCGGGGTGAAAGGGTCAGTTATTGACTCAACACTGGAAAAGACAAGGCATGATGAAAAACTTCCATGCTGTAATGAATATTTCCCTCTACTTTTCTAAGTCTATTTTAAGGATAGCTGAAGCCCTTATTTATCATCAGTGTACAGCACTCATCATCATGATTGAGTTTACAGTGGTTTGTTGTAGTGATATTTGATTTAGTTTTAATAGTTAAAGTGGAAACAGACAACTTTTCAACCTCCCCGGCATTTCCAAGCAGTATTACTGTTGGCGCAGCTGTCACAAAGACAAGCTGATTGCTTTCATTTTCCTCCGAGCCCAGCAACTACCAAAAACACAGGACACACTGCATTTGTTTCCAAATTTCCATGAAGAAACCATCAACACCAGTTTAGAAATATGAGAGGAGAAAGAAGCATGTTTGCTGAAGAGGTAAAGTGAAACTGTCATAATTTTATATGGAGTAATAACATAGTTTGAGCATTGCTTCACACAAACAAGTAACTACAGCAGGGGTTGGTGTCGCGGTGGAGGGGGCAGTAGACGAAAACATTAGGAGAAAAAGTGTGAGTTCTTTCATTCAATCAATCTATAATGGAGACATGAAAGTAGATAAAAATGGTGCCAGGAGGACTGGATCACCAGCCAGCCTTCATATCTGGTGGAAGCCAGAAATGTAAAGTGAAAGCGAGGTCCACAGTGGACCAATCTAAACGATGATAGTGTCATTACTCTATATCCATTATTTTGTGCAATCAACATTTAACCGCTTATCGCACAATGTTCCCAGTTTAACTGTCACTGTATTTTTAAAACTGTCTTCATCAAAGGCAGGTTTAGGTCATGTCTTTGTTGCATTTACTGTGTGTTGTCGCATGAAACGGAGTCTTTCAGTTGAGGAGTAATCTCTTTGAGCACTTAGCCGCTAGCCAGTGAGTGGATACATGATGTCTTTTAGAATTGTAAAATAACTGATAATAACACAGTTCCCATGTAGCCAACATGACTCTTAAGCCTAGAGACCATGTAGCGGTTTGGACCTCTGCAACCACATTTAATCCCATTTAATCTTTCTCTCCAGATAATGTGAGGTTCTAATGTTTTTAGTTCTCTTAAAGAATGATATTATGTTGCAGTTCATTACATCTGTGTGTTGAAGAATAACACATTTTGACCCTGTGGTTGTGATTCTGTGTTGATTTTATCTAAATAGCACAGTTTTTCTGTGCAAATAGAGCTGGGAAGGCATGCACTAGAATAACACGCAAAGCATGAACACACATGTAGACACATACATTTAAGCAGGTCCATGTGAGAGCATGAGGTAATATGATACGCTTGCCTTGAAAAAGCCTAAAACTGTCAGGACAGTCAAATAATTGGAAACACAAACGCAGTGCTTACACTGTGCGAGTGCTGACGTGAGGAGGATTTACAGCGGTGTCGTTTTCCTCCTGCTCCAGTTCACAAGGAGCAGGACTTCACTGCACTCCAAACAATATGAATCGCTCCAGAGAAGTTCCAAACGTTTCCTCAACTGCAGCAGCCATCACTTTGGGATTTTCATCAACTGGGTTTTAAAACTGTAATGTAGTTTAGGTCAAGGTGTGTCAGGGCGTCTGAGGAATTGTTGGAAGTGCAGTCTTTGACTTAAAAAAGTCAAATAATTAAAAACACACACAGATGAACTGCTCAGTCCTGGTCATATTTCTTTGTTTTGTTTCACACTAACTATGCCCTTAAAGTTATTGTCCTTTAATCCTTTTAAACCTTTGCATTTTATCAGGCTCTATAACAGCCAATCAATGTTTTGCATTCTGTAAGTGTGTCTCTATATACAGACTTCATCTGCCAAATTATGTAGCCATGAACAAGGGATTAACATGGAAGAATGCGTGCACACACGACGCAATGCATAACGCAGAAGATGACATGATTATGAGTTCAGTATTACAGTTATTGGAAGGTATTGTTGCTAGTTTTCTTCACTGAAACAAAGTTTCAGCCCACAGCTGACCGGAGAGACTGTACGAGAGTTGTTGGTCCCCTGTTGTATCTGGGGTGGAATAGCTGCTCAGGGTGTGTAATTTTGGATGGGCTTGTGTTATTAAAACGCAATTGTTGTTACCAGCAGCAACCGCAGGTGTTGCCAAATCAACCAGGACTGAAGTCCTAAGGATTACAGGCGTATCTGACAACACAATGTTTTCGTAGTTGCATTTAATGACACAGAATCGACTGTTTGCAGTACAGTGAGTTCCTCTTAAAACGATACTCAGTGAAACTGAACTGATAAATGTACTGTGTGTGTGTGTGTGTGTGTGTGTGTGTGTGTGTGTGTGTGTGTGTGTGTGGGAATGTCAGCGTGTCATTATGGAAATCACCAACGATGCAGAATGATATGGCTTGTCTGGATGGAGACCGTTGGGATTGTGTCATTTATTTTAAGATTGGGAAGATAAGGCTCATGCACTCCATAGCAGACAGCATGAAATACTTTGTGCATGTACGTGTGTGTGTGTGCACATGTGTGTGACTGACAGAGAGATATAGAGAGAGTCTATCCCATGGCCTGGCATTTAGGTAATCCCTCCCTGCTGATTCCTCCCCTTTCTATTCTTTCATTCTGAACTTGTGTTCTGCTTAGTCAGGACTGGTTCTGCAGGTAAGACGGGGATATACAAAGGTCTCTCTCTCTCTCTCTCTCTCTCTCTCTCTCTCTCTCTCTGTCTCTCTCTCTCTCTCCCTCCCTCCATTCCCCTCTCATGAGTAGATAGATGTTGACAGAGTGAAAAGATAAGGAGAGAAACAGCCACATGGTGCAAGAGAACAGGGGCAATAAAAACAGAAACACAGAAAGATGAAAAGAAAACAAACGGAAAAAAACTGACAGATGAGACTAAATCGCAGCAGAGAAGTCAAGAGACAAGAAAGGCCAGTTGGTCAGAAATCTTTGACAAGCTGCAGATAAGTCTAGTCACCCACTGCACACCGAGGGAGAGCTGACAGCCAGCATAGTGCCACTAGTGATACTGCACTGCTGCACAAAGTCAACAACCACCTGAACAGACGCCACCACTTTGTGTCTTGTCACACATCCACATATGGCTGCAGCGCATTCTTCTGTTTTGACTGTACCGTGTGCATGACTGTGGCTAAATCACACTACAGTTTTCAGACGCAACAGCTACTGTCAGTCGATAAAGATGTCATTACCTCAGGGTATCTGTGAGGCTGTTAGCACAAAAAAAGACTTTGATGCAAATGAGGCTGGGGGGGACTCACACACAGGGTTATTAGATGTTTGAGAAAGAGGAAAAGAGTCAGAGAGGAAGGGCAGGTGAGGAAAAGAACATGAATAGAGATAAAGGGAATATGGAGTGGGAGATAGAGAGTAAAGGTCAGAGCAGAAGGACTGACAGGACAACCTGACACTGCTGAGAAAGTCAAGCGTCCTCCTCTGGACTCTGTGACTCCCTTCATCCTGTTCTCCTCAAGCCTGGACTGGCTTGCATCTGTGTTATTATAATGTCTACGTGTGTGTGCATGTTGTGTTGCAGGTTCTTGGCATGGTATAACCTGCAACAGCAAGCTGTCACTTCTTATGTTTTCTTCATGCCCCTGCAATAAACCACATGATGTACATGTGATGTGTTTCCTGCTATGATTGCACATACTTGGAACATGTTATGCGTGTGTTCATGTGAGCGTGCAGGAGTATTCGAATTACTGATCCAAGTTTACAGCATGTCTTTCAGCTCTTTGCCAAAGAAAACAATTTCCATTTCATCTAAAGCAAACAAATGCAGGGGGGCAAAGCTGCAGGTTCAAGTCTGGCTTTTCTTCATCAAGTGGACATGGCTGATAATGTGCAAAAACAAAATTAACACACAGCAGCAGGATGGATTTGAAATGGGCAGCTCTTGGAGTCACTTTTAAACATGCACAGAAAATGGTTTGAGCAAAGAAGTCAATATTTATCTGGCAAACCAGAGTACTGATATTGAGGTCTTATACATGATTTAAAAATTCCAGTGCAACATGTCTTAGACTATTATTATAAAGGCTGCAACTAATTCTTATTTCCATGGGTGATTTATTTGTTGATTATTTTTTGAACAAGACCATGTCAGAAGCTAAAATACTCATCCCAATTTCCCCATTTTAACCAGCAATGGAGCAAATGTTTGGAATTTCTGCTCAATAAATCACAATTTATCATCATTATCAAGCTATCTATCAAGCTAGCTATCGACTGATTCACAGGTAATTATTACCCTACTGGCATAAAATTTACTTTGAAGAGAACACGCCACTAATAGAATTAACTGGTCCCAAATCGTACAGTTTTATTTTGTCAAGATCTATTCCTCACTTCCTGATTTAGAAAAGCAAATGCTGAACTTTGTGCTGAAAGTGCATTTTTAACCTTCCTCTATATTGTTGACTCAAATACTGCCTTGAATACCTCAAATACATTTGTTTGGGCAGTTTAAGTCAAGTCTAAAAACATGATTTTATAGAACATTTTTAAAATTGTGGTGTCCATTCTTAAAACATCTGTCTAGGAATGACATCCACAATACGAACATTTTAGATTGGACAGCTTCTTTCCCATAGGAACAAACCTGTGGGACACTAAACAAACCTAAAATAGCAGCGATAACTGTGCAACAAGACACAGGCAGATAGAGGTGGACGTGCATTTCAAGTCATCCACTGGATACGTTGCGTGTGTGCATTTGTGAGTGTGCATGCAGGCATGAGAGACAGAAAGGACAGCAAGTTTGTTTGTGTGTGTGTGTGTGTGTGTGTGTGTGTGTGTGTGTGTGTGTGTGTGTGTGTGTGTGTGTGGGAGGGGTGACAGTAACAGAGGAAGGTTGATGTATAATGCAGCATGGGTCCAGTTTCCTAAGTCCTCACTGAGTTTCCATAAACATGCAGGACTGCTGTCTGTTAGGTCAGCAAGCTCTTTCTCTCTCCCTCTATCTCTCTCTCTCTCACACACACACACACACACACGCACACACACACACACACACACAAACACACACATGTACACAAAGCCGAACATCTCTTGCATGGTGTTCCTGCTGTTAAAGCAAGTGTGGCAGCAATAGCAGCACAAGACGAGTATCGGACAACGCGTGAGATGCACAGAGGAGAATTAATTCACACCAGAAAGATCTCCCTCTTTCGCTCTCTATCCCTCTCTGTCTTCTCTCTCTCTCTGGCAGCTGCGAGCTCGGCTGCTGAGGCTCGATCATCAGAGTTTGTCACACTCACAAACACACCACAGCAGGCTTATAGCGCGCAGTACGCTCCAAGGAGTTTGACACAACAGGTTTCACCTCTGATTCACCAGATATAAACAACAAAGTGCACACACACAGTACATGCAGACACATGGAGTAAATGATAAAGTCAAAGGCACATACCCGTGTTTCTCTCGTAAATATCCGGCTATGTGAAAACCCCAGTAGCACTTCTGCCTCAGCCAGCTCACAGCAGGATCTATAATTAGACAGAGAGCTCCACTCCCCTCCAGTCATCTTTTACTGTCGGCCACATCCTCTTTTCTTTAACTCCTTCTCTTTCTTCTCCTCCCTCCCTCACTGTCTCTATTTTTTGTCGCCAAACTGTTGATTTCATCATTTCATTCACACAGCAGAAGCACCTTGCCTGAAAGCAAAGGGTAATTTTCAGGGTATCCACAGATTCCAGACAGAAGAGGCTTTTTAAGACTTTTCAAACTCCTTTTAAATGCTGCCTGGAACTAAATTGAAGACAGATTGAATGCAAAGTAATAATCAGCCTGAAACTCTGAATGTGCAGACCAAGAGAAAGGTTAGCAAGAAGTGAGTGAAGGGTGAAGCATCAAGATCTCTACTAACACCACAGGAAGCACTTCAAGCCTTCACACTTTAAGGACCCTGTTGAACAACAAGACCGCTTCAGCTTCTCTTCCACTACAAATGCTCTAATTGTCACACTTTGGCCACCAATGACCATCAGCTCTTGCCACTGCAGGATCTTAACAATCCATCCCATAAACAACAGGGATTGTAACCGTGGTAACGGGGGCGGTCGGGCCGACAGGAAGTTGAGTCTATAAAAACACAACAATGAGAGAACCAGGGTGGCTTCCTGTTTAAGAGCTGAGTTTAGACTCCCATTTCCTCCCCTGCCCCCCCGCTGTTGTTGTGACGCTGCTGCCGCAGTGCCTTTGAGCCTTCGGGAGTTGTGTCCCACTGGAACACATCAAACAGTAAAACCAAAACAAGCATGGCTCCTCTGACACCGCCACCCCTTTCTCACACACACTCCCAAATCACTGTTCCCGTTCCTCTCAATGTATGGCTTTAGTGAAAAGCTGAGGGCTTTGACATCCATTAACGACTCAGATTAATGACTAACAGTGGCCCTGAAGGCAACACACTAATGTTGCCACTGAACACACAATAACTCACAAACACACCCATTACTGGAACATGGAAAACTACTAAGTAAACTATTGACAATCCAGTTAAATTGTCTTTTATCTGTTTCAATTGTTTGTGGAACTGAATCAGCTTGAGTGAATCTTGTCCAGCTTCAGTAAGTTAGATCCAAGAATAACTACGTCTAACTTTGAATAACATGGAGGAACCTGTTGACTTGTGAGTAGAACAACTTGTAACATAAACCAAGAACATTACTCTTTTGCATCATACTGCAAGTTATGTGTACAAACAGTATTTAAGAAAGAGCATGATATTTTTGTGAAATACACTTATTTGCTTTTTTTTTTTTTTGCTGAGAGTTAGATCAATATCACTCTTACGTCTGTACACTAAATATGAAGCTACAGACAGGAGACATTTATCTTAGCTTAGCATAAAGAGTGGAAACGGGGAAACGACTTATATCTCATTTGCTTAAGCCATACAAAGATCAGAGTGTAAGAACAAGTTGGATTACTTTTTGGCCGGGCACAGTGACTTCCTGGAGTCTTGCTGTCATCGTAAGGTTGACAAGCAACCAGGAGACCCTAGGAAGTTACTGCGCCCAGCCAAAAAATAATCACTTAACGCCCCATAAAACCAGAACTTGTGCCGTATTTGACACTTTTTTATCTTTGAACAGAGAGAGGCTAGCTGTTCACCCCTGTTTCCAGGCTTTGTGCTGAGCTAAGCTTTTTTTCCAAATACATAGCAGGTCGCAGACACACA
>JBBMOE010000009.1:12551916-12589416 GCA_037975065.1 Chaetodon trifasciatus | reverse complement strand
CACACACACACACACACACACACACACACACACACACATACTACATAAACATTCCATGAGTCCTTGTCATCTTTGGCTCGACTTTGTGTTGCAATTTGCCTGAAGCTGGAAACTTTAGAACAATTCATTCATTACACCCACACACACCCACCCACCCACACACACACACACACACACACACACACACACACACACACACACACACACACACACNCACACACACACACACACACACACACACACACACACACACACACACACACACACACACACACACANACACACACACACACACACACACACACACACACACACACACACACACACACACACACAAACTCATGCCCTCTCTAACATCAAACACATTCCCCAAATTTCCCAACACAGATAAAGCCATTCAACACAGCAGCTCACTCAAAAGGATCTCCCCCTTTATCTTTAATAACACACACACACACACACACGCACACACACACACACACACACACAGAGTCAGTACCAGTCGGCTTCTATCATCACAGTGCACTCACGTCACACTCACACTTCTTAGAAACACAATGCTGCATCAGGCTAACAAACACTAAAGCCACGCAACTCATGCTCAAGTGTCTCACATCTCGTATCAAATCCTGTCTCACAAACACTGCAATGCTGTGAAGGATTTTTTCTCAAATGTAATGATCTTGTTTGTTATCAGTGGTGAAAACAGTGAGTCATGAACACAGTGGTGACTGATACACTGATAGCCTGGCAGTGGTGGAGAGATTGGTAGGCAGCTACAAAAGAAGTACCATCTGCAGCAAAGGCTTTTCTGTTGATAAGAATGAGAGCAAGATATCTGCTCGTCCTGCTGAAGCCTGAGTCAACGCTGCAGGCACAAGACAATTTGACTGAACCCAGCAAAACTAGACACAAACTCCCGTTACAACAGAGTGCATTTGATTTTGTTTTCAAGACAGAGTATTCAAGACAAGCTCCTCATTCACTGTCACTTCAATAACCTGCTTTCACATGTGAAAAGAAGAGCATTTAATGAATGCCAGAGTCAGTCCTGTGAGTAAAGACAAGGGTCTTCACTTCCTCCATCAAAGTTCTTAAGCACAAAAAAACTGCAAGAATTTAGACATCTTGTATGAAAATTAAGAGTAAAATCTAAAAGATGGACGAGAAAAATATTCATTTGTTGAGTATTTTGAGATGTTTTGCTGGGCTGAACGTCCTGCTCATGAAGATATTTTATGGTGAAGATCTGGACCTGACAGCAACATAGAAAAACAACTATGGACTCGGACTTCTGTCTCCGTCTCTTCATGTTCTTATTTTGATGCATCTTCCCACCCCCTATCTTTCGATTTCTACATCTTATTTTTTTTTTTATCTACATTCTTTTCTTGGTAAAAGTTAACGTGTTCCAGGAAGGCAGCTTCATGAATATGCACAGTCACACTCGGCTGTCTGCACGGACAACAAAGGAAGAAGACATTAACATTCCTGCACATGCTCTGCACTCTGGTCAGGAATGAACATGCACGCACACGCACGCACACACGCGCACACACAGAGCCAAAAAAAAAAGAATCCATACAGTCATGGACAAACCTAGATATGTTGACACTGACACGTGCACACAGACACTTTAAGATGTGATTACTAAGGAGCAGAAACATCAAGTCATAGCAGAACATTTTCAGCTTTTAGAAATGTGTGAGTTGCTGGAAAAAAAAATAATCACTATTTGTTACACATGCATTTGTAAAGACATCTTTGAACATTTTTTCAGCCACAGGTTGGTAAAGAGCTGACATGTTTGGTGTTGAAATTAATCAATTAGTTGATCGACAGAAAATTAAGCAGCAACTATTTAATAGCGGAATCGTCATTTTCTTCAGGAAAATGGCAAATATTCCCTGGTTCCAGCTTCTTAAATGTGAACATTTGTTTCTTTGTCTTTGTCTATGATGGTAAACTCACTATCTTTTGGATTTTGGGACAAAACCAGCACTGTGAATATGCCACTTTAAATAGAACAAACTATTAATCTATAAAAGAAAGAACAAATTCATTGATAATGACACTAATTGTTACTTGCTCTGAAAACAAAGGGATCAAGGGAGAAATGCAGGCAGCAGCAGAAATAACAATAACCCAGACTGCACAACACAGCTGACTGGTTTCTAATGAGTCTCAGACCACAAACAGCACAAATTATTCAGAGCATTTGAATTTTGGCAGACATTAGTTAGAATATGCCAGGCATTGAAATAACATAAGTTCATTGTCTAATAGCAACTTCTGGCTGTGTGAATACAGGATTTAATATGTATGATTACTGATGAGTGATGGGAAACATGAAGGCAGACTCACATTAGTGAATCTGATAAAGAAGGCCTGTTAGAAATCACTGCATGCATATCATTATGCTTCTAGTGCACTTCCCCCTCATTATATTCGACATACTCCACCAAGTACGCGTGTGATTTGCACAGTTTACTGCAGAGCATCTACAGCTACTCCCCAGCCGTTCTCACCTCCACTCTCTGCTCTTCCCCACTTCAGTTCAGTAAGTGTAAATGGCACTGGAGACCATTCATCACGCACACTCACAGTCAGATGTAAAATCAGGAGTCCATCCACATGGGAGGAGATCCTGTTACAACAATAGGCTATCTGATCCTAGGTCAGTGTCAGTCACCTAGGTGATGTGAGCTGTCCATTACTCTCTGCTGCACTTCAGGTCAGACAGTATCGACACACAGCGAGGAGTCTGGTTTGGAAACCTTGGGATGACGGCTAGACTGAATCATGGGGCCTTTTATCAGATTTCACATGTCAGACCGTCACATCATGTGTTGATGTTGAGCATTCCTGACAGGGCCACACAAGAAACACAAAGTGTCATTCAATAACTGTTTGTATGTAATTGTTTCATGAAAGTTTTCTTATCACTCCATGAGGAAGGTATGGTCAGAGGCCTTAATGAGCTGCTAACCACTTCAAAGTTTGTAGTTTAAAAGATTTGATTGAATATGGGCAGAAATACCCATTATTAATGCTCTCAGTACGAATTACACACATACAAGCTTTTTGATAGGACACAAATCACCAGAGGCTCAAAAATCCTATTCAGTTCCAAGGTTTTCTGGTCTGCAGCAGTGGGTGGGACTGAGGTGAAAAGGGGTTTTTTTCCTCCCACATGCCACAGGAAAAAAATCCTTTGAAAAATAATTCCATGGATTTGAGTAAATTTCAATGGGATTAAGTGTGTTTACATGTATGTGCTTGTGTATATGGAAGACAAAGAAGAGAAAGAGAGACGTCCAGAGGGGGACACAGACTGCAGCTGGAGACCAATAACAGACCAATTACCCAGCTGACCACAGCAAGGAGCCTTTAGCTCAAAGGTTAGTGCAACATGAATTGATTTGACACACTAATAAAACATTAAAGACAATGTTACCTCAGGCAACACCACACTTACACACAGACCGTCTGCCCCATTTACACCAAATATGCTCAGGCTGATGAAAAGAAGAAAACTGCACACACACTTACACACACACAGTGCTATGAGGCCCCTTGGAGGGTATTATATAACATTGCTCCTGACATATCAAGTGATTTCACGCACCTAGAGGCAGGACAATCGAGCCATTTGTTCAGCAGGTCAAAAATAGCCACCTCCTTCATTGCCGTCTACTATTACTACCATTACTACCACGACTACTGTGTCTGCACACGGCTTTAAGGGGCCCCATAGCTCACAATGACCATAACATATCTGCAGGGGTTAATATGCTTGTTGATCAGTACAAATAAGGCAATCAATTTTGGGGAGCAGCTGCTGGGATTTAATGACTTCAAACTGTTTTGGAACAAAAACGCGACACACGGGAAATTCAAGATGGAGAACAATTTAGTGCTGAATAAATAGTGCAGTAGCTGCAGCAGTATTACCATTCCAGTATGTTGTTTAGTGATATATTACCGCTGTACTCAATGAACTCTAAACCTGTTGATTAAATGTTAAAGTGAGGTCAGGTTACTCCGATGTATAAAGAAGTGAGCAAGATTAGTGGCAAAAAACATTACATTAAACCTCAGGAAGGCTTAACAGGAGCTCATTCACACAGTCTAACTACTGTATTGATGCCGTCACAAAACACATATACAAACATAGTATTTATATTGTACTCTACACTTGCCATCATATACTCACACTGTCTAACATTTTTGTATAAATGTATAACATATTAAAGAAAGTACATTGTATATTAACCTAAAAATAATAATTTAAAAAAAATTAAAAAAAAAAAAACTCAACTATGTTTTTTTGTTTTATTTTGTTACAAACAGGTCTAAATACATATAAACAAATATGTACTCTAAACATTCAGTCAATCACATGATGGACATAAAATTAATCAGCAACTATTTTTAAAATAGATTTTCTGTTGTTTGATTTTTTTCAGTTGTTGTTTTAAGCAAAAATGCCACAGAATTCACTGGGTCTAGCTTTGAAAAGGCAAACATTTGCTGGCTTTCTTATCCGTTTCTGACATTTAACTGAATATCTTTGGTTTTTGGTCTGCTGGTTGGACAAAACATCTGAACATGTGAACACCTTATGGACCAAATGTTAATCAAATAACTGACTATTCCTCCATCAACTCTCCCATGCAGCAGAAGGCAGTGGCAAAAAGAAGCAACGTGCACAGATCAGCTGACCCGAGAGTCTGGAAACCAGGACCAGGAAGAGGATACGAGATCTCCGCTGCAGCTACTACAATCGTGTCTGTTGTTATCTGGCCCTGAAGTGTCTCCCTACTCTGTTTAGTGAACCAGAGAGGACAGAATGAAAGAAACATTTAGAGAGCAACATGACAGATAGAAAGAAGAAAGAGAGTGGACTGTATGTGTGCACAGTGCATGTAAAAAGTCCTGCCGTCCTCTTTTTCTATGCACAAGAGGAAACTCTGCCTGCATTGAGGCAATTCACTCCAAGAATTTTATCATATTATATTGTTTTTATTTTGGAGGCTATCATCGTGGTGGTTGGACTTTCCATGTAACACCTGCTGATTCAAATAGCACATAGTGAAAACAAAAGCAACTTTCTCAGCCTGTTAGAAGAATCTGTTCACTTACTTGATTCATAAGGAGTGTGTAACTTGTCTGCATCATGCATATGGTCTGTATGTGGGCCCTTCAGGTAATTACTACAAAAGACACCAAAGCTCAGCTTCAGGTTGTCACTGTTTCTACCTGTTGATTTCCGTTTTTGTGAGAGTGCAAAATTAGTTTGAAGGCTACAACAGAAGAACCACAAAGAGCACACTGCAGTGTAAATGGGAAGTAATCCTGGTGGCCTGAAGTTTTTGAGAGCATTAGAACAGCCGTGTGTAGTTTAAAGCGCTGTTTGAGCTCTAGAGGCTTTTAAAATGGTGGTTTCACGTGTTATGCACATCTGGCACAGCGTGCTGCCACCTTAGACGATAACCAGCCTCCAACTTAAGAAATGCCTGGCATCGTGGCATTCAACAGTGAAAATGGCTTAATGTGCAATGTGTGTGTGTGTGGGAGAGAGAGAGTAAGGAGATGGAGATTAGAGAGGACGACAAAGGAGAGAGAGCCAGTGTCAGTTGCCCTGTGTGGACAACACACATGTAACCAGACCCTACAGCCATGACCATGACCTCACCAGGTTTTTTCCACAGACGTGCACACACACACGCATACACACACACACACAGCAGGTCTTTGGTTCGCATACAGTCAGTGGAGCCTGGCACAGCGAGAGCCAGCTTCCATTCAGAGAGTCATGCATTGTAATCCTACTCAGTGTGATCACACAGGCATGCCTCACAGTGGAGAATGCTAATCTAAAGCAAAAGCCAGGACACAAAGAAACAGCCGGGTGACCCGGTTCTGACGGGTGGAGCAGTGGCTACAATACAGTTTGATCTCAAGTTTCCCACGTGAGTCAACACTGACCGGGCTGAGTTGTGGTGATTTTTTCTTAAGTTCCTTACATCGTGAGAGGAAGCAGAATGAAGAGGAATTTGCCATAAAGTCACACAACTGCTGCTGTCATGATGGAAACTGGTGGTTATTATTAACTTGCCCATTGCAGTCATCAATTTTTCTCCAGCTGGAGTGAGATAAGCCTATAAGAGCTAGCTTCGCGTCCGGCATCACACGAGCAATCAGTGTTGACATTTTCATTGTCTAACCACGACCACATTCACAATGAAAGTGCAGTAATTATGTGACAAATGAAAAAGAGTTGCAACTGAAAATTTGTCGGAAAATATTTGGAGGAAATAAATTTGGATAATTCCAGATGTTTGTTTCAATTGAGTCAGCGTGTCAAATTACTCCACTGCTGAGAAGAAATGACACAATTATGGAAGTGAAATTGAAAAAAAGTGAAGTAAAGCCTACAACTGTAGACAGTACTTCAGATTTCTACAGTCCTTTCAAGACGAATTAGAACTACAACTGGACATTTTTCACAGTGGTAGCCAAAGAAAACATTGAGGATCTTAGCAAAGTTAAATGTAACTTTCACACATTTTCTTTCTGACACATAATAAACTGCACTTCAGCATGACCTGCAGCAATCCCACACATGAAAAAGACAGCGGGCCGAGCGCACTTTTCCAACTAGGCCAGCACCTGTTCTGTACTTTACTGCACTTCTCTGAGAATGAAACAGCTTAGATCATTCTGCACTGGAAAAACTGCTGTCACCCAAGCTGTGTAATGTGTGCACGCTGTAAAAATAAATGGTGTAAAGAGGACGAAATGTAGTCCTGAGAGAGCTGGCGGCATTTTTCCACATGAATGTTTCAGCGCTGACGGCTGTGACCTAAACTTTACAGGTTTAAGTGAAATATCACTAATCCACAGCACAACTAGTTACAAGTTACAGCTGCTATTTAGACAATTGTCCTTATAGGTTAAAAGTTCTACCTGCCACTGTGTGAAATACGTTGTCCTGTCAGTCTGTCTTTATGATGTTAGCAGAGGTGCTGATTCCATCTGTGGAGACAAACAGAAAAAAACATGAGTGAAATGCAGCTCACATCCAGAAAACAGCAAGAAATGGTTCGAGCTAGACGGCTCATGTGCTTATGTAAGTTTTTCCTTTTTATATAGAAAATGTCACCTGCGAGCCGCCATTAACTGTCCCAGAGACAATGCAATTCCTGCAAGCAGCCAACAGAGGCAGATATAAAAGTCATACATGACTTAATGCTCCTTGAAGGTTTGCATTAGCAGACTGGGCCACCTGATGGGTGCGGCTGGGCACAGTCTGCTCTTGTGATGTAAGCCCCACCCGTCATGTCTAATATTTGCCCCAGATCTGGATAGAAAGATCACATAATGTGTATGGCAGTGCAGCAGAAATCACACACACACACACACACACACACACACACACACACACACACACAGATATTAAAAAAAAAAAAACATATGCACTTCTTGCCTACTGTCTCATTTCAGCGTGTGTGTGTGCGTGTGTGTGTGTGTGTGCGTGTGTGTGTGTGTGTGTGTGTGTGTGTGTGTGTGTGTGTGTGTGTGTGTGTGTTAGACCTGTTGCTGCTGAACTATGATGCTGGTTAACATCTGTTCAGCGGCATAAAACCGATCAGGGGCCAAACACAAGACCACAAGTGAATAATGTGTGATTTCAGAAATGATTGATGTGAATTTCAGGTTTGTAACTCACACACTTCATACGGTTTCAAGCAAACATTGATCTGCTTAGGAAGACATCCAGAAATGACGATCTTCCTACAGGGATTTACGGCGTATTTACCGCATTCTGTAGTCGAGCGACTTTATCCCACTTCATCACACTTTTATCTGCAGGCTTACTTCTATAAACCCCCCGTAGAAACACTGTCTGCGCTGCATAAGGAGTGAACAGCGACTTTATGGTAGTACAGTATTCGTCAGTTATAATATAGAGTTTTCAGTCCTTCACGCGCTTCACTTTAGAGCGCTCGCGAGCAATTAAAACAGCGCAAAACACCTGCGCAGGTAACAACCGTCTCTTTTCTTAGCAACGCTAAACTCCGACATGAAGAACCGCGCGTTGAACAGGTAAAGCGCTTTTACCGAACTTCCAGCTGTTCCCACATCAGCCCTTATGCCTCCGCCGGCGTTTCCTACCTTGTGAGACAGAGCCCGTTAACACCTGACAGCCCCTTTAAAGCAGCCAAAACACCTGAAGGTAATCCAGCTCAACAAATCCTTGTGCATCCAAGAGAGCGAAAGCCTGACGGGAGGTGATGTTGTCAGTAGACAGAACAGAGAAGGAGGAGGAGGAGGAGGAAAAGAAAAGAGACTTATCGGAGGCAAGTTGCAGAGAAGAAAGTCCAGCCCCTCCAGTCCTGCCCCCTCCCCTCCGCTCTCCTGCTGACAGAAATAGCGCACGAGGCGGGTCCCACCAAAAATAGCCTTGACTTCACACGGACCTTCAGGACTATTGTTTTCCCGCACCGGCTGACTCTTATTGGACGCGCGCTGCAGCCAATCCGCGCTTGGCTCCTGATAACACGGTCAACAGTCCTAACTTTGTGGGGACTTTTGTCAATTAAATTAATGGCCCCTACACTGTGGCTCCATCTGCTGTCAAAAACCTCCAAAGGTTCCAGTGCTGTTATGGCACTGAGTGCTGTGGTTCTGGGTGTCCTCAAAAGTCCCCAGAAGATCCCCAGAAAAGTGTAAGCAGGTTTAATTTCACTTTTCACCCTTTTAATGACTTCTGGTCTAAAATCTAAGTCTTAAGTCTAATGACTTTTAATTTCACTCTCCATGCTTTACACTGGACTCTCCAAAATGTGTGTGTCGATATTATACATTGAAACATCTTCATGAGTAAATGTTTCTAAAAATGACAAACAGCCTGCTCAGTGTCTTCCTTGATATGTTATTTTGGTCAGGGTGAAACAGCATTCAGGCCAACATGTGACACTCTGAGATGAAGCGCATGATAGTCAGTCTGCTGCTTGAAAGCGAAGGGTCCTCCAGCACGGACAGTGCTGACATGCAGTGCTCCGGTTTGTAATGTACCAACTGAGCTGATGTCTAATGAAAGCATCATAGCATGAAACAAATTATTGTTTTTGTTAGGGTGCACCTTGAAAATGGTTTACTTTACAATAAAAGGTTCTACACAAACCTAAGTCTATAGGCTATAAATAAAAAAAGAAAAAAAGAAAAAAGAAAAATCAGCTCTTTAACTTGGTTTCTTTTTTATTTTGCTTTTCTGCCAGTTAACATGTTTTGGTGCCGATGACTGCAGCTTTCTCCAACGAAACTCCAAAAACTTAATTTGTCTAAATATACAAAGAATTCACAGAATAATTGAAGGCTTTAACTAAACCACCAAACTGCAAAATGGATGCTGTTAACACACCCTGTTGACTCGTAACACATGTTACACTTGTTAAGTTTCATGCTTAAAGTCGTTTCATGAGAGCTTTCAAATTTGATTTCACCATTTTAGATCTCCTTCAAAACATTTACCACCACTGAAAAATTCTTTTTAATAATATAAAACCTTTCCGTTTTCTTAAGATTCACCTCATAATACCCTCCTCAACATTGTTTTCAGTCCCTCTCCAGCAGGAGAACAAAGCCTGTTGAAAGGGCTGTCATGAGGAAATGTTTGGAATAGTTTCTGTGGGCCTAATAACAATGTCATATATTGTTGAGCGGATGGTACAAACGGCTTTACTCGCTACTGTACATTTCATTCACTCCAAGGCCTAAACCAAACCACAATAGATTTGTAATCTATGAGATTCAAACTAATTTGTTCATAATGTTGTAGGATAAAAAATAAAATCAAGGCTAATTCAAGTCAGTCACCCTTATACTGTAATATTGTTAGTAACCTGTTCAGACAACAAAAGATGGACATTCTTTGCAGCATATGCTCAGCAGATCTGTTTTAAATATTGCCATGGGGGAATGGTGCAAGGACATGTCATCTAAGGTGAATAACGCCTTTTATTGTGCTGTTCATCTGGAAAACCAGATTTGATCACGGTCCCTGGCAGCTTGAAGGGGATAATACTTCCATGATGTATCCTCTTCAACAAAAAAAAATTATAGTCAAGGAATTGGCTTTCTGCAGTTATTTAATGACACTTCTGGGGAAAAAAGTGTTAAAATAAATACTAAAATTGTGTTCTTTTTCAGTAGTAAAGTACTTTGTAAATTTACAGCATTACAGGAATAACAGTAATTTAATTTACATCAATACGCAGTATCATACAAATTATTATGATAAAATAAAAAAGTAATTCATTATTTCAAGTTACAGTTATAATAATACCACTGTAACTATGACTACAGTAAACCTACACTAAATGTTTTTTCAATGAATGACTTATCAGGTGCAGCCAGTTAATATGTTACTATGGAAAACAGAAGATTTCTTCCAGTGGAATACAGACAAGAATTTAACACGCTGTAGTTAATGTGTGCACATAAAAGAACATCCTCTGTGAGCGCTCTGAAGAGACCCTCGCTCTAAATGACTGAGAATCTTCACAGACGATATGTTCAGAGGAAGCTTTGAGGTAATATGGTTGAGAAGATTTGCTAACAGTTGCTGTAACTGTGGGGATGTGGTGGAAGGTAAAGCACCACATTTGAATGTTGATACAATCCTTAACAAGATGGAGGCATTGTACACAGTCAGTGAACAAAGGTAGAGCTGAATTATTGTAATTCATTTCATCATTGGTTGTATTGATGTGTTGAACACTTTGTAATTCACACCTGTTGTATTCTTAAGGACAATGAAAGCAGTTTTTTTCAGCTGTTTTCCCATGGTGCAGGTCCAAAGGAAGTAGGGAATCCTGTCTGTCTAAGCCATGGCGTTCAAATCACACGTACACACACACACTGCAGTGCATTTGTTACGGTGGCAGCTTAGATATGAGGGACCGTCGTCAGGTTTTCTGGTCCAGTTTTCCTAAAGTCAAGAGTCACTCACGCTGTGTCACGTACATCCTTCAAACATCATGTGAGGTGTGGTCAGCATGAGAGGCCTCAGGCCTTTCTCTGTTTCAGCACAAACTCTGTAGCATCTTAAAAATCAATACACATCCTGCAACCCAAAACCAAACCCCAAAACCTTTGTGAATGCAGATTTTGACTCCAAAATGAAAATGTTCACAGTTGGAAGAAATAAATGACATAAACAACAATGGCTACTGTCTTAAACATGAGTCCCTATGGAATATCTCAATATTTCTACATTATAGTACCGCAGTGCTTCCCTGTTTTCTTACTTTTTCTAAAATTAACTCTATCAGCATACAGTTTCTGAACTGTCTGAGACAGAAACTGACATTCATTATGAGTTTCACAAACACATCTCAGTGTTTTCCCCACTGTCAAACGTCCGTTTGTTTCCACAGAGCACTAGCGTGTGTGTGTGTGTGTGTGTGTGTGTGTGTGTGTGTGTGTGTGTATGTGTTTTATCCTTTTTTCCGATCTCGGCGTCAGCCAGGTCAACAACTGATGTTTCAGATCAATATTGAAACCAAGAAGCGTGCGTCTGTCTGCTGCTGGTGGTGCTCCATCGTCCGCTCACTCACCCTCGGGTGCCTCTGTGAACAGGGGGAACCCAGCACCGTTCCCAGAAACCCTCATTGTGTGGGTGTACAGAGCTATATAACTGTGTGTGTGTGTTTGTGTGTGTGTGTGTGTGTGTGTGTGTGTGTGTGTGTGTGTGCATGTGTCTATGGGCACCGACATCAAATGTGTGTGCAAGTGCAAATGTGTGTGTGTCTATGCGCACATGTGTATATGTGGTTAGTCCTTTAAATTACACAATCTACCATGCAGTCTGAATCACATCCGGTTTCGAGCTGAAAATAACAAAACCACAGGGTGACAGAAAAGCAGCACAGCAGGCAACCGCCCACAGTGAGAGAGGAATACACACACACACACACACACACATACACACACACCTATATCCACACACACTCACACAGTGCAGCACTGGTCAGTTAGTATTTTCCAAAAACAACAACTTTTTTTTTTTAATCTAAACAGAACTTTCCTTTAGGGAGCTGATGTCTATTTGCTTGTTTTATCCTTGGATTACTTCAATTTTAAAATAACAAAATGCGTTTCAAAAGATTGGAAAAGCATCCATGCAGTGGCTGCAACTACACCACGTATCTGCAGAATTCAATTATTTTAAAATATATTGAATAGTTTATGAAAAATCTAATATTTGCCAGTCCGTCTACTCTGCTGCAAACACAGACCAAATCCCTGCTAATTCAACGCTGTCGCAGCTGTGGTTACTATAGAACACGAACATCGCAGGCTTCAGCTCAAAAATGTTGAAATCAATATCAATTTTCACAAACATGACGAGTCAAACATTGATGTAAATTACACTGAAATGAAAATGACACAGTTAAAAACTGTCACTGACGTATGTCGTGTTTTTGTCAGTACTACATGGGGCAGGATGTGGTCAACTGTGTGCTACATACTTGCCTCCCACCTTCAGAGATGTGTTCCTGCTACAATGCAACATCTAACACAAGAAGCAATCTTTCACAAAATGCAAAAGTGTGTGCAAAGCATGAAAAAGTGAAATCCTCACAGAGTAACGGTCAGAAGGCTGTATGAGGGAAAACGCTTTTTTTCACATTTTTGCCATAAAAAGCCTATTTTCAAATGGAACCCAAGCCCACCCATGACACACAGACACACATTCATTCCTGATATGAGCTTGAGATCATCAGCTCATACGTGCAGCCATTGCTCATTTTTCCGTTTCCTTCAGATTGCCTCTATTTCAATCCACTGCCCATCAAACTAAAGCAGGTGGCTTCTAGCTTTCATTTACACTCTCTGTGAGTTGTTTCAATTCTCCTTAGTGGTGCAGTGTCTCTGTGTGTAACATAATGAGGTAATGAAAACAGGAATCCGAACACAATTTAGGATCATCTAGAGGAAATTTAGTGTCAAATGAAACTTACATTTGAATATTGAAGTTCATTTATGATCTGTTCAAATGCACGCAGTCACAAGGAGAGACGCACACATACTCAGAATCAATCACCCGCTCAGTAAGGAAAACTGTCGGCCTTTGTGAGTGTGAGTGTGTGCTGTGCGTTTCCTGTGAACATTTGTGTGTCTGATACTCTATCTCCCATGTGCGGACAGTGTGTCGTTGTTAAAAAACACAGCACATGCTCTTGTGTAAACATGAATGAGCCTGTTTTATGTAACAGAGAAGGGTATGACCCTTATTTCCACTAATTATGAAACACAGTGGTTTCAGTAAGCTCTTTTAATAGTTAAAGTACAAACACGCAGTCATTGTCTGCTAAATGGAATTTTGGAGATGGAGGTTTTAGAGAGAAGAAATGAGGGAGTGAAAGAGCAAGGGAAGAGATTAGAAAGGCAAAATGAGTGAGGAGGAATAGAAGAAAGTCGGAAAAGGAGTAAGAGAGGCAGAAACAAAAAGAAAGAGGGAGAAGAGGGGAGATAGGATGAGAGAAACAGAGTGAGAGGCTGAGGGAACTGTAATAATGTTTGGCCTTGGTCTGCCAGCGGGGTCCTTCCCCCTAAGAAGCCAGCAGGAATGCCAGGAATGCTGCATGAGAAGAAAAAGAAGGAAGGAGCGGAGGAGAGGGGGAGAAACAGAGATGATGATGTGAAAGGAAGAAAAGCCAAGAAGGAGAAGCAGGAGGAGGAGGAGGAGGAGGGAGAAGAGCGGGGGAATCCAGAGCGAGATGAAGATAGAAAGAGGGAGACAGGAAGATGAAGGCAGACAGAAATATGAGTTGGGGGTGGGGGGGTAGACACTGAGGAAAAGACTTATTATCTATTATCTTTAGTGGGCTGAGTAAACACAAGAACAAAGACGATGAAAATAATAAGGCTGGAAAATATCTGGGAGGGAAAACGTGTCCTCTGTGTGTTTTTATTTTGGTGCATGCAGATATTCATGCGTGCACACATCCATGTGTTTGTGCGTGTTTACATACTAGTACTTGTGTGTGTGTGTGTGTGTGTGTGTGTGTGTGTGTGTGTGTGTGTGTGTGTGTGTGTGTGTGTGTCTGCGTGTGTAAGGGAGAGAGTATCAGGGTGTGGTCAGCTACAGAACTGAACGACACACAGGAGTTTTCTAAATGCAGCTGGCTTTCCTTTCAAACTTTCTCTTTGCCAGTAATCTCTGTGGCAGAAAATTCACACCTGTAGCATTGGGCAGAAAAGATTGTCTCTTTCAGTAAAAGCTGCTTCAGTCTTGTGGCGGTCAGTTGACAATCATGAGATGCAGTCAAACAGAGACTTTGCACATCAGCACGTACACGCTCAAATCGTGTGTGACCCTCCCGCTTTCCATGCAGGAATATGGAGGCTTCAGGGTTATTTAAGGCAGCGAATACGCAGAATTGTAGAAAATTACACATTTGGCCTCCAGAGACTGAAGATTTATTTACAGAACTGCCCTACAACACCAAAACACAGGAACTACCACTTGAGTTAGGACCAGAAGCTGACTTCTTGGCACACCTTTTACTATTTAAAACATTATTATGCCACAGGACTGTATTTCCAGCTTAAATGAGTAGCAGTAATTGACATCTCTGCTTTTAATAGAACTTTATTGGAATTCACACAACTTGATGCGTTCAATTACATATTAGTAAATTCATGAAACTGTAGATTAGTTCCTTATGTTATGTTATTTCAATATAATCACGAACAGAGATGATTAATGTTACCTTCACTCAATGTCATCTGAAGAACAGGAAAACCTCCACTTATTCCAGTATGGTTAACCCCATTGCTAGCCTTGTAGTTGCATCAATTAAGCAGCCCAAACTGGTTACTTTGGCTGTGCTGCTTTATTTGAAACAGTTCGTTAACAAGTGAAACCAGATACAAACTGTGTAAAGCACCTTTTAATTTAGATGAATTGATTGTATTGGTGTTCATGTTGGATTTAATTGTAATGTAACAGTGAGTGACGCAGTTACCTCCCACCAGCAGAGACCAGCAGCTCCTGCTACAACACATTTGACAGAATAAGTGATCTTCCACAAACACAAAGCTGTGTGTGAAATTCAACTGAAATCCTGACAGTGACAGTCAGAAGAACAGATGAAGCTTCACAGAAGGCAAAGGCAGGAGGAGGGGAAATTATGGGTGTTTTAGAAAAACTGCAAAAACTGGCATGAACATTTGGTTAAATTTATAAGCTTGCTTTAATTCTTACTCTATTCTTGTGAATCTAAATGTTTAAACAGTTACAGTTTGAGAGCTTCTTTTATTCAATAAGGAAGATTCTGTAGAAAGAGCAGACAGCGTCTCTGTTTGCTCCAGTGATCTCAGCTGAAATTCATGAGCTTAATGAGGAAGAAAAGCATCTATATTTTAGCATTAGTCTGACAGTAGACATGTCTCGGAAATATTTTTTTAAGAATATTTTTTTCCAGTATCAATGTTGATATTTGTGTGGGTTTTTCTTTAAAAATTATATATTTCAGTATCTTTAAATGAGATTTTGACTACTACCACTGAATCAATAAATAAGCCAAATATGTCCATAAGTCTCCCACAATTACATTGTATTATATATATTGAGCAGACATATACGGAAACAAGGTACAATCACACATTCCCTTACAGGCTGTGAACTCTTTAAAGACACACAAGCATGTACCAAATGTTTCCATTTGTGTGACGGCACATCGAAAGCCTTGGTGACATGTGCTGTCCTCAGGAACACAATGGATTGCTGACAGACATTTTCCACAACAGAGCAACGGTGTCCTCCGTGCAGTCATCACGAACTGATGCTGAGAGGTGAAATAAAGAAGACGGGTGACTTTTTCCACGGCCACGATGAATAACTGTAGATATTAAGATGAATCTTAATTGTCCAGAGAAAAAGTTCCCTTAAGGGACAAACCCAAGCAAGTGATGCCACAAAATAAACTGTCTGACTGACAGAGATCTCTGAGAGGTGTGATGCAAAGATGGAGATAAAGAAAAAAGTAAAGATGTTTGTTTGGACATTTGATCTGGTTAAACTGAAAGTGAACTGAGGTCAGCAACAGCGCGGGCAGAGAGTACGATGAAGCCCTGAGGATCCTTTACACCCATAAGGATGTTTGGAGTCAGGGCAAGTTGTTCAAAACACAGCAAGAAACCATAGCAACCACAGGAAAATCCCAGGGATATCAACAGCACACACACACATGCACACACACACATTCATCCACATATGAACCCTCAAAACACAGAGCCAAATCAAATCAAGACTCACCCTTTGGACACCCACCTTTCTGAACAACAACAAGCCTGAGAAGCGTGAGTGTGTGTGTAGGAAAACACCCAGACAGGCCAAAAATAGCTTCACACTCTCGTTCCCCATCTCTCGCTTTCAATCCCTCGCTCTTTCTCTCTCTTTGTCTCTCTCGCTTGTGTCACTATAAGCCATCGGTAGGAAAAAAAAGAAGTTCCCATACGGAAAATATCACCCACTTAAGAGCGCACTCGAATGTGAGAATATCGGACTGAGTGTGTGATTAAGTGTATGGAGAGAGTAATGACTATTTAGGCATGACTGTTGCACAAGGGGAAACAGAAAGCCTCTCGCATGGGGGAAACATCAGTAGGCTGAAATTCGCCTGTTTGTCTGATGCATCAAGTGGATGAGGGAGGTCAGGCAGTCCTTTACAATATCGTGGAAAATGATAAGACGTTGTTGAGTAAACGTTAAAGGTAGCTCAAGAGGTAATAAATAACAGCTGGCGCGCTTCGGCCGCACAGATCTTCATCGTTCTCCTGCATCTTGTTCACATTTTTAGGGTGCTGTCACACCCACAGATATTTTGCTTTGGTCCAAACCATGGTGGCAACTTTGTCAGTTTGTTTAGCTTCAGGATAGCCAATTACAAGTGAAGCAGGGCTTGTAAACAAAAGGCACATGGACTCACAAGTAGCATGTTTACTGGACACTTTTAGCAACCCGTCATCCTGCAAGGTTAGAGATTTTTAAACAAATCTAATTGCAGTCTTTGTTAAATAAGCAAAGCATGTTGGTGCAGAGTTCGTCAACCTGAGCTGTATGAAGCCAACTGAGTGTGTGCTTAAAGGATGATTCTGATCTATTATAAACTGGCCCTTATTTTCAATCATATCTTTTGCTCACAATAACTCACTCAAGTAAGAGCTGAGATGTGGGAATGTATCGGCAGGCCCACAGCAAGTCTGATGGAGCGAGACACGTGCGTTCAGACAAACAGACAGCTTGTAAACAAGCCACCAGGTTCATCAGATTACCTAAAACACTTTTTGGAGGTGAAACACAACTATGGCAAGTATGGTAGGTCAAAGTTATACATGTTATACATTTACTGTTAATTATTTTCTCAACTAGATGAGTTTGACTAAGCTGGAGGTTTGTTTACAGCCTGTGCGATCATCTGACTGCTCGTGTTTCTTGTCCTGTCTGATTTCTTTTTAGCGACGTAGCTAATGTTGGTGGTAGAAATGACTATGTTATTGCTGTACAATGGGAGCAAAATCCAAGAGAGGGTAAGCAGAAATTAGAGAGAAAATATAGAGAAGCTGCAGGAGCTTTGTGACCACTGACTCAGTTTTGCTTCATCTGTTTGTTTCATGTGATAATTTTGATATTTATTAAAGGAGGTTATGTTGTTTTTGGTGTCATGTTTATGTTTGTGCTGGGACTTGGTGTCTGAGGTCTGCTTTGGGTCTCAGAAAGGCTCCCACCAGAACTCTGCACAGCATGGTGTTCACATCAACACGTGACAAAGACGGTGGCTGTCAGACGTCTGAAGCTTTGAAACAACAAACCCCAAATCTCGTGCTTTGGGTTGTTTCCTGCGATTAGACAAGATCGTTCTCTGTCCTGACAGACCACAGCACAGGTTTCTCATAAGAGCCTCATGATTTCTGCTGTCGTAGTGTAAATGTTTGGTGACACTTGAGTTTGAATGTTATTGTTCTCACGGGGTCAAATGAAGAGGAAAACTAAAGGAAATTCTCGTGGCCTCAGATACCCTGTCAGAGGACACTCTCTTTACGCCTCTTAACACGTAATGAGGTAAGACTCTGTCCATCCCTGTGTAGCTCCTCCACAGGTAGGCTCGGCCATAGTGCGTTAAATAGCACTTTACTCCGAGACACAAAGACAGCAGGGCAGGTCATGAAGGAGAGGGGCTTACACGGCAAGTTCTGAAACCTTTAGGCAACCTTCAAACCAAACCTGAACCACACGCAACATCACTTTAGGATAATCTAATTGTAGCATTTAATATCTCACATAAGGGATTCAATTTTCAATACCACAACTGGATGGCAGTATTTTTCCAAGGTCCAGCATTCTGATATTAGCGCTGAGCCTGAGTGTATTTGAAATAGAAGGGGGGATGTTTCATCATGTTCACACTCTGTCTGTCTGGCTAAGATAAGATACAGTAAGACAAGCTTTATTGTCCCTGCAGGGAAATTTGTCTTGGCCCTTGTAGCCGGTGCAGTGAGTGGACGAAAACAGCAACAAACATCAGCACAGGACGGAAACATCACACACTTAACATCACACACCATAAAACACTTCATACACTCAGGTCAAGACACATCAGGCGTGCGTTTCTTCAATCTGTCCCTGTCATGGATGATTGATGTGGGCGAAGCTTCTGTGTCGGGAACTCGTGTTTTCTCTGGTGTTTGCAGAGAAAGGTTACACCTCTGCTCTCTGCTGTGCCCTCTGTGGGAATTTAAGACACAGAACGAGAGAGGGACAGAGAGACAGATGGGTTTTCCTCGCAGGATATCCTGTTCTAAGTAGAGCTGCTGGGCCCACTCTGACCTCCTCACCCCTCTTGACCCCTGACCTGCTCATAGTTTAGGCTCTCCAACGTTTCCTAATCGCCCAAATCTCTTCGTATTCTCTCGGTTTTGCTTTCTCTCCTCAATCCTCTGTCACACTCACAGGTGTCACTTTAATTTCCTTCCTTTTCCTCTTTGTTCCTTTGTCAGCTCCCTCTCAATCTCCTGCCAGCCTTCTCCCTCCTCACATCCTCTATATTATTTTCTCCTTCTTTTAGAGCATTCGTTCCATCAGCAGTGGCCTGTAAAGTCACAGCAATGATGCTTTACTAAATGAATGACTCACTCTGGACATTAAGCCATCACTATGAAACCACAGGTAATACATGTAGCAATAACCATTACTTAATGTGCACACCCCATATGCTGTGTACTGAATTTAAGTCCAGTTCCTCTGAAAAAGGGAAAATCTTTACTTATCTTAACTTTTCAACTTGACAATCCATTAATTGCTTAAGCAGATTTTATCAAGTAAAAAGGCTAAATGTTTGATGGGTCCACCCCAACATGCTTTCCCAATATAAACAATAAACAATATAAATCAAATTTAATTTGGATTTTACACTTTTGATTGGACAAAACAAAACATCTGATGAAATCATCTTGGGCTTTGAGAAGTTGTGACTGGCATTTTTCACTGTTTTCTCGTGTTTTATAAACTAAACTTTCAACAGATTAATGGATTATGAAAATAGTTGCAGCCGTACATCTGTTGCAGTTTGACTGGACTAATTGGACTTCACTATAGTAGCATGTTAAAATAATGGTATTTGATCTGAATTAAAAAAGACAAAGTGAACATATCTGTACCGGAAACAACACATTTATCTCATCCCATAAGTGAGAGAAAAAAAAAAAAATATATTGTTATGATATCTTGGGTGACTTATGTATTAAAAACAAGACTGTATGTATGTACTGCAAGACCAACCTGTCCTAAATGACTTGGTGGCCTTTTATTGCAATGTGTTAATAGCTAGGTTAGAATCTGAAAAGTGTAGATCATCAAATCACACTCTGATACAAATAAACTGTACAAGCTATATTCTCTGGACTTTAGACTTATATGAATGTATTTTCACCTGTTTTAATCTATTTTCTCGTCTCTGACTCCTCTTCCTCCATAGAGAGGCATGAAAAAGACTGGAAAAGAAGTGTGTTTAGCAAAATGTAGATCCTCTGTCTTACTGTGCTCGCAGCCGTGTTCCTTCTTGTTCTCTTTGACTCTCAAAGTTCCCGCTTTTCAGCCGTCTTTTCTAAATCCCTCTGGTTTAAACAATAATCCATCCATCCACCATAATTCTGCTTGTTTTCAGAACATGGCGCAGTTCATGTGCGTCATGCACTGAAAATGAATACCCTCTTAATACTATCTTGGAACAAGCGAAAAAAATCTGTCAGTGAGCCTGAAATTGTCTGTTGGCAACATTTACCTGCATAAAGTGCAATTTTCTCTGTGCTTCTGGTGTGTTCTGCCATATTTTGCCTTGTTTCTCAACTGAACATATTTTTAACAGCAATTTTTTCAAAGAAGTGATGATGTCACTGCTTTGGCAGTACAAACCCGAAAACCACACACAAGGAAAGCACTGCCACAATTACAAAAATCTTAATTTGACTACAAACAGGAGTAAGGCTTTCGCTTAGACAAAAATCTTGCCCACAGACAGCCTCTTCTTTATCTCCCCCACTTTCTCTTTCTGTCAGCGTCCCTCCCTCTCTCTCTCTGTCTCACACCCAGGCCTCCCACCCTGCAGAATAACTGGAATCCATTAGCTGATGAATGGCTGTTTGTGTTTTTTTAAGCTCAACAGCGCCACTGCCGGCCTGTGTGGCCAAAGAGGGAGATAACAAAACATTTGCTGTGATTAGAGGAATAATTAGCCAATCATCCTCTGACCTGCAAGCCAACCCTGAGGTCAGAGAGACACAGAGTGGGCTGCTTCCCAGGTGGTTTCCCACGAAAACCATCAGGCAGCAAAGATATAATGGAGTCATTGTCTGTAGACAGGTCACACACACACACACACACACACACACACACACACACACACACACACAAACACAGAGAGAAAGCACATGCATTTCTTTTCCTGTACTTCACTGCATGTATGCATGTCTGGGAGCGTGTGTAACTTGCAATTGAGTGTATGTGCATGCGTGTAAAGCAATGAGGATCCAAGTGGACCAAGAGCAGAGTCAGCCCAGAGAGCCTGCCTTGGAAATCAACACTTCCTGCTTCCTGTGGCAAGAGGAAGTGCTACCGTCGCTGTCCCCTTATCGCTGGATACACAGGCAGCGTGGAGGGAGGAAGGCAGGGGGAGAGAAGGAGATGGAGGGTGGTCAAGCAGGCTAGACAAAGGGAGAGGACTGAAGAGGCAGGTATGGCTGTGTCCACCAGTTTTTTTTTTATTATTTTTTTTTTTATTCAACAATTATTTATTCAGGGAAGCATCACTGGGAGGAAACCTCTGTTTTGCGGGAACGTCCTGATCATATTTGCACCGTTACACATTCTGCCCAGTACAACCACAGTCTCACCTGCTGGTGCCAATGAGGGACGGACAACCCTGGTTTTTCACTCTCCCCACCCGAATATATTGCTATGGTCCAGGGATTGTTTGTTCCGGTCATAAGCTCACCTCTAAACTTTACGGCACTCCTGCCACTAATGTTAAGAAAGCAGTAAAAGATGATAGAGAGAGGTTAATATTAGCCACTGGACCGCAAGGAAACATTTGACATGCATATGTAGAAGTCTCTCTTCTCACAACATATACAGTCCATGCAAACCACAGAGAACTTTAGTCCCAATGTTTCACATCATCAACTTATCAGTAGAAATGTTTAAATGACAGAAATATGCAGAATTCATTTGCACTATGTTGCAGGTCATGTAGAAATAACTAAATTGTGGACACAAAAGAAGATGAAAATGAAAATACGCAGCATGTGTCTGTCCAAAGAAAACATGCAACATGCTGGATGCATTTTGCACGTTCAAACCAAAATATATGCCCACTTACTGTGAAGAAGCAACAGAGAGACAATGAAAAAGACAGAGGAGGGGAGGGGGGAAAGAGATGTTTGGGATCAGGGTGGGGAAGCTTTCAGCACTTGGGATTGTCCCAGATGGACACAAGCCGCTCCCTCCCTTTATAAACACCCTCTGGTTCTACCTCTCCATCAATCTCTTCTTCTTTTCTTTAATGCCTGCTGTACGCAACTCAGCTCCCACTTTGCAGGTACACTTGGCAGAAAATAACAAATTGCCTTTTTCTGTCGGTTCCTCTCTTCTCCTGACATTGTCATCTGTCCCCGAGTACCAGCACCCCCCATTACTGCCATTTCCAAAGTCAACACACCACTAAATGCCGGACTGACTCACTTCCACTGTGGGTGGTTCTGTTTCCAATTTTCTCACCACCTCAGCCACCCCACCACCTCTGAAGAAAAGAGAAAACTTTTGTCCAGAAAACAACAACAAAAAAAAAAAGTTGCCAACCAGACATGCAAAAGACACATTTTTTCCAAGTTGCTTAGTGTTAAAGGGACAAAAGCGTGCATGTGGATGCTGAGAGGAGACATGGGGCAAAACCAAGCATGCTCCTCTCACTTCTTTTGTGGCTCTGAAATGGTTATAGTTGTTTTCCTTCCTTTCTTTCTCTTCAGGAGAGCGTGGGAGCGCCCTCAGAGTGCTGCATAGAAACCACGGGGCTCATAACAACAGGAGGAAGCCGGTAACTTGAGTAACTTGGGCCGGGTGGAGAGGGGGGATAAGAGGAAGAAGTGGAACGGGGAGCGGAGGAAAGGAGAAAGACAGCGAGGGACAGGGAAGAGTTTCACAGTCTACATGTCTCCATATCTTGGAAACGTGAAATCCAAGCTCACACAGATAAAGAAAACCCCACAAATTCAAATGACCTGTTGCATTTCAGACAAGCATTTCCCACACACACGTACAAAGTGGCATTTTCACACGCGGTCACCCCTCTGCAACCCCAAACACACTCAACATGAAATTAGACAACTTTGCCAATCAGAGCTCTGCCTTACCAGTCTGCAGTGTGAACATTCAGCATGAGGAAGTGTGTTAGAAAGTCCCGCCAGTCATGTTCATGTACAGTTCAGTCCAGAGAGATCGAGAGTGGTGAGGACAACCAAACTACAAACACACACACACATGCACACACACACACACATAGGCACAGTATCAGTTCCCTCTGTCCAAGTGTTGAGAAAGTGAGGGGCCGCAACAAAAGGCAATAGAGGGAGGGAGGGAGAGAGAGAGAGAGAGAGAGGGAGAGAGAGATTAACCCCTCTGAACTGACTGGTGGACTCCCTCCCTCCCTCACACACAGACACACACACACACGCATACACACACACACACACACAGTTGGTTTGCCGTATCACTGACTTCTTGTGTTTTCTCTCAAGTGCCAAGAGGAGGAAGGGAGAGCAGAGGGAGACCGGAGTGTGTGTGTGTGTGTGTGTGTGTGTGTGTGTGTGTGTGTGTGTGTGTTTTCATGGTCAGAGATGTGTGTACTGTAGTGTGTGTGTGTGTATGTGTGTGTATGTGTATTTTAAGGTAGGAGGGACCAGCTGGCTCAAGTCCAGAGTCAGCCAGCCTGGTAGAAAGAGACAATAGCAGGAAACACTATATCAGGAGGAGGCAAAATACCAGCACAAAAATAATTAACAGACAGTGAAAAACAATGACATCCACGGTGGAAAACACAGCCTGCAGTCTGCGCCAAACAATGATAGTGGAAACAACGAGCAGAAAAGGCTTTTTTTGTTGTTGTTGTTGTTACCACAGGATATAAAAACCCCAAATCCAGAAAGATCTGAGGGTTAGTGGTGATGAATGTCAGAAATGTTGGTGTTATTTTTGTATGTGCGAAAGCTTTGAGCTTTTTTGGCATTCATCACCATCGCAAAGTTTTTAGAAATCACTCTCATGCTCACTTGTGCGCGATCACAAGCATGTAGACGCACATTCCCCATGAAATCAGTCAGCCATGACTCCCACACAAAATTTCTCCACCACCCACCCACCCACCCACACACACACACACACACACACACACACATGCACATACATTCCCCTGGCTGTAATCATATCTAGTGATAAGGGCAGCTTCCCCCAGTGGTCGCTGGCTCTCTGACTCTGACCGCAGTGACTTACAATGGCCCTGTATTCTGAGCCTGCTCTGATTACACACACAAGGAGCTGCATTACACCCTGCTAATTCAATTTCCTCCCCCCCGGGTCAACCTTTGTGTGTGTGTGTGTGTGTGTGAGAGAGAGAGAGAGAGAGAGAGAGAGAGAGAGAGAGAGAGAGAGAATGGGAGAGTGTATAAGGAGGAACTGATTAAGCAGTTGTTGAAGGGAACAAGCTGCGTGCACAAAAGCGGACTGTAAAAATCGGTGGGGGGTTGATAGAGTTGTTGATCAATACCATAGCTGTTAGTCCAGGTCTTGAGATTTCTGGCTGATCTGCGCTGGAAGCAAAACTTCATCTACTGGAGCGCCAAAACATTGAAACTCAGCTGCTGAGTGGTGCTATGAGTAATTAATGTCGTATCCTTGTTCTCAATACAAAAGCATCAAAACATTTGCTACTTAGCACTGAAGACAAAGTGCAGCTAAGGTGAATGGGAATATCATTAGTGTAGCAGGCGTTTGGCCATAAACCAAAGTAGTGGACAAATAAAGAATCTGACCTGTTGATGGCGCTAGATTAATGTCAGGGGGTCACTTAGGCTGTTACAATTCATCCTGGGGGGATATGAATGTCTGTAAACAAACATGGCAGGCCATGCAGTAGCTGTGAGACATTTCAGTCTGGTTATGGTTAGGGAATGATCACAGACATGCTTAAATCACATGTAAAGTAAACAAGCAAACAAACAGCAGTCCTCTGCATCAAAGTCAGCCAACCACGCGCCCTGACCTCCTCCCTAAGAGCTTTTGCAGCTCTACATCATCGATCCTCTTTTGTCAAGTGTCATACAGCCACTTTAGGTCAGTTTAATTTAAACACTATTTTGAGGCATTTGAACACACAGCTGATGCTGCTGCTTTACTTGAGAGAGCAGTCTCACAAAGATTGTGAGATATGAAAAATGAACAGAAAGACTCCTCAGTCTTAGGCTGTTTCAATCCGCCAGCAAAAGGCTGAGATAAAGAAGACAAAATAACATGGACGTCAAACAAAGCAGCGTTTCCTGCTTTCCTGTGTTGAGATGATGTGACTGACCTAAAACAAAAAGGAATTCATTTTGAAGATGAATGTCAGTGCAGGTTCAAGTCTGACGTGCGGTTGGAAACACTGCTCAGCTGTAAATGTCTCGTACATACTGTGAAGCTACAGCGCAGTCCACTGCTGTTAAAGTCAGGTGGATGTGCCAGAGATTCATTGTTGCCAGAAGTCTGTAAATATTACTATAACAGCACTGTGACACAGTACAGATTTAAGTCCAAAGCAGTGAAATGTTGTCTTTTTTTTACTGGGATAGAAAAAGACTGGCTCTGTTTTGGTTTGGTGTTTGAGATTATGACAGATCGCTCTGTGTTAAGCTTTCACTGTTATATTTACATTACACTCTCTCCTGACGACTTATGGACCGCATTGAAAAGCCATATGAGGCGTGAATGAAAATCATCCCACATCATGTATTTTTTTAATGACATCAACGCTTCATTTATAGCTTTGCAGTCCAGTTGTGAAACACTAACTAAAGCTGAACCCTTCTTTCTTCTTTGGGAGGTTTGGTGGTCTCCCTGTGGAGGTTTATTTGACAGTCTCCAAAGAAAATGATGTGTGATGAGTCAAAATCACTAAAATCAGGGCGGAGCTGCAGACGGCAGAGCTGCATCAGTTTATATGATGAGAATCAGTTATTGGTCCGTTCCCCTCCCAGGTTTCTTGAACTGTGGGTATGGACACAAAACAGGTTGCAGGCCTGCTTCTGGCAGGTCCCACTAGAGCACAGGCGAGCTATATGTAATCCTGGGTCCCACAGTAAGACACTAAAGATCCTGGGGATGATATATTTTAATAAAAACTGTTGCTTATTTTGAAGTAAGAGGTCATATCTGCAGGCTTTTCCAATGATTCTGTGTAATGCAGCATGATGAAGCGGCTGGCTCGCTGCAGGTTGTTTATCGGACTCGTTCAACACATCTGAGTCTCATTTTGGCCAAATAAAACAATGCTGTGCATTGCTGTCCAATGCATAGCAGACATGAGGAGTGTGTGTCCGTGTACATGAGTGTGGATATGTGTGTGTACATGTGTATTGCTGACATTGTGGGGACATAAATCTGTCAAACTGTGGGGACTTGCCTTCCTCATTATGTAAATCATTAATTTAGGCTGAAGCCTTAGGTTAAGGTTAGGCTGAGGTTAGGTTTAGGCGAGCAGTGGTCAGGGTTCGTCTCCTGGAATTGAATGTAAGTCCTTGTAATGTTCCCAAAAGTGATGGAAACATGATGGTGCGTGTGTGTATCCAAAAGTGGAGAATGTGTTTGTCATTAAAATGACTGAATACAAGGGTGAGGTCCCTTTGGAGGGGTGGGTAGCTACATATCTACACACACACACACACACACACACACACACACACACACACACACACACACACGCACACACACACACACACAAAACAGATTTGCACTTTTAACTAATATTACTTTAATTCCTCTTGTTGAAAGAGGAATCGAACCAGCAGCCCTCCTGACCTCTGTACAAGCTCATCTTTGTCGAACCACACACACATAAACTATCACACACCTTTCTGTCATTCTCTCTGACTAAACTCCTGTTCACACTCACCGTTTCTCTCACTCACACACACATGGAAAGATGACTCCAGATGTGGGTGTGATGCTTGTACACAGTGATTAGTGAGTGAGTGCGCCGTGTTGTGTGTTTCCACCTCCCCTCCTCTGTTTTGGTTACCAGCCTTGTCTGCTCAGCCTCACTAATCAGTCCTGCTGTCAGGAAAAGAAACACGCGATACAGAGGCCTGAACACTCAGAACAATTCACATACAATGGACCGTCTTGTCAATCACACACTCACAATTTACAGCATTTTAGATTAACCACTTCCTCTTCAAGGCAGATTTATCATTCATTTCTTTTGGTAGGAAATTCACTCCACATTTCATAGTAGAATAACTGCTGTAGGAAGTCTGATCACAGATGAGCTACAGTTCACGATATAGGATGATATAGGTTGACTGTAGAAACATGGGAAATGTGTGATCACTCTTAGCAGGTTGCTACTGCTGGAGAAAGCTGTGGGATTACACATGTGTTTAAAAATGTTCTGGGAGAAAGAAAAGAATTTGGCCCACAGGTTAAAACCAAGAATTCAGCCAAGCTCAGAGCTTAATTTTTGACAGAAATGTCTAATTTCATCAAATGAAAGCATGTGAAGTCTCAAGTCTAAATTCGTATCTCTTAACAGGGCCTGTGACGCATACATCTCCAGCACCCAAACACGAATCACATGATTCTAAAAGCACACATGTGAGAATGTGCATGCAGCCCGGGGCGTGCAGGTGTGTATAGAATGAGGTTTGGGGGTTTAGGTTCCTCTCCGCTGATAACAGTGTTGGCAGAAAACACAGCTCATTTTAAGAGGGCAAAGCAGAAAATGCATGATTTAAAGGAGGTGATATGAAAATATAACAGACAAGGGCTGCACAGAAACCACACACACAGAGACACACATGCATGCACACAAATGTTAAAATAAGATTCTTTGATAGGGACCGATATTTGCATTAAAGAGCCCTGTGCTTGACTGTCTTATCTTTAATTGAGGTCCAATTCTGGGACCTTTTTATGAAAATATTGACTGTAAACTAAAGATACTGATTTTCCGCCCCTCACAGTTTCACACTGGATCAGAAAGAACTCTGCACCAAGGGGAGGAGGTGGGGTGATTCACTAGATCAAATTCTCACTGAAGTATTAAGATGATTGCTTTGAGCGCACCTGAATAACTGAAGGCATTTGTCTCAGTCCCTCTCATCTCTCCGCTGCATTATGGTGACTGCACTCTCAGAGGGCAATGTAGAGAGAGATTTCAGTAAGAAAATCAGCCTTCCAAGTGAAGGGGACAAAAACAGGATTTTGAAAAGTGAGAGGGAGATGTCTACTCTATCCCCAGTGAAAGTTACACCCTTGATCACATATACATTTGATTACTGGAGAAGAGTTGAGTTAGATGGGTATGCTGGTTGGTTCACTGCAAACTGGAACAGTAAAATGATCAATGTTCAACCCAGCTTTGTGGAACTTTAAGCCCTGAGTTGAGCAGAGCTTCCTGCCCTTTACTAAGGTTGGCATACCAAGGCAAACTATGTCCTTAAGTGTAACTTCACCATCAGTAACTAAATTGTAGGGAGTGGAGAACTGCACATGGGTTTAGACTTATTGCACAATGGTTAAAAAATGTAGCAGAATATAGAAGAAAAATATGTATATGCATAGACTTGATACAACAAGATATGAATGTAATACTGAAGAAAAAAATATTGTACTAGATATTGCATGAGATGTAATGGCATGAAGATGAGAACATAGAATCACACAGTGCAAAAACAGTGCAGAGCAGTAAGTCCTTAATCACAGTGCTGCATTAGACAAAACTAGAGTTCAACAGTCTGACCGCAGTTTGAATGAAGGACCTTCAGTAGCGTTCCTTCTTCTGTGGATGCAACAGTCTGCTGCTGAAGGTGCTGCTTAGGGCCCCCACCGTCTCATGCAGGGGGTGGGATGGGTTGTCCATGCTTGGCTAACATCCTTCTGTCACCCACCTCCTTGATGGTGTCCAGAGGGCAGTCCAGAAATGAATGCTTATGTTGCTCTGTGTCTATTTTACATAAATAAAAATTACTTGCCACAGTTACTGCCTCAGGACTGCAGAGTGTGTTGGAGTTTTCAAGTAATTGCTTTGGTTTTACTACACTGTTCTGGTTCAGTCTCACTTGTTTCATCAACCCTTTTTCAAGCAGCAAACAGCATTTTAACAGTAATTTTAATAAACTTGCTGGGCACTAAAATACGCTAATTTAGTTGCTAAACAGTCAGATATTTCCCTGAGGAGTTGGTGGAGACCAACGCAGGACTAAAGGAACATGAATAGTGAGCTACAAACAAATGCTAATGTTGCTCTGTGTTGTACACCTGTTGCCTGGTGCACCCACTGCTGGTACTGTCAGCTGGGAGATCTGTGGCTCAGTCCATCGATCAAATGAACATGTGGGAACCTCCTCCACAAGCCACTGCACTGAAACCCAGATGCAGACCGTGCAGTCCAGTTATGTAAACCAGGACTTTCCAAACACCTTTAAAGATGATTATTTTAGTCAACACAGACAGCCAGGCGAATAAGTTACACTGTGCATGAGTGAATTAAAGAAGGTAAACTAATCCACCTGAGTAAAGCCTAAGGAAAGGAAAGGAAAGGAAAGGAAAGGAAAGGAAAGGAAAGGAAAGGAAAGGAAAGGAAAGGAAAGGAAAGGAAAGGAGCACAAAGAGGAGGAGGGGCAGGAGGTGGAAGGAGGGGATAAGATGGGGTCCAGACCCCTGATCCCTGCAGCTGCTGCTGTTTTGTAGGTCAGCATTACATCAGTAGGTTTATGGAAAAGGCTGGGAATCACTTCTCTACTTGACCTACTTAAAGAATGTTAGTGTTAGATGACATGCAATACTCCCCGGCTTCCCAGTACTCACTCATTCACTTCCTACCCAACACACAGCAACACACATTGTTTTGTCATCTTGTTTTATTAGCAGTTGCTGAAAGGCTGGATAATTTGGGAAGCAGGGCCTTAGAATGCCTTCACTCTCTTTGGCTCAGTCAATTGTTTTGAATTTCTAACCCTTTTTCATCAGTTTTATGTCCACGCATTTATTGTACTATTATTTCTTAAAGCAGCACTTGCCAAGCGAGCTTTTGGTCAATCTTTTGGCATATCTGCACAGTTCATTATTGCTGTTACTGGTAAAGAATGAAGTGCAGTGTCAGGAGTATAGCCATTCATAAAAATAACATTTCGCCAGCTCATTTTTCTTCCTTAACAAAGTGCCAGCCTGATAACTCAGCCCACGTTTCTCGCTTCTTATCAAAGATGTAACAGAGCTGTTCGAACCTCCGGTGTCACAGCTCGTCAATATAACATGCCAGCTGTCTTTTTGGAAAGAATTATGGGTTTAACTTCTCACAAAAACCAGCATCAAACTCAAAGGAGTCAGAAGAATTTTACTGAATAAAACTGAAATGTGTCGCTCAAGAATTTATAGGTCTGTATGAATTTATAGCATCCATATGGTGGAGAATTTCAGGTGAATGGATGTGGTGACGACTGTGTGTGTGTGTGTGTGTGTGTGTGTGTGTGTGTGAGGTTAAGTGGTGTGGTTCTGGCCTCTCAGTCAGCAACCTTCTAATACGGGTCATGGGTTTTTCTTCACTGCTAGTGACCCACATGGGGCGTGTGCAAACACACACACACACACACACGCACGCACACACACACACTCACACTCACATATGCTCTGAACCTATAGCACATATGAGGTCATCAGCAATGTAGAGCAGTAAAGACAGTAAATATTTGACTGAGTGTGAATTATGAAGCAGGCGATGTGTTCAAGTCGCTGTGGCAACAAAGCTGCCATACACTCCTTCATACGCATCAAATTAAGTGTATCCAGGGTTTACATCTTGATGAAATCATGAAGAAAGAGCTGTCTTTCTGGAAACATTGTTGATTTTCCCAGATCTAGATTAAAAGTGCCATAGAACAAGGACAATATGCAAAACTTAAAAGCAAAACAAAACGACCTCTCGTGTAGCAGCTGTGCAGCAGACGATGATCTGCTGACCAGTCTGATAAAAACAGATATGAATCAGCCCCGAACAACGGAGCATCATTAGGAGTGCACAGCCTGCACAAACAGTCATATTTCAGTGTGTTTAACAGCTTGTTGTTACTTGGATGTAAATAAAGCCTGGCTTCATCCAAACATCAGTGTGTACACGATGCTGCCAGTGATGTATACAAGCTTCATGGAGGGAGCGAAGACAGTTCATTCTGTCAACTGTTTACAGCAGCCACAGAGTCATAAAGCAGTGATGGAAATTACTGAATGAGCACAAAAACTCCTCTGCTCAGAAAAGTGGATGAAATAAATTCATCTACTTCCTGCAGAAAGCTCATATTTTTTAGCACATGTAAGTAAAGGAAAATAAATATCACCGTGCGGTCACTAACTACCTATTTAGGACATCTAACAGCTGACTGGTGGCTGCATATTTATAAACCAGCGTGTCAGCCAGCCTGAAATCCCCTTAATGAGAAGTGAACATTAAAGTGTGTCGTGGCATGTTCACAAAGACGTGTGTAATTTATGGTCTGTTGTGAGATAGCATGTGTGAATTTAGGCATCTGGATACGACATGCACATTTCATATAGTCTATTCAAATTGACACAGAGTCATATAGCAGCTCTGTGGCTACAGTGACAGCCCCTGAGGGTGAGTTACGCTGAGGAAACAGGAATGAACAGTCGATTTTGGTCATTTTTACCAGACGGAATGAGAGGGGATTAAGACACACTGAAGAAGAAGCCCAGAGACGCGCACATGGTGGCTCAGTAATGGCAAATGTGAATTTGAGGTCTCAAGGCTTGTAACACTCAGACTGTGAGGGTAGTGGACCAAGAGGAAGTGTTGAAAGGCACTCTGGTGATTTAGTGTTGCACCTGCATAAAGTTGGAGGACTTGAGTGACAGTTTTAAAAAAGAACTGTCGAAACAATTGAAGCAGCAGAGGTCCATATATCCTAACTATGAGATCTGGATGATGCCATCTGATCATAGGTATCTGCATTTACACACAGAAATGATACATGTGCTCCTGAGCTTGGGTACTTCCACACATGGAGCGTTCCATAGTCCCTTGAGAGCAAAAGTGTGGATAGTGGCCACACTCGAATGGAGAATGAAAAGCGTGCAGTCACAGTGAGGACGGAGAGACGATAATGGTTAGAGATGTGGATTACAGCGTACACTGTCTCACTGTCTCATTCATGGTGTTGCACTTGTTTGTCCACAAGAAAAGTGGCAGAAATATTTGGGAAGCAAATGAAAAAAGAAAGGTTGACAGAGAACAAATCATGGTGTAAAATGGGTGTGAAGTGTGTCGGTTTAGGAAAGTTACAGAAATCATTTGAACCCCCCCCCCCCATTACGAAATTGGAAAGGTGTGTGGGAGGGAGGGGGTTTCCAAAGCTGTTTACTGGCGCCTTCAGATCCTGGGCTGTTGTGGCTGTGAATGGCAGACTGTTACTGAATGTTCAAACTGGCCAGAACTGAATCAAAACAGATACTTTCTGTTCAGTTTTTGAGCCAAAAAAACAAATGTAGCCAAGAAAAGACACTGAAATGGAAAGGAGACCTGGAAACCACAGATTTCCTGAGTCCATGTATCTTCATTTGGAAACATATCTACTTTATCAGACTGACGTGAAGTCTGTCCAAACCACAGCCATCTTTTCAGAGACATAATATCCCTGTTATATATTTAGCTATTATTTGCACACAGCCAACTCTCCACTTGACATTCATGGCGAAGCCAGATGGGGCTGATAGATTTGTGATATCCGACTGGCGAGGATGTGGAGATGGATGGACGGAGGAAGGAGGTGAAGAGGCAACACAATGGGTCTGGGAGAAAGGGAGGACGGAGGCTCTCTCAGGGGGAAACTGGAGGGGAATTTTTCTTCCACTTCTCCATCTCCCATCCTCTCATTCACATCTCACCCACCCCTTCATTCAGACTCTAGCTTTTCCAATCTCTAACCCTCTCTGTCTCTCTCTCTCTCTCTCTCTCACACACACACACACACACTCATTTATAAACACACAGATGAGGTTTTGTCTGGAGGAGGCAGCAGTGTGAGTAAGACCAACAGCTGCAGGGATTACAGACAAGGGAGGGAAAGGGAAGGGGGAGTGTTTGTGTTTGTGCATGTGGGCGGCTGTGCAGGGGCTGAGAGAGTGAACATGTTGTAAAGCGAGGTGTGTGTGTGTGTGTGTGTGTGTGTGTGTGTGTGTGTGCGAAGAAGAAGAGGAGAGTTGTGGGTTTGAAAGACAAATGTGTTAAGTGACGGAAAAAGAACATTCAAGTTTGTTTCTTGCATGTTGTGCATGTGCAGATATCGTTAGCATCAGCACCACAAACTCTATACTTGCCAGACCTCTATAGGAAGTGTCTGTATGTTGGTTTGTCTTAGAGGTGGGCTCGTGGTGTGAAGGCAGTGGGTGAGAGGCGTGTGTGTATGTGTTCATATACCGTGTTGTTGGAAACACCTGTTTCTTCACTGAGCCAGAAGTCAATGGTGTCACATGTGTAAAGATGTAATCAGCTCTCATCTGCAGCAGCTCACTTCTCTGCAGGAGTTTATGTTTTCTTTGGTTTGTCAGCAGAATGTCTCAAAGACTAAGAGTCATTTGGACCGAGAACAGTAGAGATTTTGCCAAAAATCACATGATTAGACATCTGGATCTGGGATTTCTGCCATGAGATGATTATCTGTTTTCAATCATACTGTACCTATGGAATGAATGGAGATAACAGCTTGATTGCAAATCTTACACAAAAGAGGTCCGCATGATTCATAAATCTGGCGGTGAGAGGGACTTTGGGTATAACTACAAGCTGTGGAGAACAGTGTGCTTGGTACCCTCTTAAACACCTCACATCCCCTGATTGTTTTTTTTTTTTGTTGTTGCCAAAAAGTGATCATCTTTATATTGTTAAGATTCAGTAGATTCAGCTATTCTGTCTTTCAGGACGGAGCTTCACCTGCTGATGAAGGTCATTTAGTACGACCAGAAAATACTATATAGACCTTGTGTTGAGATTGTTTTTCCAACTTCTTTTTCCAAAGACGAGAGTGAACTTTGAACCTTGGCTTTTATATGGAAGCAAACAAGAGTCATTAATATTTTGAGCTTGTGCAGTGGTGAACCTTTTGCGTGCATGTGAAAACACGTGTGCATGCATCTCAATGTGTGTTTGTAAAACGAGAAAAAAAAGCTTAGGAATGTGTAATACGTTTTTGTAGCTGTAGAAATATTTTTATGGATGTGGAATTAGAATTTGTCCAGGACCAGTGAGGTTTCACAAAGTCTGAGAGGCGGACACACAAATTTCTTAACTGTGTATGTGACACTGAAGTGTACAAGCTACAAACTGGTTACAAGCATGAATTCTGACCCTGTTTTTATGCCCGAGCTGACAAGGAAATTCGCACGTTGCCCACTGACCATCTAATCAGAGCAAGCCAAGTTGGAAATCAGGAGGCAAAGTATCTAGAGGGTTTGTTCTGGTTACGTTTTCCTTGTGGAGTATGCTGGAGTCATCATGGGAAAATTTTGCCCCCTGACGTTTTGATTAATTGCTTTGTCTATAAAATGTCACAGAATAGTGAAAAGTGCCTGTTATCATTTCCCACAGTCCAAAGCTATGCATTCAGATTGTTTCATTCAATTTATAGTCAACCAAAGATATACATTTACTATCTCACAGGACAAAGAAAAACATCAAATTTTCACATTTGAAAAGTTGAAAGCAGTAAATGTTGCTGATTCATGCTCTTTGATAAATCGTTGCAGCTCTCAGTAGAAGTTGATCATCATCATCATCGCGTCTTTCCTTGCCCTCACCACTGACATTCATAGAGCTGTATTCATTCATATCCAAGAGCTGCCAGCACAACTGGCTACTCTGCAGCTGTATTAGAGCAGGAGGAGGCTCAGACTTGCTTTGAGAACCTCCCTGTCATGATGCTGACACATACCAGTGGGTGACAAATCAAAGAATAAGTGTCCTATGAGGTGTCATTCTACCACCAACTGACAAGAACAGCTGCAGTTCTCCTTGACAGAGCATCCAAGGCTCTATGTGTGTGTGTGTGTGTGTGTGTGTGTGTGTGTGTGTGTGTGTGTGTATATATATATATATATATATATAGTGGGACCTGCAGCCCAAATGTGGGTCCTGGCCTGTGGTTTGAGAAAATATAATGTTTTGAAGAAAGACTGGGGAAACTGAAGGTATTATTTTAAGAGCATCAGCTGAGTGTAAACACAGTTAAAATGAGAGTCCAGTGCCATGCAAGAGTCCGTCTTGAGGTACAAATGAAGCGCAGAATTTTCTTCCTGTTCTTGTGGGGACACATGTACACACATATAAAATGCTGCAGACAAGCAACACACACACAAGAACAAGACCATGCACTATTGTGCAAACCAGCAAACAGACTGGTGGGGAAAATGTGCAATAACACAAACATGCAGAGGATAAGCTTCAGTCAATGTACACAGTTTATTTAGCCACAAACACACACATTTTTCCTGTGTGTCAGACTGTCATTACGTGGTGCTCTGGGACTATTTAGCTGAGGGAACAGCTCAGTGAGGGAGTCGTCAAAACAGGAAGTGTTTTATGTAGCTGAAACATTCCATTTTTAACTCTCACACAGGCTAGCTAAAATAAATAACACACTCAGCACCCAACCTGGGAGGTGACATGCTGGAGTGTGTGTGTGTGCTTAAAGTGCCTTTATGTGTGTTCCTGCCATGTTGTGTTTGCTTGGGTCTTTACGCTTGCAATTGTCCATTTGTGTGGAGCACTCTACGGCACACATTCATGCTGGCATATGTGTGTGTGCGTGTGTGTGTGTGTGTGCGTGTGTGTGAGTGTGCATGTTTGCACGCATACCAGCCCTCCCTCTGGGCACTGCAGAGGCCTCAGAGTCTCGTGAAGTCATTTCCTCTTTGATGGGGTACCTTGACTCTGTGGCTGCACATACACAGAATTACAGTCTTCTAGACCAGTATCACTGTGAGATCCACAGCTTTATACCAGTTTGGACCAGTGGAGCCCAAAGTCACATCTGCTCCAGTCTGTATCATGATCATGGATGCGATGCAGTAAGATCCATAGCAAACAGATGGATGCTGCAGTATCTCTTTCTGGAATGCTCTAACCTGAGTTGATCCTGAGGTTTATTTAAACATTTCAATGTAAATCATAAGATATCCATCCTTAAAAATGAAAACCCCAACATCTGTCCAGCAGTACTTCTAATCAACGTAGTATCTGAGGTGACAAGCTGCTTTTAAAAACACATTAATCGTCAGACCAGGTCGGAGGCCAGAGACCTTGTCCTGACCTGCAATAAAGGAACTCCAAGAATGCGCTCGTCTGTCGTTTCACGGATTAAAGGGTGCAGCCAATTAAAGGTGATGCAAACAGCCAAACAAATCATTCAGTGATCAGACAAACTCCAGGTCTTGCCTTGTGACAACTCTTATTTTAAACAATGATCTTATTATAAGTACAGTACAATAAAATGTCATTCACGACACAGCCAACAGAGTCTTTAATGCACTGTTAGATTTTCATTCTAGGTGTTTTGATTCTGTGTTCTCCTGGTTTCTGGATCCAATCACTGCTGCAGCCTTCACACAACCACTTTGTATATCAAACAGAGTCCAAACAATGTTTTGAATATGAATTTCTCCTGCAAACATGTATGACTGCACTGTGCAGCATCCTGTTTCAGGACTTGTGTGTATGCGTGAACCTTAGCATGAGTGTTCTTGTGCAATACAACAGGCTGTGCATTTGTTTATGTGTGTGTACGTGTGCATGCTTCTTATTAGTCACAGTGACAGCAGCCTGCTAAGTCCCAGCCACACCCAAGTGACCCGCTGAGTGAAGAAAGCCGTGGTCAGTGCTGACGTGGACATAAAGCTGCCTCCAGGCAAAATGCTATAGAAAAGTGTGCAAGAGCAGTCGTCATATTACACTTGATACAATATTTCAGCCATTTACAGCCAGACAGTGCTTGGTTTAAGGTACTAAGTCGTGTGTTGTTCGTCTGAAAAGTAATGTTACACTCTGTGATTTGCACATTTAAACAGCAGTTTTCCTTGAGCTTTCAACGCAACACAGTTCTCCCTTAGTTCACCGCATATCTCCGCTCTGCATCATACCAATATCTGCTGATGGCAACAGCAGAACAGCTGCCAACCACAGACATCCCCTTTTTGTTTCCAACTAAATTTCTGTTTGCAGCATTTGCACATCTGCCCACACAATTCGGGGCAGCAATTACAGGACGAGGCGAGATGAGACAGGAAATGACCACCTCGATACTGTTTCACCTTTCATTTTCACGAAGATTTGTCCATTTAGATTCAAATGCTGCAATAAAGAAAAGAAAAGCACTGCTGTTATTACCGCTCTGCTTATCCAATAGATACTGACTGGTCCCTCGCACATGTAGGTGTTATACACATATACTGTATACACCCACGAGACATTGATCAAGAGGGATACGGGAATCCATTTCACTCGTTTTAGCATTCAAGCATTTGCACTTCCAGTAAATTCAGGGACAATAATGGTCCAAACAATCACAATAAATGCCCACTTACTTTAAATCCCCAGTTTCTAACGCAGGCTTTTTGTT
>JBBMOE010000009.1:12513794-12551672 GCA_037975065.1 Chaetodon trifasciatus | reverse complement strand
CGTTGACAACTGGGATAGGCTCCAGCCCCCCCCAACCCCAAAAGGGATAGTCGGGGTATAGTGAATGAATGAATGAATGAATGAATGAATGAATAATTTCTGGATTTTTATGAAGGTTTTAGAAATAAAAGCTTAAAGAAATAAAAGCGTAAAAGGCCTGAAGGAAAGATGGTTAAGCTCAGGGTTAAGATGTAATCTGGTCATTTTGATGTTGAATAATTGCAAATTTTCAATGTTTAGATGCAGGATTTCGACCTACACTAAAGCTCTCCATTGAAACTAAGTACTAACATTCTTTCTAGGTGTGCTGACAGCTTCATGGCAGGGCGAGCTTCATACTCATTCATTGGTTGGAAAACTCACAACACTGCCTTTAAGTGAAGAATAAATTATCAAAGGTCAAAGCTTTTGCTGGGAGGAACCTCCATCACATCAATGACAGCTCTGGATGAAGGCCAGTATCAGCAAAGTCAGACATTATAAAGACTTCCACAGGCTAGCTACAGTAAAAAATGTGGGTGAGTAAAACAATTTTCTCGCCCACCATCCCCCTTAATGCAATGTGAGCAGGTCGCCCACCCTGCACAGGAACAGTTTCCATGAATGCAGCAGCAGTAGTAGTAGTAGTAGTAGTAGATTGCCGTAGCAGACAGCATGTTAAACACAGGTCAAACCAACAAGTCAGAGCGGAGGAGGTTTTTTTTCCTATCCCAGAATTCCTCCCAACCCACACACACATCCTACAGTGACAGCCATAGAGTTCAGCCGAAAGAAAAGCATGAGGGGAAGCGCAGAAGAGCCTTTGAGAGGGATGACAGAGATTTATCCTCCCCAAGGAGTTCACATACAGCAACAGAAGGAGAAAAGAAGAAAGAGGAGGAGGAGGAGGAGGAGGAGGAGGAGGAGGAGACGGGGAGTGATTTGTTTAATCTGTTAAAAAAATGTTTTGTATAAAGTAATTATGTGATGTTTTGGTGCTAATTGCTCTCAGAAATTACAGTGATATTAAAAATGGCGAACGGCTGCTGCGGTGCTTTTCTATTGTGTCTAAAACGAGACCCAAATTGTTGTTTTCACATGCTCTGCGGATGGAGAGAGAGAAATTAAAAAAAAACAAACAAACAAAGACATAAATGAGTGATGATCTCTCCCGTCTTGTCCCAGCTTTGAGAGAGCGGGACCCTCAGGAGGCACACACCAATTTTTAATTCCATTTCCCAAAAAAGACTTTCCTATTTTTACCCTGCGCCGCCATGATCCCCAGAGGGAAAGCACCCGCTCCGGGCCGTTTGGTTTTCCCGCAGATATGTCGTCCCTCAAGAAAACCCAAAATAAACATGCGGAAAACCACAAGGATAAATTTGGCTGGTTGTGCGGAAAAGCTTGAAGCCTCCGTGATTGCGCTCTCACATACTTCTTCAGAAAAAAGAAGGCAGATAGCTGAGAGGCAGCGAGTCAGAGATGAGGGGAACAAACGCAGGAATGGAGAAAGTTGGGAACAGATGGAAGTGGATGACATAAAAAGGGAAACAGGGGCTGATGGGGGGGATTTGAGGATTCCTGTCAAAAGTTTGTGACATGAGTCTACACTGTGAACACATGCTGGAAACGTAGACTTAGGACTGCAGCATAAAAATGAGCTATGCACCTTATCATGCATGCCAAACAGCCTGAAATGTGTCCTGAACATCACATTAAAACACGCTTCAAATATCTTGATATTGAAGTTAAAAACAGGGAGGAAAGGAAATTATTGTACTATACAATGAAACAAAAAGCCCACTACCAAAGCTAAAAAAATGCATCTTCACCATGGCAAAACAAGACAGGTTACCTCATGTCATTGGAAGATTTCTATCACCCGTTTCTTGAAAACAGAAGAGAAAATGGAAGCGCTCAGAGTCAACTAAAAATAGGCCCTCCTGCGGTGTATTTCTGAATTCCTGTTTATATGACCTCTGATCTGCTGTATATCTGCCTTGGCAGGAAATCAAACTCATGCTTTACCGCAATGACACACATTCCAACTGGTTAGGACAAGAGGAAGAGCACGGGCTGAATTTGTGATTGAAGATGCAGATCCAACCATAGAAACAAACAAACAAACAAGCAAAAAACTCTGGAAAATGAATTTAGATGCTGTGAGAGTTTACGGATGGAAGCACTCTGCCGAGGAAAAGAGAAAATAATGAGTGCTGCATTTGGTAAGTAAAAAAAGATGTTTACTGTATGGTATGAATCCCTCCATCTGTCAGCTCCACCCAAAACTTGAACTTCTCTTCCCTGACGAGAGAGCAGAATGTAGCTTTATGCCAGACGGCTCAGACTGAAGTCTGAGGAATGAAGTGCTATGCTTTGAAATGGATCTACTGTTTACACCAACTTAATATCAAGAACTGGTAAAAGCTGATAAGATGTTGACCCTCATGAGGAAGGTTTGGCTCCAGAGTAGGTGGGACGTACTGTCAGAATCAATGGAGTGCAAATGAGAATATTTATCTGCATTTCCAGTCGAACAATACCTCTAATCTCTAGTGTTTTTGGTGAACTTCTGGGGAACTTCTGGGGGCCCCTATGGGAGTCACTCAGCTAGAGTGGCTCAACGATGTCACCAGACAACACGGTTGTTATCTTGTAGAGACATCAACAGTGTAGAGCAGGGAGGATCAGATAAACAGTCAAACTGCTTACTCTGCTCGTCAGGGTAGAAGCTGCTCGGACTGTTTCTCAGCACTCCTGTCGCTGTTTTTATATCTGGACCAACACGAGAAGTGTATAAAAATCAACAATAAAACCTTGAAAATATTAAGCTCACATCAGAACCTACGTTTTTTTGCATAGCTAGGTCACGTCATGTCAGCTTTATATAGCTTAAGAACAATTTCTGAACAACCTCTGAATATTTTAGTTAAAGGCAGAATGACTCGAGTTTATGTGTTGGCACCTTCCCTCGGCTCAACGGCTCCTCCTGGATGTGTGCAACGATCCCGCACCTGGTCACTACAATTTCATACAGTCCGGCCCTCACGTCCTGTGCACTGTGATTGGTTGAGGGCTACACACCCACTGCCCAAAGGCTGACATGCAGAGGCGCCCCGAACATAGCAAAATAAGAAAATACAGGCAGAGGGCAGAGTCTGCAGATAAATACACAAGATTATCTTTCTATGAGTTCACGCAGTGTTTTTTAGGACAATCCTACTCATCCTGTCGTTAACGTGAATGCAGTGTTCATTTATGGTGACTTTATGTGCTTAAAATAAGTGATAGTCTGCATAAAACAAGACTAAACATGTACATGCTAGCAGTCTGATGAGGCTGTCATTTCACTTGCCATTATTGGGTCCATACAACCACTAGGGTGACTGTAGTTTGCACTATTTTTGAGCAAGCAGGCGATTAGCATTAGTTTGGCATAAAGACATGAACAGGGAGAAACAGCTAGCCAGACCATGTCCAAAGGATAAAAATGTGCATCTCTGAAGCTCATTGGTTGATACACGAAATTCAGTAACACATTACATCCTGTTTATTTAACAAAACCAAAACATAAAAAGAACAAGTTGTGATTTTATGGGGAATTACACATTTTTCTTGAATGTTGTCATTCACAATGAGGTTGCCAGTTCAACCACCTGTTGAGCTGACATGTACAACTGGACTTAGGTACACTAAGTGCTCGCAATGCCATGAATCCACCCACAAGTTATCCTGATAACTCTGGACTGACATGGGCTGACAGACGGGCAGATCAACCAACATGCCATCCCGAACCATGCCACTGGTTTCAGTAGCAGACACAAAAGCGGTCCTAGCATATTTATAGTTAGCATTCGAAGCACCACTACAACACAATGACTGAGCTTGGAATAACTTTTCATGAGTGCAGCCCTGCCCTAATCCACATCAAAAACCAGCCAATCCTGCTATGACTGATCAGCTATTAAATGCTACTAAATCACCAGCCAGCTGTCTACATGGTACTGAGTACATACTGTACAGTGGGGCCTAACATCTGCCTGCTGCGGCTGAAAATAATGCTATGAGAGCAGTGAGAGTGAATCAAAGCCGAGCGGAGCTGCACATACAGGTGCAAATTCTCTGTGGGTTCATCACTACAAGCAGCGTCTTTGGCATACTCACATTGTTTTCACAAAGCCATTTAATACGTTGTTACAATACAAATGTAAGGTGTGGCCAGATCAGAATTGGCAAAGTGAAATTTACTTGCATGCTGTGGTGAAAAGCGAGGCAGGAAAAGTTTTTTTAGTATAACGTGGAGCAAGGAGTCAGGACAGCTGGTTACTGAGCAGTCAGTACTTCCTAAATGGCTGGACGTGGGAGAGTCTCGAGCTCTGTGTGAGACAAAGGAGGCAGTATGACAGTAAACGCATCTTACCCAGCTCCTCATTGAAATGAATGTGGAGAGCGTTTTTATGTGACCGTACCTTTACAATGAAAATCCAATCACTGCATTAATGTTACGATCCTGCAGGTTTATTGTGTGACCAGCAGAACTGAACAGAAAGATGGTGCTCATTCAAGTCCGGTTTTGCTTCCGTGGCGCGGCCTCCTGCACATGAATGTGAGAGTTTTTCCCACTGGCCCCGCCCATACATTTCTCCTCATCCAATTGGCTTTATGCTGGGACGACATCACTCGGTAAATATAAATCTTCCATAGATTAAAAAGAGTCTTAATTAACCTGTGTGTGACCTGTTAACACTTTTTTGTTTTTCCTATTCTCAATATTCAACTTCCTGGACAAATCAAGCTTTATTGTTTTAAATACAACAATACCTGCCCGTGCACACAGCAGCATTTTAATCTCTGTGACTGGATGTTGCAAAGCACCTTGGGAACTGTTCATTTCTCAAATTCTGAAGTTTTTTGTCAACACAGTTATCCCTTCAACTTTTTCATTCGAGAAACAGACGCCTTCTACGCAGAGTTATGTAACATTATGGGGAAAATGAATTGGAACTTTACTTCAGGAACCAGGAGGGCCTCAAATACCTCCTCCTTCTCCCGGTGGGTCTTCACCATCAGTCTCTATTAGTGCACTTTAGACACCTGTCATGACATGATCTCCATCTCTCCTTTATAGCTTGAGAGTGAACGGACCTGTCGTTCATCATTCCCACACTAATGCCTCCACCTGATGCTGCTGTGTGTCTCTTACCCCTGCTGTAATTCAGTTCTGACTTCGTTTGTTTGGCCTATTCCTTAAGTGTCAGATTTATTTAAACCTCTTTTTGCTTTCATTGTTATTTGAGGAGGAGGAGGAGGAAAAGAAGGAGGAGGAGGAGGCACAGAGGAGGAGTATATGGGGTTTGGTTGCGGTCCCTTGTGGTAATATTTAATAACAAACATTAAAAATACCACAGAAATCCTTCACCACATTCCCACGCTCCGACTCACCAGAACACACACACACACACGTTCACATAAGCATGCAACCGCACACACATACGTACCCTGTATACATACCGATGAGACCGTCTATCTGTCTCACTTGCACGGATTCTGCACACACAAACACAAAGATGCACTGATTCACATTGACGTGCAAAAATAAAAAACACTTGTAGGGTCACGCAAGCATTCACAGACACAGAGAGGCACACCCACTCACACACCCACACCCACATACTCACATACACACTTTGCATGTGTACACATGTTTTTGAACAAATCAGGAAATATATATATAATATAAATGTGTGAGTGTGTGTGTGTGTGTGTGTGTGTGTGTGTGTGTGACATTTATAGTGAAAAGCTGCACAATAGAAACGCTCAGTGAAACTGTCAAACAAAGCTACACAAACAGCCAAAACATAAACCATTCAACACACTGGCTAATGTCGGAATGCATGTACCCATAAACACACATAAACACACAGAGGACAGGAACAGGGACGGAGGAGTGGTGACAGAGGGCTGCCCCAGAGAAAGAAACCGGCAATCCACTTTTTTTTTTAAATGATGTCCTTCAAGAGGAAAGGTGTGTGTGTGTGTGTGTGTGTGTGTGTGTGTGTGTGTGTGTGTGTGTGTGTGAGCGTTTTGGGTTGAGCACTCCGTTCCCTCACTCCTCTTGGTTTTCAAGATCATAACCCAATCGATGATTATCACCTATTAAAGTACTATTTACTGTTATTATTACACTAGAGGGAGAGAGAGAGAGAGGGAAACAGAGAGAGAGAGAGTGTGTGTTTGTGTGTGTGTGTGCGTGTGTGCGTGTGTGCGTGTGTGTGTGTGTGTGTTCATCATGTCGCCAGTGGCTTTCTGACCTCGTCTCGAGGTTTGGTGATCCCTGCCAGAGATTCCTTTCCATCCCTCCCTCCCCTCCATGTTTCACATGTGCGTCAGCAATGTTACCGCAACCTCTCTCGTCCTCCCTCTCTGTAACCCCATGATCCTCCTGTTTTAAACACCCCACCCTCCTGTTTTCACCCGACACCTCCTCCGTCTCTCTGTCTCTCTTTTCCTCCACGGCCTTCCTTTTCTTTTTTTGTCCTCCCTGTCCTCTTCCTCAGCTCTGCTTTTCTCCTTGGTCATCTTCACCCCTCTCTTCTCTCTTCCTTTTCGACCTTTTCTTTCCTTATTTCATTTTCTTCCACTACTTCTGTTCTAGTAGAATCCCTTATTCCCTTCTTCAGTTCCAAAAGTCAGCTGGGTCAAAATCCAGTCTGTAGACCACCTCCTAACTTTCAGTTTCATATTTATAATAATTATCTGAAGCTCTCATTCAGAATAAGGAGAGGAGTTCAGAAATGGAGCATTTCTCTCTTTAGGTTTTACTTTACTGTTTGCTTCATTCTCACCTCCGGATACAGCAGACAGTGCTTTTCTTGGTGCTGAGCTCCAAGCAAAAGACAGAAAAAATGAGCGACTTGAACTCAGTGGAGTATTCAGTGGATAAAGAGAGGAGTCGGAGGAGACTAAAAACTGAGCTAAAAACTAGTAAACTTCCATTTGCCAGATGACCACAAACGCGACTCTGAAAAGCTGTCGTTGCTTCATGGCTGCAGGATCCACGAACATGCTGACTCTAGTCCACTCCATAAGGCGATGATATGTCAGCGTTGTGTTTAATGATTGTTCCACTGCCTCCAAGTGGAAAAATTAAAAAAAAAAAGTAATGCAGCTGTAAGGTGACACTTTAAGGGGAAACAAGAGGCAAATAAAGCGGTCAAAAAGTTATAAAAGAGATGCTGCATGTTGTTTTATTTCACCCCGCCTGCAAAGGCATGCACACTCTTTTACTAGCTTCCTTTAAAGAGCAAACACACCACAGCTCACCAGCCTGAGAGGCTGAGGCCTCCAGAGACCTTTGCATACTGGATATCTACTGTATGAATCTTGAATTAAACACAGTGTGCAGAACCTAGAAGCTTGCTTTTGGATTCACTGGCTGCCCTCTTACTTGAAATTAAGACAATTTATTGGAAATAGAAGTTCAGGAAATTTGGATTCGTAGCGACACCGTTTTTTTTTTTTTTTTTTTTTTTTTTTTTTTTTTTACTGCTGTAGAAAGAGATGGACGTTTATACTGTGAAAATCAAAATCCAGTGGCACCTGTTTGAAATCACACCAGCGAAGCAACGTGAGGAACGAGGGCAAGCAAGAGTCCTGAGTGGAGCTCTGCATGTGTGCAAAGCAAGGCGGTCACTGTATGTTACACTGTGTTACATTTATTGTGCAAAGATGGAAGGCGATGTGCGTACGAGCCTGATTAACTGTGAGAAACAGGAGACGCAAATATAAATGTAATACTGAAGACTCAACTCCTCCATTTGTCTGCCGCCACAGCTGTGGATGTCGGACACTTGGCTGGAGAAACAAGAATCTTATTCTGTAAAACACTCCTCCTCTGCTGGGAAAAGCTGCACAGCACTGGGAAATGGTGATGTGAAAATGAGACAAGAAGAAATACTGGAGGTGACTCCCTTCTGGGGTTGGACAAGTCCACATAATTCTACTGAGGCAAGAAATACAAATGAGTATTAATCCGCTGCTGAAAATAGTTCCCAACAAATTTACTCTGGTTTGAGTGATGTTGGCTAAAAACTACAGTGGCCAGCTGTTGAGCCTTTTTGAAACTCTACATTTGGGACTTTTTTTTTTTTTTTTTTTTAAGATTTATGTCTTTATTATGATCTAATGGGCTTGAGGATGAATGCCATAGACAGAGTAGCAAAGTCAGAACAAAGTCAGAGACAGACTAACACGTTGGTTTTGGTCTCTGTGGGATTTGCAATAGGAAAACAATAAGAACAATATAGAATAACTCCAGCCTCGTCCTTTCACTATTATCGTGAGTAATATTTTGGAGTTCAGTGGCCAGTTTTAGTGTCTCATTAGGGTTGCAGAGCATTTCAATGCAGACAAAAACAGAGACTCTGGAGGAAATACTGCGGTTTGGTAAGAAGATGGTAAAATTCAAAGATCCAGAATCCACAATAATATATTACCAAAAACATTGGATGTGGCATGCAAAAATCAACACACTCCCCTCGGCTGCACAAAGGGAAAACAGCTCATACAGTTGAAGCTATTTGAAGAAAACAAAAGTCTCATTTCTCACGTCTTTTAAAACGAATTTCCACTTTAGCAGAGCGATCATCAAGTCCTGATTTGTTGCACTGTGAGGACATACTGTAACATCATTGTCAGAGCTGTTTCCTGACACCCCTGCGTGCAGTAATTATGCAGGAATGTAACAAGAAACACTTCAGACGCCTGGCTTCCCTGTCTCATCCATAACTGTAACTCTCTTTATATGAGCCGTGAAAGCCAGTGAGATAATAGTCAATCAACACACTGCAGCGAGAGCCATTAGCATCTGGTTGGTGGTCAGAGGAGAACTTAATATGGGAGAAGCAGTTATTATGAAAACCACAATGAGTGCAATACAGCTGAAGTGTTGATGGCTGCTTTGCTAGTTTATTTCAAGCCTGAGAAGTCAGTCATCCAACCGTGAGGAGCTCTGTCATTAACAAAAACAAAGTACTCACTAAATTGAGAGTAGTCAAAACATTTTTTTAATTTTTGCCACGAGAGTGGTCAAATTTAAAGCTACTCAATCAGTAAGTACAAACATATTAGCTTTCTTAAACCTCCATTAACTAATCAACGATGTTCTCTGATTAAAACTGTACTTCTCCTCCTCATGTGAGGCATCTCCTGCTGGGTTACATGGAGGAAATTGTCCTAATGCTGTTCAGATGATTCTCGTCACAGAAAGACCAAGCACTCTGTCACCCTCCTGCTGACCAGCCCTGGGTCATGTAATGGGCTGCAAATAACTCTGTTTCATCCCACTCAAAGGGCCGGCCGGGAGTGGTTTGTCCTCACATGTGAAAGTTAGGAAAGTGTCACATTTGTCTGCAAAGAGAGATCGAAAACGATAATTCCACTTTCACATGTTGAAGCTTTCCAGCTCTTGTTGAATTATTCTATGTTAATTCCCATCGATCTTGTACATCTTCTCTTTCCTTTCATCATGCGACAGCTTGCGGTATTATCATTAGAAGGAGGGAAAAGAAAACCAACAAACCGTCAAGCAGAAAGTGAATGCAACATCCATTACAAACATGGAATGTCACTTTGTTAAGACTCTAACAAAAGTGATCAATACAGCACAGCTTGCTGTGCAAAAAGCTTTTTAAAATCAGAGAAATTTAACCTGGTTAGTTTTTCTCACTCAGTTTCTTTCCTCTCACGGCCAGAGTATTTCACAAGAAAAAATGCTAAAATTTGAGAAAAAACAGACAATATCCACCACTTTCTGCCACTATGTGTATGGCGTATGTGTATTATTGAGCAGCTTTGCTATCATTATATTTATACTTACATCCACATCCAGTTTAAAGCAGGAATACATGACAAAGAAAGAATCAACTCAAAATGTTCTCTCTCAAGAGGCCATGAAATAGGAAAATAGGAGCAGTGTGTCCTTTTCTCATGTGTTCTATGCTCAGTCACTGACCTATTCTACGTCTCGATCAGCTGTTCATGACTGCAACAGCCTCTTAGCGACCTCTACTGACCACACCCATCTACATGCACCACCTTCAAAAACTGAGCACACTTCACTGAGAGTATAAAAGTACAGTCACTACATTTATGATTAAAAACAAATGGAAGTCCTGAGGGTCAGAAATGAATACTGTTGGCAATAGCCTGAACTGAAGATGCATTTATGCACTGCATTTATGATTCGTGAAAAAATCTTTTTAACTTTCGGCTTTTTACACATTTTAATAATTTTAGAAAAATACAATGCAGTTGAGAGGAATTTCACTGGGTGCTCACAGCATAGAAAGACTCTGCTGACATTTAAATATTTGAACAATGTGTCTGTCCTGGAAAAAATGGCCCAATTATTCTGAGTAACTGTGAGCAGGTTTTTATTGGAACTGCTCTCTACTAAAGAAATGGTCCAATAAATGGTTTACAGCATGTTCTGTGGATTATTATGTGGAATGGGGACATTCTTTCTGTTCAGAGGTTTTGCTGTTTTACAACCTCGATTCCAAAAAAGCTGTGACGCAGAGTAAAACATTAATAAAAACGGAATGCAATCATTTGCAAACAAACTGTACAAAGTGTTCCTGAACCCATGCAGTAACATCCTTCATACACTCATGTGTTCACAAAGTGGTGAACCTCTCTCCATCCTCGCTTGTCAACACTGAGTCTTTCCAGGATGTCCATTTCATACCCAATCATGATACTATCACCTGTTACCAATGAACCTGTTTACCTGTGGAATGTTCCAAACAGGTGTTTTTGGAGCATTCCACATCTTTCCCAGTCTTTCGTTGCTCCTGTCCCAACATGTTTAAAACATGTTGCTGCATCAAATTCAGAATAAGCTGATGAGGTAGCATTAAGTATATTGTGTTTTTACAGTTTTCAGTTGAGTGGATGTCAGAAAGGATCAGCAGACTCTGTTTTGTTTTGCAGCTTTTATGGAATCTGGGTTGTAAATGTATTCTTTCAATGCTGCTGAGGGAAGAGTTTGCACAAAATTTTGGCACCTGTTCCAAACTGCATACTTTTTCTTTTCACATCAAATTTTGCACCATGGACTGATGGTGTATGAGCAAGAGGGTCAATAATTAGGGCAATATTATGATGAAGCAACGTCTCCCAATAGCATGCACACTACATGCAACAGTTCTTTGTAAGGGCAGCTACAGTACGTACAATACAGCAGAGAGATGAAATGTGTTTTCATAATGTGGATGAACTAATCCATAAAAAACACAACAAACCTTAAAATGAGTGAGAAACAGGAACACAAAGGATGTTTTGCATTATTATGTACAGCTGTTTTATTCGTGATTTCCCCAAGACATTATCAGTTTTTTACTACATACAATGCATGTAATCAAAGTACAATGGATCAACTTCAAAGACAGGAAGAGCAAAAAGAAGAGGGCAACACAAAAAAACAGGCGGTGATTTTGACCACAAATAGAGACATTGGTTAAGGTACTGTATGTATGAATGTATGTGTGTAAAACACATCTTTTTTATATACTGTATAGGGCTGTTGATGGTGCCATCAACAGCGATGTCATGGCAGCTGTATATGCTGAAAAGACGTTTCTGCTAGAAGCAGCGAGGTCTGGTGATTTTAACTGCATGGCGGTGTGCATGTATGAAGGTAAAGGTACTTATCTTGGGACTCTGTTGAGATCAACTACAATTTTATGTTAATATTTTTTCTTCTTTTGTCTAATGATGAGATAATTCATGCTATGAAATGTCTGCTGGATATTCTCAAGAAACAAGCTTAAAGTAAGTCAAATCAAACAAAATCAAGAAGTTTCTTTCGACTGCGTTGCATCAGCGCAACACATGAGTATTTCACTCATGGAAATCATTTCTTTGAACCTGATAGGCTTTAGCAACTGTCACTGAAAAATCAGCTGAGGGAATAAGTACTGAATGAAACAAAGAACAACCAGCAGAAAAACACTGACGTAGCACATTCCAGTCAGGACGTGCACCTCCCATGAGCAAGCTAGCGTTGACTCAAAATCAACTCAACAACGGCAGAAACTAACAAACGTGTGGATATGAAGAGAGGGAAAAACAGCCGCTGAAACTAGATGAAACTGTCTTAACATTAGTAATACAAAGACAGATCGTCCTGTATTCTGGTTTAAAACCCCTGATATTGTCCCAAAATAAGGCTGTGGGTTCTAGGCACACCAAGGTACAACTGAGCTGAGCAACATGTGCATTTGTTTTTTTTTCTTTTAAGACATGAAACTTTCTGTATGTACTGGATGAGTTAATATTCAATTTATTTCTAACCACCTGGCTAGCCCAGGTCTTACTCTAAAGATTAGAGTTTGTTTTTGTTTTTTTTTTTAAAAAAAAAAAAAAAAAGAAAGAGGAAAAAACAAAGATGACAACAACAAATCATTTTTAGACGTCACACGTTTTGCAGAGCATTTAGAGACAAAAACACAAGTGCATCATTGGCAAAAACTGCTGGTGAGGGAGAAAGAGTGCACACAAGTGTGCATTGTGTGTATGTGTCTGTGTATGTGTGATGCGTTCAGTGTCTGTCATTTTCAGTCAGTCAGTATGAGTGTATGTTCGCCTGTGAGCGCTGTCGTTTAAGTGCATGTGTGTATGAGCAAGCGCATATTTAAAGAGGTAGCAGAGAAATGCAATCAGAGCAACAATCTGTCTTGAGTGACAACCATCCATCTGTTATGACAGAAGAAAAGCCCACTTTCTATCTACCTGCTCTCCTCAGGTCCAAACACGATGACTGTGACTATACTTCAGTCTGAGCCACAGACCTTGACTGATGCCGCTCCGAAATGAGATCGACTCAAACACCTGTTGAACAACAGCGTCAATCTCTTCAGTCTGTTGATTTCATTTCACTATTCAGGATACATTGACGTGTAAACATTTAATCAACAAATAAGCTTCCTAATATCTGTTTCAATGGCTTTTTCTGTCAGACAAATTGGGTGCCACTCTTTCCAAGTGAAACTCAATCTCTACTTCCAAAACACCATGAAACAGATAACATGCTGATGCAATAAAACAGCTGCATCACTAAATATCAAATACTTGAACTGAATAAAACCAATCTGTGGATTTCTGCCAAAAAGCTTTCCATCAACAGCTGGTAGTAATAAATGAAACTTAGAAGAGCGTTAACTTCCGCATGCTGTGAGCTGAAACGTGATTCATGAGTCGATATAATACAAGAGTGATCACTAAAGGCTTGGTGTGTCATTCACAGCATATCTTTTGAAGGCCTGGTTTCCTGAAAGCGGAGTGAAAGCAGCAAAGTAACGAAGGACCAGAGTTGGGTTAAGTTAGAAGAAGGCAGAGTGCTGCGGTTGGGCTGGAGCGGGTGTGTGAGATTTGGCTGGCTGGTGAGTAGAAAAAAAGAAAAAGAAAACACACCATTTGTACCTAAAATGTCTGAAACGGGATCCCAATGTTACAAACCCTTATCAGATGTTTGAGGAAAGCTACGGCTAGAGACGACACACAGGAAACCTGAAATGCCAAAATGAAGCTTACTGAGGGACACCAGTGTGTTGGGCGTGAAGTTCAGGCCACTACTTCCTACATGTCAGGACAGAGCGGTAACCACCACTCCCCTTAGCTGAGTCAGTGTGAATCAATCCTGAACAGCTGTGTGACTCTGAAGCCTTCACAAAAGCCTTCTTGGCTGTGAATCCAGCACTATGAAGTCTATTTGAAGAAAAAAAATGCCAAGAGAACAACTGGTACCGCTGTGGAGTCCCATCAGACAAACACAACAGATACATTTTCTGGCCCTATCAGGTGGCTTTTTACGACACCGACACCTGCTAGTTTTGTAGCATTTAAGTATTTTGATGGCGTAGCTGATCTCCATGAGGAGCGGCTGCATCCTGTTGGGCAGACTCAAACTCCTCTTGGCACACCGTTTGCCTCTGGTGTGTACACTGATGAGCAGACACACATCACTTCCATGGTTTTATGCTACATTCACATAGCAGGCTTTCACACTCCATTTTAATTTGCTGATTATATCTGACATTTATGGATCATCTCTTTTCTCCTGCTTAAAAAACTCATTTATTGTGTGTGCTATGATTGCAATTTTGCATTTTGTTTTGTCTGGTATTGACTGGAGCTACTTATTTGCTTTCTCGCTGAGGATTAGCTTAGAAAAAAATGGTACCACTCTCATATCTATGCTAAATATAAAGCTACAGCCGGGAGGCGCTTTTATTAACAGAGGGCGAAGGTAAAACACCTGCCTACAGGTTCCTCTGAAGCTCACTAATGAACACATCATATCTCGTTTGTTTAATCAGACTAAAACAGAGGTGTTTTGTAAAAGGTTTTCTTTTTTTTCTTTTTTTTTTTAACCTTTGGACAGAGCCAGGCCTCACCTGCCTCCACTCTTTATGCTATGCTAAGCTAACCAGTTTCAGGATGCATCTTCCAGTTTTAACAGTGTCACAAAATCACCCTAAACATCAATCAAGTCAGCTTTCTGGCTTTCTCTCTGTTGTGTCCAGTTGTCCTGAATGCTAAAGCTAACCTACCCAAGATACTGTTGCACCTAAATTATAAAGCAACATTGACTTGTGTCTTTGCTCCACAGATCCAAACTGTCCTGAGGGGTGTACTACGAAGTAAGATTAATAGGTTAGCGATGGAAAGTGGCTCGTACAGATAGTCAGCTGAGGGAACACGTTAAACTCCCTGATCCGTCCGTTGGTAATTTCACTGAACGAAAGCGTGTAATTACAGCAGAGCAAACTGCTTTACATTGTGGCTTTTTGCCACTGGAACCTACACACATTCAGCTGGTGATGCAGGAAATCATTTTTTTCTCTGTCTGCTTCAGGAAATATTAACTCTTTGAGTTTCACACAGCAGATCATCCAAACAGTCAAAGACAGAAGGCACAGGCACTACAGACCAACTTAGATGATTTTTTTGATGTTTGGTCCTGATTTGCTGCCTGGTCTCATCTAAAGCATCAATCAGAACATTGATTAGTCTATTGGTATTTATCACAGATGATATTCAATCAATACACGAGTGGATCCTCGTATCCTTCATTATGGGACAGTGTCAGACCTGAACGCAGTTCCTGAGCAGAATGTTTAAATAAGCTGCATCAAGCTTGATGAAGAGCTCTACAATGTGCAGTCGTCATGTTAGAAATGAACCTGTGGCACTGAGCGTGCACTGATGGTCAAGTACATACTGTTTATGAACTTGACATGATGGAATTTCCTGCCTGTTTCTTGCCTTATTTGCAGCAACAGTGTTGTTTTTTGCTGTAATCATTCTTTATATTCGTCATATCTCTCCATTATAACTACCTGTTTCTCTTGACTGCAGCAGACGTTGGCTGAAACGACACACCAAACATCCTCTTTTTTGGGGCGAAAAGCCGTGTAAACAAATAAAGTTGATGACCACTGTTACAATAATCGTTAACTTTGAATGATTTTTTTTTTCCAGGTTTGCTGATGCAAAGAAAGCCTGGCTATGTCAAAGTGGTTTCATAGTACAACCCTCAGATGGAAATTGAACAAATTAGTCTTTAGCTTTTCGCTGCTCAAAATAATTCTAAACCATCAGATCTGTGTCACTTGTGACTTGGGGGCTTTCAGCTGCTATGTGAACGCAGTTTTACTTCCATGCAATGCTTTTGTTTTTTCCCCTACACATTTACGCACACAATGATGACATGGTGCTAAAGAGGCCTCTGATTTACTGACTAAGATTTGAGGTAAAAAAAATCATCCAGCATTTGAAAAGAGAAATGAGATAAAAGGGAATATACTGTACACAAAAAACCCTTCTAAATTAGTGTTAAAATAAGAATGGATGCTTTATCATGAACACAATCATGCTGCGACAAACACAGACAGACAGACAGACAGACAGACAGACAGACAGACAGACAGACAGACAGACAGACAGACAGACAGACAGACAGACAGACAGGCACGCACGCACGCACGCACGCACGCATGCACGCACACACACACACACACACCGTATGTGCAGAGGGGAGAGGTAGTATGTTTGGTTACACGCAGCGCCAAAGCTTAGCGGCACGTCATCTGTTTGTAGAGACAACAAAGACAGAAAAGACAGAATGAGGCAGAGATGAGGATCAAGTGAGTAAAGCAGAAAAACAGAGTAGACAGTTAACATTTCGAAACATTGGGATCCACTCATATACTGACTGGTCTACTGGCAAGAAGATTCTACCGGACAACCTTCTTCTTTATACAACTGGCAACTAGTTTACTGTAAGTCTGACGTAAAAACACTGCAAAGGTTGCTGAGGAGAGAGTTGTCTGTGAGTGTTTGTGTGAGTTTATGTTTGGTTCCCTTAAAGGCTATTGTGAATAGTCATCCTGTAAATCATTGAGGTATCTGTTAAATGTTTCCAGCTGAGTGAGGTTTCTGTAAGTAAGGCTACTGAGGTGGAGCTGCTGACCTGGGTTGAGAGGGTGACGGGTTGAGAGGGGAGAGACTGCGGTCTAGTTTGGGTTCATTTGAGCGCTAATGGCGTCTCACAATCAGCTGCAATGCTCAAGTTAACCATTTGCATACAGCTCGTGAGCCAGGATCTGTCTTGCAGGTGAAATGTTCTCATGGATGACTCATAATGTAACCATTAACAATGGCAATCAAATCATCCACACAGGGACATCAGCGTCATGTCTAACAGCAGCACGGCTAAGTTGAATTAAATAACGGGTGTTTCACTCTCAGAACCCGTAAAACTGAGCAGACTCTCGCCCCGTCACCCTGTCCTGCATTCCTTTTGAAACAGATGATGTAGTTGTTGATGCTGAATGTAAAAAGTCCACTTTTCTCAAACAAACCATCATTTAAAAATTGGAATTTCAAGATCTGCTATGTGATACACAGAGTAGTGAGAAAGGTTATGTCACGCTTTGGGTTTAGGAGGCGACATTTCATCAGTCACTGCCTGTGCAGCAGGTCACTACATCTGCCTGCGGCAATTCTCATTTCCACAATACTTTTATCTCCTACGATCGTTTATACAGATTCTACACAGTCTTCAGGAGGTCCAATCCAAACATTTTCAGGGTCAAACAGGACAAAGGAGCCATTTCTGCATTGTCTTTTTCACAGTAAAGTGACACGTCCAATTCCACAGCAGCCGTTCCACTAAATCTGTGATTCCCATCAGCCCTTGGTGCACCACAGTTGTCCGAAAGCAGAGCCTGACTGGCTGCTGGGTTAAAGCTATGCTGTAATTGGCTATTGCAGAAGAAGAGGCGGTTAGATGGTTGGGTGATGAATGAAGAGGCACACCCATGCTGATGCTGTGACTGTTGGCCATTGGCTAAATCCTGTGTCAGTCAGTTGAGGCAGTGTTAGTTCATGATCACTTGATTGTGTTGGACACCGTGCTTCCGGAAAAGCAGATGTAGCTTCTTCTTTTTTCTTTCTTTTTTTTTCTTAAACAGAGCTGGGGACTGCCTTTCCATTGACAATGAAAGGATTTCGCTCCATTATGTTCCCTCCCCTCAGTTTACAGCCCCAGGTGTGACAAGGCTGCACTGGAGTCTTTTTTATTTATTCCTATTTGTATAAATAGGAAGGAGAATGAGTGCCAGTGTCCCTTCCCCTGTCCACACAAGACAGTGAAGCCACATCATTGGTTAAAAAGGGCTATTCCATATTCACTCACTTAAAATCAAGTGAGTGGATATGGAATAGCAACAAGAGAACTGGGGTTTGTTCATTTGCACTTGGAAAAGGCTCCAGGAGTCCACCACGCTCATCTCTGCTTCATTAAAATGACGTTCCAGCGCAGCAAGCCAAGCGCTAGCTAGATAGGAAACTCTGACACGCATTAAAACTGACAATCTTGAAAAGAACAAAAGAAAAAAAATAAAAGATTTTCATCAAAATGAAAATATTATGGATATACTATATAATTGTCAAAAGCTTATCGATAGACTTTAGGAGAGAGAAAGAAAAGATGTACATCCATAAGTTGGAATGGTCAGAGAGGACACTTCCTGGTGATACTGAGTTACTGGGTGCCTTTAAGGGGCTGGCAGAGATTTATGGATGCTCACACTGATGTTTATAGATGGTGCATTCTCAACAGAAGCACCCCTGGGAATGTTCAGTCACATGAAGCCTTTACAATTATAGCACATGAAATCTGTGAGTCTCATCATTATGTAAGAGCATCATCCAAAACAGGGTTGGACCAACGCTGGCCCTTTAATAGAGACTTCATCGGCCATATAATTGGTTTCCTGATATTCTGTCAGGTATGTTTCTCAGTGACACACCTAAAATCAGTATTTTGTTGTTTAAAAAATATTTGAATGTACTGTATGTTGGCTGCCAAAATTTGCAAACATACCAGCTTTCAAAAAAGCCACACTGGTCCAACCCAGATATGACAGCCTTCTTCAGTGCAACCTGAAACAACTCAGTAACTTGACCAGGAGTGCCACCTCTGTCCATTCTAGTTGAATACAACGTAAGAGTCCATCTCCTAATTGCATATAGTGCTGTATCTCCAGAGCATCTTGCCATCAACAATTGAATTCTCTTAGTATTTTGCCTACATTAATGTCTTAACTATGTACAGACTTAGCAAGTGGTATTTACAAAGTTTGTCCACAAGGGGGTGATCCAGGCCTGCATGAGGGGTGAGCATGCACTGTGTCGACAGAAAGTTGACATGATATGTAGTGATGTTGAAAAGTAACATCCTAAACCTCGCTTATGTGGCTGGTGTTGAAATGATATAAATGTGACAAAAAGGTATGAGGCTTGATTTTATATGTAATATAAAAAAGTTATTTCTCATGTTTCCTAAGTCTGCCCCGCTTTGAAGAGCATCTGAATGATTTCATTCCAAAAACACTGTAGGCTATACATTGTTTAACTACTGTACATTGCCACCATCTGTAGAATATTCACTTTGCCCTGAAAAAAACAAACCAAACTAAACTTAAGGCTGATATTAAACACTCAATGTTTGAACACAGATGGCTCTGTATTTTAAAACATAGCCATTTAATGGGTATGTCAACTTTAGCAATGATCTCTAATAAATTGTACAATCATGCAAAGCATTTCAAAAGAGGAGTTTGGATTAAACAAATAAGCTTCGGAATGAAAATCTTGTAGTATTTGAAAAAGTTTCACTTTTAGCTTACTTATACTGTTATTTAGTACGATTAGAAATCACAGTGATGCCTAGAGCTTCAAAACAATCTCTGTCTTATGATTGTAAGCTTACGCCACACACACCATAAACACCGAGTACATAATATCAGACAAACTTTTCCCTGAGGCAACAGCCAGCAGTTGGTTTCTATCCAACTATCTAGCTCTAACTGTCTTAGCAGCAATCTAACCAGCCGAACATATATTTTTGGATAATCACTATCCACGAAACATGACATTGTGTTTGCGTATGTCAGTCTACAAACTTCACAGGTCCAAAAACGACAAAATCCAACAGAGAAGTGCTTCCCTGCACTAAACCCCCATGTCAGAGCCTGTACACACACCCCCTTGTGGTCCATCAATATTCTCATATTCTGTACACACATCACAAAAATAGTCCCCACACACGTCTCAGTGATTTCTTATGTGTGTACATTTGTCTTTTGAAAGATGACACATATACACACACAACTGAGGAGGGGCCTTCAAATCCTCTACATTATACAACACTCAGAACTATTTGCTTCCATGGAAGCAACCATGTTTCACTCTCTTAAGTGTATATATGTATATATACATATACATATATATATATATATATACATATATCAGCTTATATGTATCATTTATATTTATATTCATATATCATTATACATACATTCTTGTTTTGTGAAATTCCCTTTTGTCTTGTGAACAGGGAATTCCAACCGTAGCATCTCCCTCCATCTATCCAACCTCCTTTACTCATTTCCCTAAATCACCCCTTTCTTCCCACCATTCCCACACTGAAACATTCCTCCTTTAACTTCCTCTCTTCACTTCAGCTGACCATCTGCCCACCTCTGTTTGCAAATACACAGATACACTGGGCTAAGCAGGAAAACACACCTGCTAGACTCCATCTAACCAAGTATTTCTCAACTAGTAAACTAAGTATTTCCATCACATTATATTAAGCTTGCCCATGGCATGTTTAACATATTTAGATATCTTTGCTGTCAACGAACTGTAAATCTACAATAGTTTATAGCTATCTAACACTAGTGTAGTAACATTGCTAGTAATTTATCTGTACCTCACAAGTGCCAGCATGGTTAATAAAACATATATCTGTGCATCTATTCCTGTCTGTCATCGCGATGACGTGTACATGGACAATGTTATGATGATGATGGCAAAAATGGACGTGAGTGTCACATCCATTAAGCTGTCTCCATCATAAAAAAATGGCAGGCATCTAGCAGTGATGTCTGGGGGAAAGGTGGTGATGAGAAAAGGCGATTTTTGGATCAAGGCTGTTCCAGATGTCTACGACGACATTTAATGCGGTACTGTGTTTGAGAATCCAGGGGTCATAATGTAATCTGACTTTCCGAGTGCTGCAGAAAACCACAGCATATTGGTGTCTTAAATCCATAAATCCAGAGGTCCAGGCATCGGAGTCTTCCTGCTTGAGGTTTGGAGGAGAAGGAGGAGTAGGAGGATGGGCAGATGATGAAGAGGTGAAGGTTGCCATCTACCTATGTGATTATCCATCTTTCTCCCACGTGTCCAGGTATGTCGGGGCTGGGGTTTTCTTGGGGAAAGGTGGTAAGGGTTGGTTAATCATCCTATGTGTGATGAGTATGTACGAGTGTGCGAGCGTGTCCTCCTTTCACTGCTATGACACTTCGCTGCCAAACACCTCCAGCACCAGCGGGGTGAGTTGCATGCTGTGCTCAGGCTGGAAAGAGAGTGAGCGGTACTGCTTGGAGTGCTCTTCGTTCAGGCTGCGCAGGTCAGCTAGCTTCTGGATCATCTTGGCGTAGAGGAGGCGTCCACCTGGGTGGTTGACCCGGATGTAGGCCTGCAGTGTCTCTGAAAGATGGTCCTGGAGCTGCTCGATCCGGCTGTGGTCTTGGACACCAGGACGATCTGCCATCAGGGAAAAGAGAGGGTGCAGTGCAGGGAGAGTGCGTGTGCCCATTAGGAAGGAGGTCACAGAGAAAAGGAGGTGGAGAAGCATGAGTCAGGGAGGGGCACAGGGAGGAAGCAGGTGGGGCGGTGGTTGAATAGAAAGAGAGAGAGAACATCAGTCTAAAAAAAGATAAACTTTACTGACTTCACAGTGTACTGATCACACTGCATGTGTGCATGTATCATATGGAATGGCCACAGTTGGCAGTATTTAAACTTCTACATTTCCAGCACAAAAAATAAATACATCGCAACTACTTTCAACTTTCAACTGTAAATTGGTTGTTATCATGTTCACAGCATGTTCCTAATTCTAGGTTTTTTACTCTGCCTTAATCTTCTGAACCTATATGTTCTGCTTGGTTTTTACTCCCTTTATTATTGTCATTCCATCTCTGTCATAACAGACACAGATGCAATATGCTAAAGGTTAGACTACTCACAGATTACTAACTGGATTTCGACTAATTTAAGAAGCTGTGTAAAACATGAGTAAAACAGAATGTGTTAATTTGTTCATCCTTTTTGACTCAAATGAAAACATTCCACAGGGACAAAGTTTTCCTGCCACTGTGGGCTCTTATACACACTTAGAAAGAGAGGGGTGCGAAGGATATTCAGTTGGTTTCAATCTGCAGTCTCACTGCTAGATGCCACTTAATCTTACACACTGGTCTTCTAAGATTTTTTGCCTGTATTTGTTCATATTTTAGCAAATCTGCAACAGGGACTGTCATGCTACACTAGCTTCTTCCAGTTCCAGTTCCAGTTAGCACTGAAGCTATGGATGTACGGAGAACAATCAATTCATTATATTCTTTACTGAAGGATTTGTCTCAACATGATCGTGGTAGCCAGTCACAGGGAGCTTCAGAGAGACAGAGTCTGTAAGACATTGGCTCAAAGGGTTAAAGGCAGTGTTTTTCCAAAGGGTCTGGCTTCATTTCATTTTTTTTAAAACGGGTTGGTACTCAAACAACAGTGAAATAACCTTCATGAGGCCTGAGGTAGAAGGCTACAAACTGAAATTTGAATGTCACATTTGTCTCACTGACTCACAATAGTGTTAGAGTGGTAAACAAACAACCTTTGAAATGTTTGCAATACTGAATGAGTCTGCATCACCTACTGAAGTCGCCTTGCTGCTCGATGACCTCTTTCAGTTATTATGTTCATTCTCTGTTTTCAACTTGTCACTGAAAGCTGATGATGTGTTTTGAGTTTATACTTTAATCTGTTGAACAGAACGTGCTGTTTTCCAGGAAAAGCTTTTTTTTCATGTGTTACTGGCAGCAACCAAAGCACACTACTGCATGGGTGAATTGCGGTCAGTGAGCAACACAAATCCTGTGCTGAACTGTTTCTACTTTCCTGACATGGTGTTGTTAGTCAATCTGCTAACAATCTCGTTCTTAAAAAAAATGCCTCAGCAGGAAATATACCTACACCACGAACACACAAACACAGGCAGTACCTGGGGAGAGCAGGCAGATGGCCATGAGCAGCACATGTTCCTCCTCGTGCAGGTTGAGTTTCTTTAGGCCAACCTGGAACTTCACCAGTGGCTCCAGCAGCTCCAGAGTGTGACCCGCTAGGAGAACAGCACAAGCATATCAGTGCTGCAGAGTCGGTGACAGGGGGAAACACATCGTGCTTTTGTATTGACTTATGAATGCAAACACTTTATGCAGCAGCGGGCTTCAAATAAGAATCATTACTCTCCGTGTGTGGACATCGTGGACAGAAAGCATTGCTTCGTGTGCTGCGTTTGTGGCTGAATAAACTGAGTGTGTGTTTGTGGCCCCTTTATTGCATCCATGAAAATACCTGAAGTCAAAACCTCATAGTTATGTGCAAGTGTACGCAGAAAAGCAGTGTGTGCGTAATCCTTGTAAGACTCTGTTATATAAGGTGGGTGGGTGGGTGGGTGGGGGTGTCACAGCTGTGTCATCTGCTCCAACTCTGAAGACTTCACTCTCCTTGAGAGAGCACACGTATTTCATCAATGTTGTGGCCTTCGTGCAAACTTCGAGACCATTAAGTACACAAGGAAGAAATGAATGTGTGTATCAAAGAGGATGCAACCATGTGTATCAGAGTCCAAACAAGCTGCTTTTGCCTTCATGTACTGATTCTGCAGTTCATTCAATTCACTGTGATACTACGACAGATGAGACGTGACCAACCCTTTGTGACATCATTGATGCAGTATTTGAAGTCGGGTCCTCCGCAGCTCCAGGACATGTCCTCCAGACTGAAGGACTGGTTTGAACGCAACATGATGATCTCAATGGCACTCGACTTCAACAGAGCAATCTGGTCTTCTGCTGTCAGCTCTCTGGAACACACAGCCAGATGCAGTTACAATACAGTAACATACTGTATTAATGTTTCCAGTCAGACACACCTTGTGTTAAATTACAGCATGTTCACAGGTAGGATTTAACCTGCTGGGACAGAGCCATGCAAGGTGGCTTTACTTAAGCTTCACCTTCTTTGTATTGTATAATCTCAAAAAAGAGAGAAAGATTCATTTTATTTTCATTGCAAAGTCAAGGCAAAGCCAGACCAATAAATCCCTCTATATAAGCTTACAATATAAGAAATAGACATGGAAAGACACTGAAGTACAGAAATGGCAAAGATATATATGAGGTATTTTTGCAGCAGTGTAACCATTACACTGTGTCTCCACCAGTGAGCACTGACACATACATGTTTCACTCTATACATATCTTGGTCATCTTAAAAAACATACAATAATAATAATAACAATAATGATTGAAGGGATCCTTATCAAAAACATTTGTTCATGTCATGTTTATGTTAAAACATGACTATTGGTTGATATATTGTTAACAGATTGTTTCCACTTTGCAAATATCAATACCATTATCAGCCAATGAGATTATTAGTCTAGCTATAGCAAATTAGCAACTGCCAACCTGGACAATCGATAAAAGGAGAATAATGCTTCTGGTGACTATTTTCTGTGTCGAAGTGTCAGACAGCTCATTTTATAAAAAGTATAAAGTGAAAAGTGCTCAGACCATGAAAACTTGGCTCAATACAGGAAGCTGTGGCGGAAAGCATTCAGCTTGAACATGAAGCTCATACATCTGAAACATATGTAACATCCACTTTTCACTCAAAACATTTCCACCCTGAGCCCGACTTACTGTACTGACTGTACAGAGCGGAGAGCGAGGAGGACAGAAAGAGAGAAAAATGCCAGAAACAACTGTGGTTTCTGGTAAGTTTTGAAATCAGTCTAAGCTATGACACACGTGGACTCTGTGGGTCACATGGACTGCAAAACACTCAAGTGGATACTGAATCCAATGAATACTTACTTGGAAAGTGAGGACATTTTGGATGGTCCTCACAACTGTGAGGATTAGGTTCGGTATTTAGTTGTGATGGTTAAGGTTAAGATAAGGGACTTAGGAAATAATAATATCAATGAGTGCCACCGCAAGGATAAGAGTGCACATATATGTGTGTGTGACCGAAAAGCTCAGCATACACAATGAATGTATGACATGGTTACTGTAGTAACAAGGTGTCCAGCCCCTGGCTTTGTGTGGCCATAAAAGCACGCACACACAAGCACGGTACACATACAGCCATGGTGTGTCTTCAGCAACCGCCCTCCTCAATACTTCATACACTCAAGTACACTCTAACATTTAATAGTCACTGTATATACAGAACTGTAGTATGTAAAGATAAGACTTTATAGATCCCATATTGGGGAAATTTAGTAAGTAAATATCCACATGCTGACTTTAAGAAGAGCAAAATCTTCACCATCACTATCATTTCTAATGAAAACTAACTCATTGCTTCACAATTTGTCCTTAAGATTTTTTTCTTAATTCAAGCCATTATCTACTTTTTTCTGAGATTTTGTCATCAACTCATTATTTTGTGCTAAATAAAAATTTACTCGGTGAGCATTTTTTCCTTAGGTTTCTTTTTAAAAAACTGCAAATGTACAAAATTTGCATATGTGGAGTTATTCAAGGGACAAACTGAATATAGTTTGAATCACCGCACTGTCACTGTATATGAATCAGAGCGAAACTAGCAAAATCAATTTCAAGTCTTAAATCTGAGTTGATCAAATGCTAAGAACTGAGACTGACTTAGAAAACAGATAGGGACATTTTTGACAGTTTCTCAGAGGAAAATCTGCTGGTATTAAGATCTGAATTTCCAACTCAATTCAACGCTGTTGAATGACAAAATACCCCTAGATTTATTAACTGTGAAAGGAAAGTGGAACACACATTCAGCTGAACACAAAAAGCATCTTAAAATAGGGCCCAAGGGATACTCTGAGGGTCAGAGGTCTGATTACAGCTAACCTGGAAGATCCAGAATGGGAAAATATTGAACACCTCTAATCTCAATCTCTAATCTCTAACCTCAATGCATTGAGCTGCATGTGATCATATTTTTTTTCTAGATAAACAAGAACTCTCCATTTCTTTTATATTCCCTTAGAAAACCCCCCTAACACCCAGCTGAGACTCTCGTTTGAATAACATATCCATGACGCATTGCAACAAGGTCAACGGTAGGAACACATGTATGTAAATATTAAGCACATCAACATTTCGCTTCTGTTTCCCAACATGCAAACACACACGTATGCATTATGTATACCCATACAACAGATATGTCTTTGCTATTCTTTTATTATGTAGTCTCCGTATGTGCATACATTTATAAACTTAGAGTATCTCTTAGCTCAGCACGTATTTATAAAGCTACAGCATGTTCCAGCAGATTCTTGGAAGAGCTTGTTTGTTTGGGAGTGATAATAGCATCTCACCCTACCCAGTAATGTCCCTCATACATGTGGGCAGCATATCATTGTGCTCTGCATGTGGGTGGGGAGCTTGTTCAGGCTGCTAGCCTTTGTGCCTGTACGTGCTGCTGGCTGGCTGCAGCAGAATTTTACCCGTCAACAAATCATTACCGCAACTTAGTCAAACAGCAGATAGCTGCAGAGATAATGAAGTTTCCTTTTCAACATGGCGAGAATATGATTGATTGCACAAGAGGAATCTAATGCCAGTCAAGGTGTTCCTGTTGACCTGCAGGTACAGGGTCATCTTCAGCATCTTTAAATCAGAGCAGATCATTTTAGATGCATTAAGAGCCATGCAAACACCAAAAAACTGACTATACATAGCATGGCAAGTGATTTATTGCTGCTGTCAAATTGGTTTTCTGAATTGATATCCACCAATAGTAGTTTTAAGAGACCAGCATGAGTTTCCACTGTGACATACTAAGTTCTGACCTTGGTGATCCCAAGGATAAACAAAGACATCATGCCAGACAGCAATGCATACTGCTCCACTGTCCTGATACCTGAAAATCTAAACACAAACTCATGTAGTTTGTACCTGAAGCCAGGGATCATCTTGGCAAAGCCTATGACCTTCTGGATGCTGTAGGAGACCAGGTCAGCCAGGTGGGGCAGCATGGACAGCTTTGTCTCCTCCTCACTAGAGTCTGGACTGCTCGCGCCATCCTGGTACATCATCAACAGGCTGCTGAAGTTCATCTTGGTGTCCACCGACTCTGTTTGAGGAAGGGATTAAGAGACGAGACGAGGTGTGTGCAGGGGAGGAAGGCAAAGAGAGGGGAGGCGCAGTGTAAGGAAGTCATTAAAGTGAGGCATTTTGAATACCCAGAAAAAGCAAAGAGCCAGTAAGAGGTTAAACAAGGTAAAACAGCATGTGGGTTCACAGTGGACATAAAAACATCAGAGAGGAAACCACAGCCATGAGTCATGAAGACAGACTGCAGTTTAAGAATGTTTTGATTCTACTTCATTAGACATGAGGAACAACAAGCTGACAAATAAAAAAATCCCTCTTTAGAACTCAACATAACTACTTTATTTCTTTTTTAGCATTCCCAGGAGCTTCTACCATGGTGACTTGTATAAGGAAGCTGTAGTTTAGAAGCTAAAATTAGCAATGTAAGAAAAATGGGAAATACATCTACATTAACACAAACTACATGAGTACAAATATACATAACCTGGTAGAAGAGTGATGATTTTTGTATGAAAGCTAATTAAAAAGCCTTTGTTTTGTTTAAACAACATGAAATGAGAACAAAAACATTTCCTATTCTGAAAAGTTGTATATTTGAGTCATCTCTACACAATGAATGTAATGCCATGAGTTGAACAGGTATGTGTATGTGTGCATGAGTGCTTGTTGAGGAGTGAGAAGCCTTGCTGAGTGTAAGAGTAGATGCTGAACAGGCTGGAAGAGGCACACTAAAATACACTGTGAAAGCTTTGGCAGACAGTGGTCATAGAGTTACTGCTTATGTTTGTGCTTTTAAATCAATCGATTTCAAAGCTAACGCTAAAGCATGAAAACCAAGAGGGACAGAAGAAGGACTCTACGTGCATCTCACCAGGTGAGTGGTTGAATGAGTCAGAGGAGGCATCAGACAGAGAGTGAAGGGAGGCGGCTCTGCTGGCACTGCGTGTTACTGGGCCTTCACGCACTGGAGGCTGAGAAGACACAGAGAAAACACAAATATTAATATCCTCACTGTAATATTATACTATACTGAATAATCAATCAACTCTATCACTTCCTAGTACTGGCTGTTATTTCCTAGGTTATCTTTCAAATTAAACATCTGGTCACACACTGTAAGAGTCCAGCATATGGCGGACTAGGAGAGAAAACAGCTCTCGATGTGCCGAGAGGCACAAGGGAGAACACACAGTTAAAGCAACCCAAATAACAAAAACACTCACTACAGAGTGACTCTCAGAAAAGCCAGAGACATCTGGCCATAAAAACAAATCAAAGAGCAGTGGTGGTGTTGGTGGTGGTGAGAGGTTAACAGAAGGAATAATTAATTGCAATTAAAATGTACATAGATAGTGCTACTCACTACCCCTGTAACAAATTGGCCACATTTATTCACAAATGGACAATACACAGTCCATCACCACTAGTTTTTAATCTAGTCTTGTTTTGACTGGTTGGGGATGAAGATGTTGTTGGTTTTATTTATAGGATTACTTCAGCTTGCAAGGTTCACCCTCAGTTCAAAATGACACCCACAGCTCAATATCTGGAAACCTGAGTTATTGCGTAACTACTACACAACAGGAGTGTGGTTATGGCTGCCTACACAGTGTGTGCTAAATTACAGACACATGGAGAACTGATCTGAGACTACTGAGACTTTCTCAGATGTTGCATCCAATCTGTATCCTCAATTTCATTTACTCTGGACGACTCAATTGTTGTGGTCCACACAGAGAATGCCGCCTACGAGTATCAAGTTCATGACGTGGAGGAAGAAAATACGATGCCACTGTTGGGCGGATAGACATTTCTTGCGACTCGTGTTACGGGTGTCAAGCAAATTGAAAACAGACAGGCGACAGTAGCTGACTTGTTGGTCTGCAGTAAATATGACTGTGGTTACAGACACTTTTTACAACTATCTCAAGATCATAGAAGCGGTGCTGAATCCCATTACCCATCATCCAGTCCCATTCCACACATATGTACTTCACATATGCTGATACACCACTAATAAATCTGGCTGTCACTACCATCTTTCATGTGTATGTGAGTCATGTGACCTTAACTGATGACAAGAGGAGGTAAATCAGACAAAAGAGCAAAGCCGAGCACACAAAAACACAACAGAAATTAATTTTATACAATGGTTTTGACCTGAGAAACCAGAATGTAGGTGTGAGTGCACCCTTCTGCAGCAGTTACATTACGTAAGTATGTATAGTGAGGGAATCAGTATTCAACGCATGTAAAACACATTTCCAATGCAGTTATTCCCATGAAACTGAGACCCGACATCAGTATTAATTGAAAAATAATTAGAAATTACAGATAAGGAAATCATAACATTCCACTCAAAAGAAAAAGCTATGTGGAATAAAGTCCTAGGAACAGAAGCACTCTATCATACTATGACAGGTATGACTTCAGCTACAGCCAAAACACTTAATGCAACAAAGAGAAACATACATGCACCTCTGGGTTCCAACCACTTTAGTGTGCTGCATTGTGTAGTGTATGTATTTCGAGCTTCGTCGTAGCTGCGATGAATATGAAATGTCAAGTTCATTGCCTGTGATTGGTCTGCTGGGAACAGCCTAACGAAAGTGATATTTGACTTTTTGTTTACAATATAAACAAACTTGTTAAAGCAAGTAATTTGGTATTTTCAAAGTCATTCTCCTGAGCTGAGACTGATTCTGTGCTCCCTCTGTGTGTGTGTGTGTGAGAGTTCAGATGGATTGATTAGGAGATTATGGCCTTCTTTCTTACATACTACATACTGTTCAACGTGTTTATTACTTCAGTGCGTTCTGCTAGTGCACAGACACAGTTGTTAAGAAGGTAGACTGTAGGCCTACATATTTTATACATCTCATATAAGTTTTTCCCATTTTCCCTGTATTAGTAGTATTTCTTGTGCAACAGGAAAGAGTCTACTCCCAGGAATCCTGCTTAAACCTGGGATTAAGTCCTGCTGCTTAGTTCTGAGTTCATATCAATGTTTAGTCTCATTTTATGTGAATAGCTACATTTGAAATACATTTAATGAAGGGCGGCATGGTGGCGCAGCAGGTAGTGCCTCACAGCAAGAAGGTCGCCGGTTCGATCCCCGGGTCCGGCGGGGGCCTCTCTGTGCGAAGTTTGCATATTCTTCCCATGCTTGCATGGGTTCTCTCTTCCTCCCACAGACCAAAAACATGCTCATTAGGTTAATTGGTTACTCTAAGATTACCATTAGGTGTGAGTGTGAGTGTGAGAGTGAATGTTTGTATGTCTATATATGTTGCCCTGCGATCGACTGGCGACCACTCGCCCGTTGACAACTGGGATAGGTTCCAGCCCCCTGCAACCCGAAAGGGATTGGCGGGTATAGAAGATGAATGAATGAATGAAATGAATGAAAATGTTGACTGAATGAATGTTTATTTCCCTCATTGTATTACATACATTATGCTGCTTATACCAAGGCCACTTGTTTACAGAATGCCATATACCAGCCATGCCTACATGTATTTAATTGTGCAAAATGTGCAACCAAAAATGTATTTTTATGCTTCAAGTCTATTATTTGCTTCCATTTTATACATGCAGCTAAAGTGTGTGTGTGGGGCCTTGAGCACTGCCAAAAACATGGGTGCCCAACACTCAACACTGCCTGAATGCATCCTGTGTAAACACACTGAGCACTGAAGCTGGTGTTCTGCTGACATGCAGTTCACTCTATGCCTCATTATGTAGACAGGGTGTCACTCTCTCATGCTTACCTGTGACCTCACCAAGCTGTCCCTCAGACTCAGGGTATCAACTTCACACATTCGTTTAGGTTCGTTAACTTTCTTCCTGAGGTTAATTAGCGCACTCCACACAAATAAGGCTGCTCCAAGACCTTTAGCTAAGCCTCACTGTCGCTGTCTTTGGACTCTGCCAAGGTTACCCCTTGTCTGAGGCTGTTTGTGAAATTCATGGACAGCATGTCAAGAAGTTGGGGTGAAAAGTGTGTTTTTTGGAGATGTGGTCCTGTTGCGGTCATCGCCACGGTTGATGTACAAACAGAGTAACAGGAATACAGAGGGAGGACCTAAATGAAGATGACTGAGGGAGATCGGGTGCAATTCATTGATTCTAATTGTATAAACTGTTCTACATGGGCTTATGGAGTAAGTGAGGCTGGTAAAGCTCAAAACCAGAAGGAAGTCCAACACCAGGAAACAAATCCAATAAAGAGAAGGTAGGAATTCAAAGTTCAAACATGGGTAAAATGTCACACATGCAGGTCATGCAGGCAGAAACAGGTTTCACATGCGGGTCTAAGATAAACAGAATAACTGGAAAACAAAATACAACTACAGAGGCTCCAGATGCAAGACATGAAACACATGGTAACATAACTTAACAATCTGGCAGGAAAGGAAGGGAACTGATATATGTAATCGGGCTGATAAGGGAATGAGGTGCAGGTGGGGAAGCTCAGGTAACTGCAGGGCTGATGAGAAGTGGAAACAGGTGTGTGGATGGGTGGGGCGAGCAGAAAAAGAGGGAGAATCTGAGGACATCTGGTGGACAACAGGAAAAAGGCAATGGAGGAGCTGGGGGAGAACTGAAACAGAATGAATGATGTGGCTGGAGAAGAGGGACAAGGAGACAGACTGTGACAGCTGGCTTCATCAGATGGTGACCTTAAGCATACTTTGGGGTGGTTGGCAGCCGAGTGTGAAGCGGCTAGGAAGAGTCAGCACCTCCAAATGTGAGGTCATGGTTCCCTGCTGGAAAACAGTGATCTGCTCCCTCTGGGTTGGGAGTGAGTTACTGGCTCAAGCAAAGGAGTTTCACGAGGGACAGTAAAATGGAATGTGAGATGGACAGGTGGATTGGTGCAGCATCAGCAGTAATGCAGGTGTTGTACTGAATTGTTGTAATGAAGAGGAAGCTGAGCTGAAAGTCAAAGCTTTCAATTTACCAGTCAATCTACATTCCAAAACTCACTTATGGCCATCAGCTGTGGGTAGTAACTAAAAGGAGATCGCAGATACAAGAGTCCAAAATGAGTTTCCACCATGGGGTGGCTGGGCTCGACCTTTGCAATAAGGCGAGGAGCTCGGACATCTGCAGACAGCTCAGAGAGGGGCCACTGCTCATTCGTGTAAAGACCCAGCTAATGTGGTTCAGGTATATGATAAGGATGCCTCCCGGGGCCTTCCTTTAGAGGTTTTCCAGGCATGTCCAACTGGGAGGAGACCCCGGCGTGGACCCCAAACTTTTTGGAGGGATTCCCTGTCTCATCTGGCGTGGGAATGCCTCGGGATCCCCATGGATCTGGCGAGAGGGAGGTCTGAAATACTCTGCTTAGCCTGAGGCCACCGCAACTCAACCCCAGATAAGCCCAAGAACATGGGTGGATATGTGGAAGGAAAAAATAAACCAAGTCATAGGTGGGTGGCTGCACTGTGTGATTACTGAAAGGTGATCCACACCTTCCTGCCAATCTCAATTCTCCCTGGCCGCAGTATGAAGTAAATGTAATACAGATAAATACTTGCATAAGAAGTGGCAGCCTTTCCTGGTGTTTTAGCTATAATTGTAGCCTACTTCAGCCAATTACAGTCATGGGTACAAACTAAAAGAAAGAATGCCAAGGTCTGCAGTGTTGTGGTAAACCAGAGCAGATGCTATCCATATCCTATTATTACATTTTGTTTGTTCTTAGTATTCAACATCCAAGGACATTTAGTTTCTATGGTGGCACTTGAAAGAGTATCAATTCACATGCGCTGTATGCAGCTTGTGTTTCTGTATCAATTTGCTCTTTACTGGAAAATTCAGTATTAGTGCCGGATGCCATGGTTAACGGAACCCTCCCCTGTGTGGCATGACATCATGAACAGCCTCACCCGTATTCATGGTGGAGAACAAAGTGATTTTGGCTGCAATGCTGCCCGTGTGGTTTTGGTTAGGAGGAAACTTTGTACTGAACTAACCCTGAAGCGGGAGAAGTCAGAATAGGAGGCATCATAGGTCTTGTGGTGAGCTTCCACCAGGGAGGAGATGATCCGGGCCTGCTCCTCATTCAGACGTGGCCTCATCGCCTCCCGCGCTGCCTCCTCCTCCTTTCTCTTCAATATCATGTCCTTCTTCCTCTGAACCTCTTCATCGGTCAGGATGACTGGAATAGAGAATGGAATAGGGGATATATTAAAATATCTTGCTGACGAAATAAATTCACCATCACACACACATTCACAAATACTGAGCTGCTCACACCTGACCACATGCCTTAAACTGCTGCTACATCATAAACTAAATTCCTCATATTAATGGCTTGTGTTCACATCAGTGAAAGCATTGACAATCTGTATTTTGGAATGAGACTTTTTACTTGTTACTTTTTACAAGTATCACTGGGCCTTGTAATCAATCTGGGCTCTTCTGTGTCTAATTTAGTGAAAGTAAACATGCATAGCTCCACACACGGTGTCAGATACTGTAGCGACAACATTCTGTCTTTATACTATCTGCATAACAAAGATGGTATGCACAGGGAAAAACAAAAAGGTAATAACTGAATCACAAAATCACACTGGGGGAGCTTTAAGTGTGTTGTTTGGGCCACAATAAGTCAAAGACAAGTGACGAGGATGTTTAAGTGGCTAATAATGAATTAGGTTTGAGGATGGACTGTGGAAAAAACAGAGCTACTTATGAGTAAAACAAAGTTAACTTTCAAAACTCGAGGGAGCTGTAATGAAAGCTCCAAATATTTCCATCCCAGGTTACATGAACCATACTCTTCGTTAGTTTGGCACGCCGCAAAGGCCTGCCATGTCTGCTGCCTTTTTTTCAGCTAATGGGGCAGGTATTGGATGTTTAAGTGCCTTTTGCCTTATTCATGCTGCAGGAGTAGAGACTGCAGGCAGAGTGGCACAGTGGTGCAGAATGGATTATACATACTGTTTATAGTGACTCTTTTAGGTTTGACTAGATGAGAGGTTCTTTTGGGAATTCCTGGGTTTGCGTGCCACTTCCACATGTCTTCAAGCATTACATTACTGTGAAATCTCTCTCCACAACACTCATTATTTATAACAGATCGCCGCAGACTCACATTCATCTATATTAGATTTAAAACACGACACACTAAGACAAAAGATAAATGTTATGCATTTATGTTTTTATACTTTTTAATAAGGCTGCCTTTGCCCAAGTCTCAAAGATCTCAAAGTTGGAATGAAATCTGTTTGGTAGTTGAAATGTTTTAAACCAACTTCCAGACAAACTGTTAAAACAAAAAAAAAAAAAATGTCAACGCCAAGAGAAGAAAGTCAACTTTAGGTAATGTTAGCGAAACTGCGAAGTGGCATCACAGTATCGGCAACAACGCTGCCTTCACATTAAAATGCTGTTATTGGGAAATGTGCTGAATTAGTGTCAAACCCTCCTGTTGCTTTACGCATAAAACATTAGCTTATTGCTGCAAATAACAGAGCAGAACAGCGCAGAACTGAAAACACTGCCACCCCTGCTGTGAAAATACCGTGTGAATGACAGAATGACTGATGCCAAGCAGTGATAAGTGCCAATTCTATGCACTGAAAACCATGAGTGGGTGAATGTAGCAGAAACACTGTCTGACTAGTCATATTAGCTACAGCACCTCATTCTACTGGCTTTCTAAAATTTTTGTTTCAGTGCAGTGCAGAGCGAATCGCTGGATTGACTTGAGATCTACCGCACACACTAAACCTGGCAGCTTCCATTAGTCTGACTGCTCCACTTTAAATTGTTGATGTGGAGAGTTTATTTCCAACACTCAGGCTGGTGTCACACCACTGCATTCTCTACACTATTTTGATTTAGTTTAGTACGAGTAATACATACAACTCCTGCAGCACAACGTTTTTCTTTTAAGGACGCCTCTCAGCAACAGACTGAATGACCAACATCTGGATGTGTGCTGCAAAGTGGCCACTGATGGTGTGAAACAGGAAATCTGCTGTGGCTGAAGAGATTTTATGCAATGAAAAACAGGCAGCTCAAATGTTCAGTGTGTGGATGTGACATCTGTAATGAGGTGGTCTGAAAAAAATCCTTTGGTGTTACATTACTTGTTAGGCTACTTTATAAACAGAGCTGGTTTACTACTTAAATTGAAATATGTTTTAGTGCTAAGTCACTGTCATTATTTTAATTGAGTTACAAGATTATACACATCATAAAATGCACACTAAGCACACAGAATTTGTGCCTGTGAGTTATGAAAGAAGAAACTGAATGAACACGCAAACATATACTGTATATACATATATATATAAAACTATATATATTAAAACCATGAAAGACACAGCAATAGTGTTGTGTCATTAGTGGTTTATGCTAAGAACACATACAAGTTCCTGGTGCACACAGAACAGTGTACAAAGAATACAGAGCTAACAACACACTAGGAGAACTGTACTGTTACATACTCAGACCAAATATTTACCACTGAACTAAAAAAGAACCCGAAACAGAATAACTGGCACTTGCACATGGCCTTTCTTTGGAATATTGTGGAAGCCTTTACACAGCACACAGGGAACACAGAACCAGCACAGAATATAGAAACAGAAAGTTTAAGTTAGTATTCTTGTCATCCAGGTCTGAAGCCTGGCTCTGTGGGTCACTGCTAGAGTAATGCACTCACCCCCTGAATGCCTTGGCCCATATTACCCTTTTGACTCTCTGCCACAGTGACTGATTACCCATGAAGCACTAAACTGTGCAGACGGACAGACAGACAGACAGACAACGTGACTGCCAGACAGTCCGCGACTGCCAAAAAGAGACAGGCCCAGAGCCATGAGGTCACACCATGTGCAGATACAACGTCAAGTCTGACACTGGCAGCTACAGAGAATCTCACTATTCATATTTTACTGCCATTAAATTTAGCTTCATCAAATGATGCTACTTGCTCTGTGTTGCACGTATGGCATGGATTGTTTTTAAGAGGTAGAAACCTTGTTCATGTCGGCTGAATGCAGCATAAAACATCTTTACAGATTTTTCTTAAATTCTGAATAAGTAATACTAACCTCCTCTAAATTAGCTTTTAACTGTTCTTTAATGTCTTCATGTGTCAATACAGCAATTTCTAAATGTTGTACCTGTTACCTTTTCCTTAACTATGTAAAATATGTTGTCATGTATCAAGCAAGAACTTTTAGGCTTTACAATGGTTAAGTACATATTTGGATCAAAGGAAAAAAACACCAAATAAATACATAATTTACAGTAGCTGCTAATTTAAAAGACCAATGAGATGGCACGGATGATTCTAAATTAAATAGTGCTGCACTTCATACTAAATTCTGGTTATTTTCCTGGAAGCTGTAAACAACTATATTTGAAGTGGATATTCAGTGATTGCACCCTGGATTGCAACCACAGAAGCAGCAGTTACATAACCGCATAATGCGGTGATGCAGACAACAACAACAACAACAGTTTGGCTACACGGGCTTAAAAGGGCAACTGAATGAATCTGACTGCTTAGCTAACCAAAGGATTTACTTGGCTTTCATCTCTTTTGACCCACCGTCATTAATTAGGCTTTGGCTGCACTCCAATATCCATCCAGTCTCAAGCCAGGAGTGGACTGCCCATAACCACTCTTCGTGGTGAGGACATCCAAGTATGCAGCATGGAGCCCTATCATGAATAGGCACAGTTTGGTCAAAGTTTGGCACAGGCCATCAAAGCAGCTATTCTGAGGCCAGGACATGATTGAACCAGTCAGTCTCTAGCCAAGTTTGAGCCCTGGATGGCATCATTAAGGCAGGAGTCCACAAAAAAACAACAGACCATCAAAGGAACATCTTGACCACCCCACAGTGCTTGGCAGATGCACAGCAGTTTACCAAAAAGTAAGTTTGCTGTTTGGAAAGCGACTGGTTGGATGTGGTGATGTGGTGCCCTACATGGCAAAGAGGAGCAAAGAAAGAAAGACAGAAAGAAAGAGTGGCAAACAGTGAGGGTTTGGTCAACACCAGTAAGGCCACAGACACTGACAAAGAGGGAAAGGCACAGTCTCACAGCGGGCTTACTCATTAACCAGCCGACCGACCTGCTCAACACAATGGAGCCTGCTAACACTAAGATTTGGTGTGATATATGTCAAGCTGGATTTGGTGTGTGGCCAGTATTTTCCTCACTGCCACCCTGGGCCTGTGAGGTTTCAAGGGGTAAAATCAGGTCAGCCAGGCATCAGGGCATCAACACATGCTGAGTGTGTGTGAGACAGAATGGCTTATCAATAGATCACAATGAAAGTGTGCATGGTGGCAGGAAGGAGTGGAGTATAAACACTTTTGGTGGTGGCTGATTGTGTCCACTCAGCAATTTTAAAAACATGTCTTTAATTCATGTGGGCTTTAGTCTAACCATTCAAGCACCTGTGTCTCTTATCAGTTAACACTGCAGAATTTTTCCATCATCTGCAATTCATTTGCTGGTTGAGTTGCTGCTAAACAAATGTGCTATATTGCAAGGGTGCAATGAGTGCAATAGGTGTCTGCTTTATTCAAAATATACTTTGAACAATAAGCTAAATAGTCTGAGAGAGCAAGTTTTTGCTTTCTGGATGCATACACCTCCATTTGGCATGTTTTTGATCTAACTATAAATTGAGCATCTGGCACTTGTAGTAATGCAGGTGTGAAGGCTGTTAAACAGACAGACCACAAAAGACTCAGAGAGAGGATGAGGAATATGAATTAGGGGAGGCAAATGGAGGGCAGCACCACAGGAGAAGCTTTGCTACTGAAAGGCACAGACGGCACGAATTCATTCATCTAAAGGCTAAAACATTTCAGACACTCTCCTGTGATTCTAATCCTGTTACAAATACACACCGGCACAAACAGATAAACACAGCAAGCAAATACATACACCCGCACACTCAAGCGGGGAGGTCTCTTCCTGGCATCTCTCTCTAACCCCTGTCAAACAAGGACAGCGTAGGGGTGTTTACTACGATCTCAGCTGGCACAGCTAACAGAGCTCTCTCTCTCTCTCTCTCTCTCTCTCTCTCTCTCTCTCTCTCTCTCTCTCTCTC
>JBBMOE010000009.1:12485990-12503806 GCA_037975065.1 Chaetodon trifasciatus | reverse complement strand
GTGTATTTCACTTCAGACGTCGTCTGCCCCTCCCTTTTCCACTAATCTCACTCTCCATCCTCGACTGTAAACAATTGTCCGTGTTGCTTCTGAGAGCTACGCAGAGTCGGCTACAAGTGACATCTAATGTCAACAGATGAAACATTTAGTGAGAGGGATAATCAGGCCGGATTACAGCAGAGCCATTCTGTCTGTATCTGCTGATGCTATTTTCCTTGAAGCGGTAAGCAGGACAGCTGAGTGCCATCTCGCAGAATTAAAATTCATAAACCCGCTCATGGCACGTAAACACTAAGTCCATGAGGCAGACCATTAAGACCCCACGGAGTGAGACACATTCAGTGAATGAGATCTGGTATTCCTTACTGAATCAGAAAGGAGAATAGTTTGTTTTTTTGTTTCCAATAAATGACACATGCATTTCATTCAGAAAATCCATCAAAATATGGCCAAAAGGCCACGGTCTGTTTAAAAGCAGCACACTCAAACATAATAACATTACAAGCCATTACAGGCTGGTCCTGTAATGGCAATGCTGCAGTACACCTGTAAAGGTTACTGGAGGGGTGCTTGTTGCCCACAGTAAAAACATGTTTTTAGTTATTTTAGGTTCTTCAGTCGACAGGCTCACAAACACACACGTCCCCTAATATCAGTGCATGAGACTTCATATTCAAAAGATGTAAAAAATGTTTAAAACCCTCAGCTGTGCACATCAAAACAACAACATTCCTCAGTATTTATACCAATAATTTCTGTGTTGATGACCAATAAGTCCCTGCTTCATGAGAAAGTACTCTGTCTGCGAAGCCACCCGGGCCAGTGCGGAAACTGCTGCTGCAAAGCTCCATGTAGCTCTCTTGTGCCTTTCTGTCTGCTTTCTTTACTCTCCAGCCCCTTCTATGCTGCTTGGAGGCCAGTCATAATACTGAGCTGCATTTGCCTTCATGCTTCCCTCCTATCATAAATCTGATGTTCCACTTTACAAAACCTCTATCAGCCCATGAGCTATTAAAAACAACAAAACCACCTGACTGAGGAGGACGCACGTGGAGCATGTCCCATGCTATATAATAAGGATTAGTATGTACTCCATCTACTATGCAATATACTTGAAGGAGGCTTGGACTAGCAGCCTGTGTGTGTGTGTGTGTGTGTGTGTGTGTGTGTGTGTGTTACTGTGTGTGAGGTTTTCCGTTAAATGGAGCTTGTCATGGAGTTTTCAATGTATTGATTAAACTGCAACAGTCCCATCAAATATCATCACCATGATTGAGCTTTTTGTCACTACAACACTGAGAGCGAGCCTGATAATTAATGACAGTCTGGTGGCCTCCACCAGAATGTGGTGTTTTCACAACCTGACAAATGCTTTCAGACACTGACAGAACTGATTATTGTGGATTCTGCTGTTCAACAACAGATGGAATAAAATCTGCAAGGACAAAATTAAGTGACAAAATTTCTACTTTGTTTCAATAACTGCTCAAATAGAAGAAAAATTGATCATTTGCGTACAGAAACACTGAGCCCCACATCCCCTTATACTCTAGTTTGTACACTACATGGGATTTGATTTAGCCTAGCATTGAAAAAAGGGAAGACCCTTTTTTCCCCCCTGTGGTTCCCCTTAGGAACCTCCCTGACATATTTCAATTATCTTGTGGCTGGTGAAGTCCAACATTTCTAAAATTCAAATATTTTTAATGAAAATACATGCCCATCAGAGTGGATAATGTTAAACATGCTGAAGCGCTTTGGTCATTGGTCAGCATCTTTAAAAAACCTGCACCATAAGCAGAGCGTTCAGCAGTCGTGTGTGACTGGTGCTTTGACCACCTTTCACGTCACATGTTTACAGAGTAGCCATGTGCTGCTAAACTGGTTTGAACTTGGCAACAGGGAAGCTTAGAGGTTAAAGAGATTGACCGTAAACTGAGGAGCAAAGTTCACATTACCATGCCAGCTAGTATCTACGCTGCAAAAGTGTCCCTGAACTACTGCATCCAAACCCCGACCAGCTGTAGGGCTGCTGCTCTGTGGCTGACCCTGACCCCTGACCCCAATAGAGGTGGCAAGAGACAAGACAATTTCCCAACAGGGACCAATAAAGCATCACGTCACTGTCTCAAAGAGGACCTTCTTTGTTTAAACCAGCACCTGCTTACAGACAAGCAGTACACTTTTGTTACACCTGCACTGACTATGGAAATTTAGTGTCTATCTATCAAAACTGCATCTCTGTTTAAGTCTACAAATCTGATTCAAAATGCAACCGCTGTAGAAGCCGCACGACCCAGATCTCACCACATTGTGTGAGGCAATGTGTTGATGGATCAGAGAAAAAGTTAAGACCACCCGCTGCTATTTTGTAGGTGATGTCCTAATGTGGGTCAGTGAGTCCTGCAATAATCAAGTCTTCCATCAATTCCTGTTTATTCATTCATATACAATACAGCTCTCAATCTCTCCTTTCACAAAATTTCTCTTCAAAGCTCAGCAGTAACACAGTACTGCCAAGTCCTGTATAAGGCTCAGTATAGGAGGGTACCATAGGAAATGGAATCTGTTGCGTATAGAGGGGTTCACTCTATAGGCGGCACAACAGGGAGCATGGCCTACTTCTACCACCAGCCGCCTCACAGTGGGCCTCACTAACAGCTAACAGCCATAAAACCGCAGTCTAGTGCAATACAACAAAGCGGCCAACCAGAGCTTAACACACATAGACACACACACTCCAAAACCTGCTCTGCCACTCCTTACATTTCCTCACGATGATGTTACACAGAGACTTCTGGCTCTGCCGTCCTTGGCTTTGACTTATTTGTTTGCTGAGCTGGACAGTCAGACATCACAAGTCAAAATCTGTTTGACCATCGGTGGGTTTTCTTTTTAAAATGGTCAATTGCCAGGTGTTTGGCTCTTGTAAATCCTCATCAAAGGTAAGGTAAGAAATCACAGAGAAGTAAGCGTGTGAGCATGTGAACCCCAACAACCAACTCTGTGTCCAAACCTCAATGTGGGACAAAAAGATGAAAGCCGGAGGGTTTTTTTTCCTCTCAGCTGGCAGCCAACAGTGGGTTATGGAGAGATTAAAACAGGTCCACAGGTATGCTCCCACAGCCATCTCAAGTCCCGCTAGTCTCAGGTAGGCTGAACATAATACTCCATACTCATACTAATTTGGATTTAGTGTAACAATCTACTAATTGATATTACTTTGTCATTTATTTCAATGAATGAAAGCGAAATAACCTCTCTGTAAAATGTACAAAACATAAGAAATGCATGGAAACATGTAATGAAAAGACAGTTTCAGTCACATAGTGATTGCATAATGTAAACTGAGTAAATTATAATGCAGGATGCAGCAAAACAAAACATGAACGACAGCATCAATAGGCTACAGTGTGTTGCAGTACAGTACCATATTGTACAACGCAGCAAGGTCACAACACATGAAACACTGGAGGAGAGAGAAGGCAGAGCTCTGGCTTTATACAGCTGCCTGCACATCCAACAAATGAGCCTGAGGCCATTAAAAGGAAGGGGGGTTTGATGTGTGTGTGTGTGTGTGTGTGTGTGTGTGTGCGTGCGTGCGTGCGTGTGTGTGCACCAGATCTGCTTGAAAAATACGAATGGACTGTCCCAATAGGCTACAGAAGTATGCTTTGCAAAGGGACTGATGTGATTGGTTGGTATGTGGCACACCCCCTGACACATGCACAAGTACAAACATATGCAGACTAACAATTAAGTGGCTTCCTTTCAATCAACTTGGATCTTCAGTCTTAATCACAAACTGACTGCACCATATTAAACAAACACTCACATAAGTATCCACATGTAATCAAGCCCTTTGAAATGGATTTCACTAAGATCTTTGGTCTGCAACCTGCAAACCAAAGAGATGCCTTTATAGGTCTATTCAAGATCTTTAGTTATCCAATAAGTCATATAGTGACTTGTAGACGCATGTTTCAAAAACAGAAAAAAATCACAGATAAAAGTGATGTCGTGCCAACTTCAGTTACAGTAATATACTTTCAATCCAGTTCTTAGCAGTGACGAATCAATCATGAATAAATTATTAACGTCCACATGACACGCTAATACACATGTTGCATAATGTCCCTCTGTGCATTAGCTATAAACACAGGCTCCACTCCAAGATGCTGATCCTTCGTTTCTATCCAGCATGCAACCACACTCACCACACACAATCAAATCAGAACAAGTTTCTCCTCTTCTTCACACGCGCACACTTACCAGCAACAAAACTGCTGAAGATCTTGCTAATTGTCTGTATGGTGTACCAATCCATGTACAACTAAGTGGGAGGGTGTTTTATACAGGCACTGTAATAACAGGGGCTGGAGACAGCTGAGCTGGGAGAAATACAGTCTCTCTCTCTGTCTGTCAGCCTCTGTCTCTCTCTCTAATGGTGCAGGTGGAGGCACACGAACACAAACCTCTGTCTCAAACAGACACTAGTTCTAACATGGGAACAGCCCAGAACAGCCCAGCTGTGCAAACGGGTAATATGTTAATGATATTAAATCATACACACATAAGCGAGCACTGTGGGTGTACAGTACGAACTGGCAGGACGTGGGAATGTGAAAATCAATAGTCCATCAAAATACATTTCCTCACTCCTCAGATTAAAAGGTACACATGCGCGCACACACACAAACTGTTACGATGGCATTTTACAAATGTCCCCTTTTAAGGCTTTAGGCCAAAAACTGAACAGAACACACTTGATTTGTTCTTTAGCATCACCTCCACTTACTCCTCTCCTGCCATCTATTCCCTCTGCCCAATCAGTAAAGCATTACTTTCTGAATGAATTACAAGGTGTGTGGCATGTACACATAAATACCATGAGAACATTCCTGGCCAGTAATCTCTATGATGGCGTGTTTGCAGTACATTGCCACACGTATACAAAGCACATATAAATTTGACCCTTCATGGTATGGAACTGGAAAAACTATGAGTAATCAATGGCCTTTTAATTCATCTAATTCACAAGTGATTACGTGTCTTACAACGGAAATGTAGTGTCTGATTAGATTAAAATTCCATCTATTTAAGACAATATTTAAATCTGTTTGACCCAGGCCCGGCCTCCTTCTGTGTTCCCTCTCCTGCTGCCAATCCACAACAGCAGCTTTGAACTTTAGACCTTGTTTTCTAGGCAGAGGATGAGAACGAACAGGCCGTCGGGTTTTTGGCAGACTGACAAGAAGACGGAGAGGGAGGAGCGAGAGGAAGAGAAGAAGAGACAGAGAGGAGCTTGTAAAGAAAGGAATGAAGTCATGAAAAAAATGAAGGCCGAAAGTGAGGAGTGAAAGGAGAAAGTGAGAGGGAATGAAGGAGCATAGGAGGAAAGGAAAAGCTGCTGAGGGAAACGTGACATGAAGGAAGGAGTATAACAAGGACGCATGATGAAACAGTAGAGGTTTAAGTAAGCAGAGGGAAGAAAACGATGTAGATCAACTCTTTCCATTACACTCCACGTGGACTTTCTTCTCGTACTACCCTTGGGTCAAAATGTCAAGCTTTGCACACAACTTAAAAGTTTTTCAAGTGTGACAGTCAGGAAACGGTCTTCATTGTTTACAGCTGTTTCTCTGTAATGGGTGTTTACAGTAAAAGTCTGTGCTGGGCCCGAGGGTGTCAAGTGATCTGCCCAGCGCTGCTTCTGACAGCTTCATGATGGCTGAAGAACTGTGGCTGTGGTGTACTGAGTACAAAGTACGCACTGACAAACACACATATTTATAGCAGAGTCCATTCATCTTTTCAGTGTTTCACATCGTTTGCTTGTAGTTTACACTTTCAGTATGTTTACACTCTGTTTAATTGTGCTTAATCTAAAATTTCCAAACCAATCAATAGTTCGACAAGACTGGGAGACAAATCTCTGCGTGCAAGTACAAATGAGCTGAGGCTCACTCGTGGGTGATCAATATGTTCTTATCAATTGCTGACCTAGAATATGTGAATAGGGGCAAAAGGACACCAGCTGATTGACTGGACATCATGTCATGCAGAGTCCCAGTAGGACTTTAGCCATACACAAACAGGCTGACAATGATGCAAGCCAAGAATCCAATGTAAGGGCCATTTCACCGTTGCTACCATGGATGCTGTTATTCTTACGTGCACTTAAAGATGAAACATTCCTGAAATACTTCAAATATGGCTACAAAATGCAATTTTTCTGCTTACATAGGGCTCTTTGATTTCCCTGACGCAGAAAACAAAAAGAATCTCGAAACTTGATGCTAAAAATGGACTCTGATATGCAGGCGCATGCAAATGTGAAAAAGCTATTGCTTTTTTACTCGTCATTAGTCACTGCATGTTAATTATGCTATAGAAACAATGGCCATCTGATTTCAAATAGGCCTCCGCCTTCACTCAGAGGTGGGCCAAGCAAAACAAGTAACACATTAATAAGGACTGTAATTCAGGCCAGATCTCTGATGACGTAAACTGATCTGGTGGACAGCAGAGAGGCAGAGCACCAGTGGTAATTTTTATGTCAGATTTATATATGTCCACATAAGTGAAAATGTTTCTGACCTCTTCCAAAAAACAAATTAAACAAGCATTGAAATGTTCAAATATTCCTCATTCAATTAATGAATTTTATGTTACTAGGTAAAAGCATAACAAAAACATCAAATATGACTTTGTCCTTCCTGGGACGCCCACCCACTACTTCCACAGAGAAACATTTCCATTACATAAAAATATGACCTCAGCGCACACTCAAACGGATTCAAAGTCAAACTCTGAGCTAAATATATACTGTCAACATTCGGATAAATTATTAGTTGTTTTCTCTCAAGATCTGTACAAGCCTCCATTTCCCTGTTTCTTGTTCCAACTCGTTAATAACCAAAGCAAAGGGAGAGGTGAGGGTCATGTTAGCCTCATTCAGGTGAAAGAAGAAGCTGTCTGAGCATTCACCCAGTAAGGACAGAGGGTTTCTGTGAGTGTGTGTGTGTGTGTGTGTGTGTGTGTGTGTGTGTGTGTGTGTGTGGTACAACAGCAGCCTGCAAAGGGCAGCTCGGCAAAAGCAACTAGATGCGTGTATTCATCTTTTCACAGCCGGAGTAATGAACGAATATTACTCTAACTACACACCATCACTCTAATTACAATGACGGATAATAAAATGAGGAAAAAAGAAAAGCTTGTTTTCTACAATGTCACGGCCAAATTTGGGAAAAACCTTGGGAAAAACACAGTTAACTGCACAGAAAAGCCTGTATATAGCCACTTGATCTACGGCTGATGAAATAAGAGCAAGCTTTCTGCAACACCCACATAATGTAACACACAGAGCACTGTTTAGTAGTGGCTTATTTTCTTCATTCACATACAGCGTTACGTGCAGTAGGTCACAGGCATGGAAGACCTTTGTTTGAGCTGATGCATTGCCAGATTCAGCTTTTTCTTTATGTGGTTTCATATCATGCCAAATCAGTTGCAGCTCATCTGCAATAATCTTTTGCTTTTTCCATATTTGTCTTGTTTTCAGGTGTTTGCTTGAATTTGAGTGGCACCTTCTGTAGATGTATTTAATTGTGTTATAAAATTGTTGATATTTCCATTGTTGTTTACAGAATGTCAGCTCATGATGTGGGAGAAAATTAGTATCCCACAAACCAGACCTGAGGACTGAGAGAGGCCCTAGAACATAAAAAAAGGCCGTGGACCTCAATGACAAGACAAGTTTGTGTTTTCTGGTCATCGCTGCTATAAGGAGTAGAGATACAGTGTAGAAAGACAACATTACATTGTTCTGCTGCCAACATGTACTCTCTCAAATTAGCATATACAACCTCAGGCAAAAGGTTAGAACTAAAAAGAGCTCTCTTTGTCAGGCTATTGATTGTTCAGTCAACTAATTCATAGGTGACTCAAGGGAAACCATCAAAAACACAGCACACTACACCAGTACGTTGAGGATCAGGGATGGGCAAATGCACATCAAGTTAAGAGAAAGGTGTCTACAAACTGCTTACTTGGTCCAACCAAAAACAAAAACATATATTGAATTAAAAAAAAAATGAGTATAGCAAACTTTCACAGTACCAGTATAGGTTGGACTTATACTACCAACACAAAGTCCAAAAGTGTAAATGAAGTGTTCCATTCATTTGTTCCTCTATTTCTCTTTGCTTTGATTGTCTGGTTTATATCTTGTCTGGTTAGTAGGTGGATTCTGTTCGTTTCCTTAAGATGCATGCTGACTTAATTCCAAAACAGTAATCATAACAGAACTTGCCCATCAAAGTAAGCCAAATTCATTTGTTGGAATATCCTGTAATGAGTCATAAATTATTCATTTTATGAGTCTATTATTAAACAAAACAAAACAATAATAAATGCATCCTGATGTCCCTCCTAGAATGAAAACTATGTGGTACACATGGATGTGTATATTTGTAACATTACCATCCAATCATAACATTGGCCTCATGCACAATAACGTCGACACTGACAAAGATTAACTTCAGCTGCCTTTTGGTGGAAACATAGGGGAATAAACAGACTTGCCAGGAAAAAATAGCAAAGAGAAATAATATCTGATATAAATGAAACAACATGACACCTTACCAAACCCGGAAGCATTAGCAGCTACCACTGTCTGAGAGCTCCCTCCATTTTCCTCACAGCAGCTTACACAGCAGCTTGAAGTGGACACTCCTCCAGACAAAATCTCTCTGCAGAGGTATAAATCCCCCCTCCTCTGACCTTCTTCCTCTCGTTTAACTCTGGAGCTGCTTCAGTGACTCAGATACTTATCGATACTCCCTACGCTCCCACTGCACTTCTTCCTGCAAACTTTGCCTCCTTTTTCCCACTACTCCCACCCACACCAATAACTTCCTTTTGTCTCCTGTCCTTTCTCTTCAACCTCCTACAGGCAAATCTGAAATAACAAAAACAAATGCTGCCTCTAGCTGTCAGTGATGACAGCGAGTGGGGGCAAAGGGCCAGCAAGGTGAAACCTTAAAGTTAATGGATAACCTGATAATTGGAGTCGGCAGGATGAGAGCAAACTCCACAAAAAATAGCACAGCCTGTTAGGGCAGGGTACCGAACTTCGATGCTTTTATGGCACCGACGAAATTGCATCAATATTATCAAGAATCAAAATAATGCCCAGTCATTCAGCACCAAATTTTGATACTGAGGAGTAAATCTTATCAGCGTCGGTGAGCCAGTGCATGTAGCATGCGTGTACCAAGATCAAATAATGCTGGTGATTGGCTGTCTGACATCATAGAGGCATGCACTGAAAACTGTTTTTTTTTTTTTTTTTAAACCGGCAGTCTTTGATTTGCAAAGAACTTAAGCTTTGTGTTGCTTGTCAGCTAACCAGTCCACCAAAACTGAAGTGCTTGTCAGTCTCCTGATCTTATCGTCCGGCCAGCACATCCTCTCCTCGCCACTGGTAGCATGGATGACCTGGCACTGAGTTGGAGAGCTTTTATGATTGCAAACATAATGCTGTTTACAGACTGACGGGTGAAAGAGAAATGTTCTCAAGTCAAAGCAGTGGATGATTGCCAGACCTGGGCTAGCTGCTCTTAAGCACTGAGAAAGTAAGAGGTCTCACTGAATAACAGAAATTCTAGTTGTCTACTAGCTGTCTACTTGCCCATCATGCAGTGCATTCAGCCACTCTCTCCTGGTATTGTTTTGGTAAATTTCTGAATGACACCCAACCCCATAAGCCATCACTGACATGAGGACTGGGGAGAAAAGAATGAGTGGAAGGGGTGATAGAGGGGAAAGGGAAAATATGAAGATGCAAATGTGACATAAAAAGAAATTAAAAAGGAGGGAGAATCTGAAAGGTAAGAATGTACAAAGAAGTGAAAGAGGCACAGGAGCAAAGTAGTAGTAGTATGAAGCAGAGATGTGAATGAGGTTCAAAAATAAAAAAGCACAAAAGAAGGTGCAGGCAGGAAGGAAAGGAGGCCAGGGGAAAGGGAAGGAAACAAGGGAAGGAGAGAATAAAAGGAGGCAGAAATGTGGAAGTCAAAGAAAACAAAAACAAAGTAAAGATGAAGGATTCCCTGAAGTCAGAGGGAACCTGACAAAAAGTAACCTCTGCGTAAACACTCCTACACTTGGACTTAGTAATCTCACTAAATACACTGCTATGATGTCATTAAATTAAGGGAGTGCGATAAAAGGTCATAAAAGTTCAATGAAACTGTTGGCAACTCTGTTTTACAACCCATAATTCTGTTAATTTTCCAAGAAAGTAAAATTAAAACAATGTGCTGTGACATCAACACAATGGTTCAATTCAGATGTTTGGATGCAGATTGAGTCTTTGATGTAGCATTTACTACAGCCATTTTTGAGATAAATAAGCTAAAAACTGCTGCATCTTGGCAATACCACAACACCATTATCAAGGCCAGACATAAATGCCAGTTTATAGCAAGACTGGTAATAAAACAGCAGACTCATCCTTTGTTTCTGCACTGGTAGATAACGTTAGCTCTGGTCATGTGACATGACACAAAACGCTTCATGTAAAAACTATTTCCCACATCCAGGCTACTACTCTGGTTATTTAACTTGCTTCAAATGAGACTTGACCTTCACACAGTTTCTCTCGACTGTTCCTCAATATTAAATATGCTCCAGCATGTGGCTCGACAACAGATGCTACTAGCCAAATTAGCCAGGGAATGTGCTAAAGGAAAATTCAACAGCCTAACAAGAGAGCGACATTAAAATTGCAAAGCTTTAAGGTTTGAAGTTGGTATCCATCCATCTTTGAGCTTCAAATTTGAAGACAATGTATTGGCCCTCAAAGCAGTCCAAGGTAAAATTATTAGCGCACAACATAACGATATGACTGTTACCATAAGAATTTCCCAGTAGCTGTTGTGGGGACACTTGGAGGCAGAGCGACACATCTCTCAGACCACCTAACCAATGTACAGTAAATGCAATATTCACCCTTTCAGCTACTCAGATCATTTTCAAGCTTTTTAGCTGCATTAATGTTTCACTCTGTTCACTTGCTACTCGCTAATACAGTGGAGTATTTTAGAGCTGAAAACTAAGGCTTAAAACACTTTTGTAGCGCTGAGGAGGACTCACATGGGGTGATACTTGTGAAAATAAGCAAGACTTCTCACATTACAAATATAGTCATTTGATGCATTGTTAAAATAAAAATATTGAGTAGTTCAGCTTCAAACCAAGTTTAATCTTTTTAACACAGGAATTGTGACATCCTTCTTTCATCTTGGTGGTATGAGTATGTCACCTGATCGACAAAAAAAAAAAAAAAAAAAAAAAACAGTAAAGTATATCCATATTAACCCAGTCCAAGGCTACTTCGGAGCACCAGTGCAATGCAAAACTCAGACCAATTTGATACTGAGCAATAATGTGCAAAGAACCGCAATATCAATAGCGTACCAACATGAAACAAAATATTATCAGATGAACTGAAGTCACCTCTGGAGCCATACCACCTGAATAATAAGGTGAATGACCGGTCTGGTGACTCCGTGGCCTTATAAGCTACTGACGCAACCACATGACACTGGAATGCTATAGGCAGGGCGACAGACTGAGGCCATTTAGAAGCATTTGCTACCATTTGAAAACAGTGAACCACATTTTATAATTACGAGCACCAGTGCGACTTTTTTTCTTTTTAATCATCATCGTATATCATGCGAATGAATCAGTCCCCTCCCGAATTTACCAGTTCTACTAAGGCAAAGGCCATGACAAGATTATTATAGTTTGTAAAAATGCAGCACAGTGAGGATACAGCCATTTCATTTACGACACATATGACACATATATGACACGTATATGACGCAGACCTACCGATACAGACTCAACCCATGTTGAACTGTCACTGTTAGTAGAGAATCCAGTTTGCAGTGTTTTCTCGCTCTCTGTGTCCCTCACTTTCATTTTCTCTGTCTCTCTCTCCCTCTCTCTCGCTCTCATTTTCTCTCTCTCCCCAGAGAGTACAAAACATTTAGGCATTGTTACATTAATACTCCTACTATACAAACTGACCACAAATGTCACTGTGCACAGCTGTACTAGCAGTTACCTTATGAACTCTCTCCAGGGGTCTCTCAGACCCTGATGTCAGGGAGGTGGACCCTTGAAAAACTTTCCGTAAAGCACTTTTTTGTGAGTGATAGAGGCAGCATCACAAGAATCTAATGATACACATGACTAACAAATGGAGGAAACACAAAGCAAATCCTCTTTCCTGCCATAAATACTTGATATGTACTACACATATAGGCTGTATTCCATTAAGCATTAATCAGTAATAGAGTTCAGGTGGAAAAAAATGAATTAAGAATAATGAATTAAGACACACTGTTGTAGGAAATCTAATGTAATATACCTTACACAGAGAGACAGCATGCATGGCTTAAAGCTTAATTAAAGAAAAGCTGACACCTGAAAACCTAATGGTTGTTCATTTATTGACTTAAAACTCATCTGTAATTTTAAAATATTGAGCCATGAACTTAAAGTAACCATTTTTCTTTGACGCAGTTACCATTATGGATTTGTAAAATGAGGTCCCATTTGCTGACCAAACTAAAAGCAAAGTCTACAAAACAGGGTCCCTGTGATTTCATCACCTCGTTGCAGTCCCAAACAAAGGTTAAAAAAAAAAAGTGGAAAAAAAATGTCCTGCCTCTGCCAAAATCTCACTGTCAAAGTTAAAAAAGGCAACAGGCCAAGACTAACATATTAGCTCACTGAAAAGTAAGGTGCTTAATGCGGCCAGACAGCACTCAGAGGGAACTTTCACTCACTTTACCAAAAGTATGACAATCTTTTCAGAATCTGAAACTTACTCACCAGAAAACAGTTTCCTTCCAGAAATATTAAATGGTTATTGGGTAATTGGCATTTCCATTAGCTGAGGCTTGTGTGGCATACCTAAAATATCTGAAATTGTAGTCTTTTAGTCTTCTAGGATGAAGGCCTGCAGCACACACGAAAAAAGCTTTTCCAGGGAGCATCTCTTGCTGTTAATTTCCTTTAAAAACAAAGGAGTGAAAGGTTTGCTTGTGCTACCTCACTGAACTACAACACATGTTCTCTGTTAACAGTGATGTGGCAGCAATACAGAGCAAGAAATGTTTACCTGGATGAACTGGAACGACAAAGCACATGTTGTGTTTACTGTTATATTAGAGTGAGTTCACTTTGTCTGGCGCAGGAGGACAGACGTTGCGCAGGCTTGTTTTGGATAATTCTACTTTGCTCCAAATTCATACAATTAAAAAAAAAAAAAAAAAAAAGAAGAAGTAGTCAGCATGCAACATATTCCTGGTGACAATGTTGTGGTAAACTTTCACCACAGTGAGAAAGCTGTCGCCCTGGTCTAAGAAAACCTGCTCTTGGAATGAAAACTCTTCTGTGAGCATTATTTGCAAAATTTAGATGTCTTTTTTCATTTGGACTTACTATAAGAATCCCTCAATTTTCCATTTCTAACTTGGACTTTGGAGGGAAACACAACCCTGTTCTTTCCTAAGTTCAAAGCTTAGTGTGCTGTGCTTTGTGTGAGTGTGGGGAGGCCATTTGTGTAGGGGCCAATAACAGCCAAAAGTACAGGATAAGCCCGCCCGGTATGCAACTCTAGTCCATAGCTGCCTTCATCCTCTCTAAAGGCAGAAAGGTGAATTCCTTTGTGCATTATTTCCATGTGTTACGAGAAGCAGAGGGCAGAGAGTGGTGAAGACAAAGACACATGCATACAAGTGTAAACGTCACCGTTATGTCCCAGACAGTCTTCCCAAAGACCCACACAACCTCATGAAAAACATATATACACATGCAAGTTAAACCAAAACACACTTCCCATGTTTTCCTTCTTCTGATTCCAGTTTCCTGTCATTCTGGGACTTGACACAGTGGGCACAGTGGGTGATAGCCCTGTCTGCAGCTACCAGCACCTTTGTTGAGAAGGTAATAATAGTTATGATGGCAACATTACGGCAACTATCAGTTTATCTTCCACTTCAGTATTGTGTGGTGAACTCCTCCCAGCTTGTCTAGACTGCCAAGTATGCAGGTGTAAATCAATACACCCCACTCCATCCACCAACAACAGACACACACACAGACACACACACACAGACACACACACAGACACACCCACACACACACACACACCCACACACACACACACACACACACACACACACACACACACACACACACTCAAAGTTCACATTTAAACTTCACTGGAATTTAAAGTGTTCTTAACAGCATGCGCTCAGGGAGCTTTACAACAGTAAAACAAAGTCAGTTCAACAAGAAAATAAACAAATAGATGACAGAGTAAACAGAAAGCAGGTATCAGATAAAAGAGCACCACCGCACAAAACCCTGGTGATTGTGACAGCGGACGTGGTTCATGGTCAGTGCAGGGGTTAAGATATAATAAACTGAAGTGATGGATCTTGAGTCTGTGCTTGAAAACAGACTCTTTCACATTCCCTGATGTGGCTTGGCAAGCTGTTAAAAGGAGAGGAGCTCTGAAGGCCAAGGGCCTGGCACTCAGTGAAGCAGAAGGGCCTCTTACTGAAGGAGAAGAGCCTGACTTTTTCAAGATAATGGGTAGGGTCAAAAATCCAGCCACTCTTCTGCGTAATTTCATAATTTCAGTGGATCAAAACTGGATTTTTTGCCAGCATTGGGCAGAATGTTTCCAGTTTCATCGTCACTGATAAAATTGTCACATATTGAGCAATAAAAGACAGACAATTAATAGTCTCTGTAAATATGTGAGCTCCAAAGAATTTTCTGCAGGGTAAAAAAAATAAATAAATAACCCAAGCATCAACTCTCTGAGGTGTTGTGATAAAACCATTAAAAATATTTGTGGGATGAATAGGAATTTTATCTTCCATCATGTAAGGTTAATATAAACATTAACTGTGCAGTAACTCATACTGAAGCGTGTAAGTCACAATAAAAACTTTAAACAGCCATCAATATCGAACAGAATAGCAAGGCATGGAGAACGGAGTGTGCCAACAGGATGTAGGATGAAGGACAGTGGAATGTGGGATGTAGGACACAGATTATAGGTTCAGATAAAAGGTGATACTGTAATGACATGTACCAATTTAATGGCAATGCATACAAGAAGCTTCTTCACCATGTTGCAGAAGTAAAAGACAGCTGCTTTGTGTCTGAAGAGGTCAGAGTCAAGTGTCACATCCTAGAGATGTAGCCACACAGGCTGCAATGTGAATGCCTCTAATGTAAAGGTACACAGCTAAACACACGGACCCCTGATCATTCACACAATACTCATGCTCATATAGGCGCGCAGACGAAGGCTCAACCAGCCACACTTTTTATCTCACAACACAGACTGACAGGAGGTGTCCAGTTTACTTAAAGGATAAAAAGTGACAATAAACCTGAAAATCAATGCAAAGACCATGCATCTCCACACTTAGCACTGTAGTTTCTGCACAGAATATAATACAGGTTTATCATTGTTATACACGGCTAAACTGATTTCACTTATGCTAGTTTTTTTCATTGTGTTCTCTTGAATCTGCAAATTCCATTTGAATCTTTCAAATTGTACTTCCACCATTTTTTGTACTTAACTTGTACTTTAATCACTTACTGCTGTTTTTTATGTTTTACAATGTAATCGTCTCAGCGCATGGTGGTGAGTCATAGAGGAGAGGAGACAGAAAAGGCAGCACCAGGCTGATAAAAGGTTGAGTTAAAATGGCCCAAAAAATAAAAGCTGCAGTACAGAAATCTGCCTTAAGAGGAAAATTTCAAAAAAGAAAAAGCATTAAAAAAGGAATTTAAGGTAAACATATCCTGATTCAAAGACAACACAAGGATGTTTACTCGAAGAACTATGTGACTGTGACAGTGAGACTAATGTGATTACTCAGTCTGCCAAAAAAGACAAATGGGAAGAGTTGAGATGTGATTTGAGATCGCAAATGAATGAGCTGAGTCCTAGATTTGAGGCCAGCTTGTTTACATTTGTAAAAACTCTCCATTGACCTCTGTATCCTCAGATAACAGACAAGAGCAGAAATATTAAACAGACTTCTATAATATCAACTATTTGAGATAAGTGTGCTTATGTTTCTTGATGATTGACGATGTCAAAATAAGGCGTATATGTGTGATGGCTGAGCATTAAAGAACACAGAATCAACTGGTGGGCAATATGCCAAGCAATACCATTTTCTCCATAGAAATCAGGCATTAAGATAAAAGGTTGAGGGTGTTGAGGATAGGTCATTTACCTTTGTATATCTAACCACACATGACAGTATGTCAGTCATGGTGGTTTAAATGTGTGTGCTCGCCTGGGAAATCCTGAATAAGTGATGGTAGTAGTAGTGTATCAGAAATGTAGTATGAGAGATAAAGGACGTATGCTGATGAATACCATTCTCTACAATGGCTTCCACTGTGAAAGGCCAGCACATAATCTTAGACGAGCCACGGCGGGAAAGAAGTGGTTCCAGTGCAGCGGCCAGGCCAGAGATTAGCCACTGCGATAAAAAGAGAAACTCTCACAGGCAGATTAACAGAGTGCAAATTGCCTCTTGAAAGAGCTACTTCAGGCCCAAACACAGACATAAGCTTCCATTCAGCCCACCATTATCTAATTCAATTCCATTTCATCTGTCTTTTGATTCAGTTTAATACATTCTGCCACTAATCTAATACTGTTTGATTCCTTCCTATTCACAGTCATAGACAAGTGTTCAAAAGAGGTTTCAGTGCTGGCATCTTCAACACCACAGTCCGTCAATCAAGCACAGACCTGCAGGGCTCATGCAAATGAAATATTCACTTCTTCCACAGGATCATTAAGTTTACTTTTCTGGTGTTACACCAGAGCTCAGTAAACCTGATTACTGTGAAATTACAATCTTGCAGGAGACATGCCACACCATGTCAGTGACCAGGTAAGCAGCAGAGTCTACAGATAGATGAGGAACCCTTTGTCATAAATCATGAATGAGTTTTATGGACTCTTCTCTGCCTCCAAACAACTACATACACTGTAGTTATGACATGATGATCTCTTCAAAGAGCTGTCACACTTTCAACACGGACTGCTAAACTGTACTTGTGTATATTCACAAACAACCATAGGCCTTATTGTTACATTCGCAAATTAACTTCCAAATTAGGTGCATATCATAAATATAAATATACTACGTGTGTGTGTATACACACACATATATGTATGTGTGTGTGTGTGTGTGTGTGTGTGTGTGTGTGTGTGTGTGTGTGTATATATATATATATATACACATACATACATACATACATACATACATACATACATATAAATAAATAAATATATATATATATACACACACACATATATATACACACACACATATATATACACATGTATATATATATATATATATATATACACATACATACATACATACATACATACATACATACATATAAATAAATAAATATATATATATATACACACACACATATATATACACACACACATATATATACACATGTATATATATATATATATATATATACACATACATACATACATACATACATACATACATACATATAAATAAATAAATATATATATATATACACACACACATATATATACACACACACATATATATACACATGTATATATATATATATATATATATACACATACATACATACATACATACATACATACATACATATAAATAAATAAA